>OX453319.1:18929874-19153982 GCA_949710035.1 Crambus lathoniellus
TTAACAGGCATAATATGAGCGATTCCTTAACCTCAAACCTTCCTCTCTCTAACATGCTAATAAAAAAAACCTGTCGATGACGACGTTTTACGTAGAGATGTACCTAGCACGCTAGTATTTTGTGTCGATAATAATAGCATTTTTGTTTAAAGGGATTATTTATTTTAATCTAGTCATATGCAATAAAACAACACTACACTTGATTGATTTCGTCTCACATGTGATATACAACTACCTATAGTTTATAAAATGCTATACTTTTCATGACTTGTAAGTATATGTAACCAACTTGCTCAATACTTTAAAACAACGTGTAACTGTGTTAGTACTTTTTAAATTCTTCGTTTCTGTAATAATAAAACAAAGACATTTAAGTATTACTACCAATTTAAATGATACTAAGCTTACCCATTTTTACAGAAAATCATCGATAATAATTTGATAACTGAGTCAAGCAGGCATCACTATGAATCAAAAATAGGTTAAATTCGATAATTTCGAAGATCCTGCCCTTAAGTAGGAATACATTTGGTCCCTGTATGTTGTCACAGTAATGCAATAAAGATTGGTACACTAAATTCTAATTACTCGTACTCACCCCACTTTTATAATGTTTCCGCGTATCCGGAATAGGAAAGTCAATGGACAAAGATCTTAGATCCTTAACCGGAACGCAGTAGGCCCTCTTCCGGCGCAGTTCCGGCGGAAACGGATGCTCCGGCCACGAGGGGGGGATGACGGAGTTGTCCTTCACCACCGAGAATAGAGGAACCACCATAGACTCCAGCTCGTCTAGGGACTCTATGGAAAGATTGTCTCATTTGAGCATTTTAATTAATCGGAATCGAAATAACTAAAGAAATAAAAAAAAAACAGTAAAATACCGTATTGCCCCCCTGGTTTAAAACCAATGCTAATGAGGAAGTTTCATGATATTGATATTGTTATATTTAACGTAATAAGATTAAAATATAGGTCAAACTAAAAGATATCTGAAAAAAAAAATACTTAAATCCATCAATAAATTACCGAGTTATAATATTTTAAAACCTACGTATTTCGCGCCAAACTGGGCGCGGTCTACGACTCGCCCATGACGTCACAGTCCATGATCCCGCGGCCGCACCGATCTCGCGTTGTTTCTGGCTCATTTACGAACATTTAATACTTTTTTATTATTTTTTATTGCTTAGTAAGTTAGTTTGTTTGTATTTTAGTTTAGTTTAGTGTTAAATTTTTAAAATGATGAATGCAAAAATTGTTGCGGTCGTTGGGACTATGACGTCATACTACCTGAAATCCTGCGTAAAGCGAATTATTCTTGCAAGTGCAACTTCAAAGTCCCATAACTTTTTCATTTTTTGGAATATTTAGGTTTCTTTTTCACAGTTTTGTTTTATTTTGACGACCGATTTGGCGCAGGGGTAGGCTACCCACCTTCTGCGCCAGCGGTCTCGGGTTCGATTCCCGAACAAGACAAATATTTGTGTGCATGAACATGTCTATTTGTCTTGGTCTGGGTGTTTACTATGTATATTAAGTATGTATTTACAAACAAAAAGTATTTAAGTATATATTTATCCGTTATCAAGTTTTCCATGGTACAGTTTCTTAATGAAATTAAAATGGGCTTAGATAGTTGGTGTGAATGTAAGAAGTAAGAAGTTATTTTGCTTATTCTTTTAAATTAAACAATAATATTTTTTTTGTAAACTTCCTCATTCTGTCTTTCATTTGGAAAACGAAAGTGACAGCACCAGTTTTTAGCCAGGACTACTTTAGTCCACGTTTTGAAATGAGACGGAATAAGTTTTTGGAAATATTGAAAATAAAAGCATTAGAAAAAATCCAAAACAAAATAAAATTAAATACAAAACTCACCTTTGCCTAACACGACCAAGGTCATGATGTTAGATGAGTACCACTTGTCGTGGAACTTCAGCAACTCGTCCCTGACGTTTATGCCCTTCGCTTTAGGTATGGTCTCTAACGTCTCTCGATTACCTGAGGGAGAAAATAAAAAGATAGATATAAGATAGCCAGTTCCTCACTGATTGAAGATTCCGGTAGTAGTGCGCTTCCATATGCAGCCACAGAATAAATAATAGTCCAAGGACAGAAGCTGCACTCCGCGAAATCATTTAAACAAATAGCAAAAGTAAAATTCAGCTTGTATGGCTCTAATTACGAACGGCTAGACGTTGCATCTCTTTCTATCGCATATATTCTATCGCGCTCGGGCGGGCGTACGGCGGGCGGCCCACTGTAAATTGTATCCCGAGATATACGCGAAGGATAAAGGCTGATTTACATTGATCCAGTAGCTCGATCCAGTGTCGGCACTGGATTGGCACTGGATCAATGTAAGCATGTTTCAATCCAGTACAGCGTCCAGTAAAACATGTTTACATTGATCCAGTGCCGATCCAGCGCCGCAACCCAGTGACGCTGGACTGGATCGATCTACTGGATCAATGTAAATTAGCCTTAAGGCTAAGTGATACCCCGTTGCGGATAAAAAAAAATGCGAAAAATAAATATATGTAGCTTTCTTTCGCAAATAATCACAAACAGTGCACCTTCACTGATCACACTACTTTACACGTGTTTCACTCCAACCCAGGGCATCTTCAGGAGATGTTTGACCGTATGCAATCCAGCACCGAATCAATCAAATACTTTACAAAAAAAGGTTTTGCATACATCACATATAAAAGTTTACAGTCGACAAATGTACGCACGCGGAGCACAATGAATCTCGTACAGTGACCTGTTATTACCTGTCATTGTCGCTCCCGTGTAAATATAGTGCGTCACGCTCGCACCGTCCGTCGTCTCAAGGGATATTTGCAAGCGTGACGCACTATATTTACGCGAGAGCGTTTCACTCTCTCTACAGTTGTGCTGCAAGAACAACTTTTCACTTGCTTTAAATTCAACGTATGAAACTTTAGGTTTTCTTGATTGTGTGAAAGATCAAAGAACCAAATAACGATCCTTGGGGCACTCCAAATCACATGAATCATTTCACGGTTCGCATAAAAAAGCAATACCTCGGGGTTTACTTATTGGTCTCGCGTTATTTTCAAACTATATCAGTTAAGACATACATTGCAATCGCAATAGGCTTACTTTTTAGTCTTATTTTATTAACACGTACCTCAAGGATAGCTTCTAGGTCAACATTCATTTACACAAAGTCAGTCAGTGTTGCCAGATGCACTGTAATTACAGGAGATCTACTGTATTTTTACGTCATCTACTGTACACTGTATAAAACAAATTACAGTGACGAAAGCACTGTAATTTCTACTGAGCCAATAGTTCACGATATTTTGATAAATATGAGCACAACATAACAATGGATTTAAAAATTTATGATCATACACGTGTAGTCCACACTCCACGCGACCAATCTGATTTATTTTTAGCAAGCGACTACTGTGGGGTTAAGAGATTATTTCCTTGCGTTGGTTAGGGATTCCCCATGCATTAAAAGTTGTTGGTTGTTGAATGGTTTCTAGCATTTATAGTGATGTACGCCTGGGAATATTGCCACTGCCGGCAATTTTCCACTCCCAATGTGCCCGGGAAATTTCCGGGCACATTGGGAATATTGCCCAAAATTCCCAGTAGACTTTTTGTCGTTTTGTTAAATTATATAAATAAATAATGTATTTTTCTTCTGTGTCTTACAATTTTATAATTTGTTGATAATTATGGCAAGATTATTTTGTTTTGTTTTCTTAGTTTGTTGAATAAAAAAATAAACCATTGTATATCAAACTGTTTTTCGTTTCATATGTGCTTACCTCTGATGTTGGTGGCTATTTATTACGTAATTCAATATAATCAAACAGTTTTAAAGTCTTATTTTCAATTGTCTTGCATGGTAAAATATTCATCTACAAAATGCTGCTTGGGAATATTGCTGGGAACTTTGGGACACTGCCGGCAACGCTGCCGGCAAAATTTCCAGTCCTTGGGAACGTGCCCGGGCACGGTACATCACTAAGCATTTATGACAAAGAGAGCCGTTGGACTTAATTCTAGGGATAGTGGTTAGCTATAAGTGTAAAAATGTTATAAGGTAACTAGCTGACCCAGCGCGACTTCGTTGCCGTGGCCCTACCCCCTACTCCACCCTACCCTTTTTTTTTATTATAATGAGACCCGTACTCTACCCCTACCCTACTCTACCTCTACCCTACCCCTACCCTACCCTACCCTACCCCTACCCCTACCCCTACCCCTACCCCTACCCCTACCCCTACCCCTACCCTACCCCTACCCTACCCTACCTATACCCTACCCTACCTTTACCCTACCCTACTTCTACTCTACCCCCACTTACCCCCTCCTCCCCTATTTTCTCACCGTAAGAACCTTCCTTGGACTTCCACGAACATTTCAAGACCAAAATTAGCCAAATCGGTCCAGCCGTTCACGCGTGATGTCATGACCAAGGGAAATAGGGATTAATTTTTATATATATAGATTATAAATAAAAGTACTTTTAAAGATATAAATGTCTTTTTAATGCACTTAATGTACTGTAAAAAAACACTGTATTTTTATGTACAATTCCCTGTATTTTTTGTTGTAAACACTGTATTTTAACGTCCAAAACACTGTATTCTCATTTTCCTTATCTGGCAACACTGCACAAAGTAAACAAACTTAATACTATACCAAATTTATAGAAGGGATGGTTAGGGGCAGCCGTACTCTTGCTCAGTTGGTCAGTTGGTGTTCTTCTCGTGTTGAGTGTTATCAATATTGGTATACCTCAAGGATCAATTCTAGGAATATTTTTACCTACAAGTTAGATCAATCAAAACTAAGATTTCAACCCTTCAAGGATCGCTTAGAGGTTTGTATTTCTTTACTTACAAGTGCCAAACTTATGGAAGGCATGATTAGGGGCAGCCGCACTCTTGTTTATTTGGTCCAATAGCCACGTGTCAGAGGTGTTCTTCTCGTGTTATCAATATCGGTGTACCTCAAGGATCGCCTCTTAGTCAAATTTTATGTACCAACTATACCAAAAACAACTATTTCAATCACTCAGAGATCAGTTTTTGGCTAAGATAGCCAGCATGGTATACCTCAGGGATAGCTTCTAAGCCAACTTTTATTTACCAATAAAATCAAAAACTATGTTGTTGGTAATTTCTTTACTTACCAGTGCCAAACTTATGGAAGGCATGATTAGGGGCAGCCGTACTCTTGTTTATTTGATCCAATAGCCACGTGTCAGAGGTGTTCTTCTCGTGTTATCAATATCGGTGTACCTCAAGGATCGCTTCTTTGTAAAATTGTATTTACCAACTATACCAAAAACAACTATTTTAATCTTCCGGGATCAGTTTTCGGCTAAGATAGTGAGCGTGGTATACCTCAGGGATCGCTTCTAAGCCAACTTTTATTTACCAATAAAATCAAAAACTATGTTGTTGGTAATTTCTTTACTTACCAGTGCCAAACTTATGGAAGGGATGATTAGGGGCAGCCGAACTTTTATTCAGTTGGTCCAATCGCCACGAATCAGGGGAAGTGTTGTTCTCGTGTTCCGTGTTTTCAACATTGGTATACCTCAAGGATCGCCTCTTAATAAAATTGTATTTACCAACTATACTAAAAACAACTATTTCAATTCTTCCGGGATCAGTTTTCGGCTAAGATAGCCAGCATGGTATACCTCAGGGATCGCTTCTTAGCTGACTTTTATTTACCAACAACATCAAAAACTAAAAACTTAATCCATGAAGAGCTACTTTTGGTCTACCTTTATTTACAAAAAAATACCAACTAAAATTAACACTTTTAGGTTAGTATTTAATTACTTACCAGTGCCAAACTTATGGAAGTGATGATAAGGTAGGGGCAGCTGTACTTTTGTTCAGTTGGTCTAATCGCCACGTGTCAGAGGTATTCTTTTCGTGTTGTGTGTTATTAATATTGGTATACCTCAAGGATCAATTCTAGGAACATGTTTACTTACAAGTTATTTCAATCAAAACTAACATTGCAATCCCTCAAGGATCACATATAGGTTTATATTAATTTACTTACCAGTGCCAAACTTATGGAAGGGATGGTTAGGGGCAGCCGTACTCTTGTTGAGTTGGTCCAATCGCCAAGTGTCAGAGGATGTGTTCTTCTCGTGTTCCGAGTTGACGGCGGACAGCTCCCGACCTGTCGCCGACTCCGTGAAGAGAGGCGAGATGAAAAATTGGGCGAATCTGTTAAATAATAATTAACCAATAAATATAAAAATATTTAAACATATTTTCAGAGCAAAGTTTTAATGTAAAGATGGTACTATTATATATTATGTGGTAATAATTTCAGCCATTTTGTTTTTTTTTATTGCCACCTAAATTTGCACAGGGTGTACATTTTTTTAGTCAAAGCACCACGTCTGTATCTTTTTCCGTTTCGGCAGGCAGTTGACCATCTCCATAAATGGCCGGATGGATTTTCATCAAACGTGGCTAAGAACCATCTCGATTAATATAGCTTTCAATTTAAAAAAACAGCAATGAAATCGCCTGATCCGATTAGGCACTACGAATATACGTACAGACAGACAGACATAGGCCTCAAACTTATAACACCCCTCTTTGCGCTGCGTCGGGGTTAAAAATACCCTATTGTCAATAACTCAACCGCCTCTGTGGTCTAGTGGTTTATACCACGGATTTCAGACCCAGAGGTCCCGGGTTCGATTCCCAGTGCCCCCACTTATACAACAATACTTATTGTATTCGGTTTGGTTGGTGGTAGGACTTGTTCTTAGTCCGCCTGGCTAGCTACCACCATCTTATCTAAGTCTGACGCCATAACAATGATGCTTTCAGCATTATTGTGTACCGGCAGTTAAAGATAAGATAGCTAGTTCCTCAGTGATTGAGGATTCCGGGAGTAGTGCGCTTCCACCTTCAGCCTTATCACCACTTATCATTAGGTGTGATGAAGGCTAAGTGCTACCCCGTTGTGGAAAAAAAACACATATCCAGCGCGGCAGCTAAATGCTGCGGCAGCACATCGAAGTAGTAAGTAGTGTGGTCCGACGATGTGGAAGCGTTTGATAAACCCCTGTGTTCTGACAGAAACTTGTTGTAATACCATGCTGTCAGGCCTGTCTCACTTCCATACAAGCGGCGCAAAATCCCCGAGATATTTACCTACTATTCTAGAAAACAACTTAATTTCAACCTTTTGTATTGCGTATAGCGTTCATAGTACAATAACTGTCTGCCGTCTGCGAGTGCCAGCCTATTGAGACTATTCCGGTGACCGGACGCTTGCGTTTATCATACCTAAACTAGGGAGTGAAATTTCTGTACCGTAAGGTACTAATATATATTCTGTGCTGCTGTCAATAACTCACATATCCAGCGCGCCGGCCAAATGGTGTAGTAAGTGGTGTGGTCTGACGATGTGGAAGCGTTTGACGAACCGCCGTGTTCTGACAGAAACTTGTTGTACTCATTCTACTATTGTAAGAGTGACAGAGATGGCATTGTTGTCAATAACTCACATATCCAGCGCGCCGGCCAAATGCTGTATCAAGTGGTGTGGTCCGACGATGTGGAAGCGTTGGACGAGCCGCCGTGTTCTGACAGAAACTTGTTTGTACTCATTTTACTATTGTAAGAGTGACAGAGATGGCATTGCTGTCAATAACTCACATATCCAGCGCGCCGGCCAAATGCTGTATCAAGTGGTGTGGTCCGACGATGTGGAAGCGTTGGACGAGCCGCCATGTTCTGACAGAAACTTGTTGTACTCATTCTCCTGTTGTAAGACATCGGTTACACGCTAATTCTGGCGTCAGTTCAGTCCATCATTCTGGTCAGAATGACGAGAGAATTATCGTGTAACCATTCAGACTGATAGACTGATGGTCTGTACTGAATATTTTAAATAATATTTGTCAGTCCGTTTCGAATGACAGTAAACTGACAGGAGACTGAACTGACGCCGGAATTAGCGTGTAACCGAAGACTAAGAGAGAGAGATGGCATTGTTGTCAATAACTCACATATCCAGCGCGCCGGCCAAATGTTGCGGCAGCACATCGAAATAGTAAGTGGTGTGGTCTGACGATGTGGAAGCGTTGGACGAGCCGCCGTGTTCTGACAGAAACTTGTTGTACTCGTTCTCCTGTCGTAAGAGAGACAGAGATGGCATTATGTAAAGGAGCCCACAGATGATCAGTCGGTCTGTCGGCAACGGCCCGTCATTACCCCTAGTATGAGTTTGGCAAACTGTATTCGTAATCGAAAACTATCGCTTTATCTCTTTCATGTCCTTTGACTGCTTTCCCGACATGAGCAGTTCATCCGAGTTTTCGTAAACGTTGACAGTATAATTCAACTGATATTAGGGGTAGTGACAGGCCGCTGCCGACAGGCGAACTGATCCATCTGTGGGGCGCTTTACGGAGTACGGACACGCATGTATGTTGCTGTGTTTTTTTTTGGTCGTGCGATTTAAAATTAATAGGGGGTCGGACTGTATTTTTTATATAAAATGTTTTTAGAAATTTTATCAGAAACACGACACATGTATTTATTTATAAAACTATGTATATTAGGCATGTATTTATAAAAGATGTCCATAACAGGTGGTAGGTAAAAAAATTTTGGACGATTCATAAGCATTAATTTTATTTAATCTATATGAATAAAAAATTTATGACTATGACTATGACTATGACTATTTTCAAATATTTTCGGAGATATAGCTCATCAAACTTCCTAATTAGACAAGGACAGCGCTAGACACATGTGACGTCAGATGTGTCTAGCGCCTTACTCCCGCCATATAAAATTTAGAAAGAGATAGCCAGAGACACAGTTTTTCACAATTCAGCAGCTCATTACTTGATATTTTTTTTTCACTTTTGTTATTCTCTAATTTAAATGTTTGAATGTAACTATTAAATATTTACACATCAATAACAGTCCGATCCCCTATTGTTTCTTGACTTGCGTACTCTAATATGGTATACTATACAGGATGGAAAAGCTTATGGGTCCTGGAGCTCTATTTTTGAATCATTCGGGTTGAGTTCAGACGAGAGCTTGATTTCTGCTGATTTTCGTTCGATATCGTTGACGACCGTTTTGGCGCAGGGGTAGGCTACCCACCTTCTGCGCCAGAGGTCTCGGGTTCGATTCCCGAACAAGACAAATATTTGTGTGCATGAACATGTCTATTTGTCTTGGTCTGGGTGTTTACTATGTATATTAAGTATGTATTTACAAAAAAAAAAGTATTTAAGTATATATTTTTCCGTTATCAAGCTTTCCATGATACAGTTTCTTAATGAAATTAAAATGGGCTTAGATAATTGATGTGAATGTAAGAATGTAAGAAGTTATATCATAAATTTCGTATTTTTTTATCGCTCGACCGACCGCAACGAATGCCCCTACACTCTAGTTACGTCGGGCGAGCGAAGAATAAAACGTCAAAAATGTTGAGATATAGTGCCACAAAAAATCTCTGTTCCGGTGACAGCCGTGAAAGAGGAGCCAATTTGTTGTATATGTGTATATGTAGTTGTTGTATTGCGATTCAAAATTAGCTGCCAAAATGGTAAAAAGTATAAAAACTCTTTTAGATCCAATACATATCACCGGGTCTGATATGTATGTAAAGTTCATCATTTCGTGTTGATTTGGCAGGACTGGGTGGAGACGAATGAAAAAAAAATATGGAAAATTGACGTGTTGCGACTTGGGAAGAAGTTGCGGTAATACATTGTCATACGAAAAACTTCAAAAACGAGCTCCTGGGGGGAACTGTCTAAAATCATTTAGTCAGCTCATTTTTTATGAATAAAACTAACATTGCTAACTAAAGAGTTAAAGGCGGTTTCCATCCAGAGACCATAATTTTTTCTCACCCTGTTTTATCATACGTGTTTTTGAGGAAGAAAGCTAAGGTTTTTTAGAATCATAGTATGTACGATCTGGTCAAACTTACCTCAGGGTATTTCTCAGTTCCCAAAAAAAGCATGTGCTCACAAAAATGTGCTAAGCCAGGCAATTCTTCTGGGTCACTTAAATAACCTGTAAAGAAAATATTTGATTGAATCAGGCCTCACTTGGCGGAAGTCCCTAACCATTGTGAAAAACGAAACATATGTAGCTTACTTCCGCAAAAAAAAAAACAATATGCAAGATGCACCGCCCGCCCGCAAATAAAACTGCACAAAGTAGTCTTGCTAAATGTAGGTATTGTGCACTGGTATTTTCGTGGTGTGCATGTGCAATTTTTTCGCTTCGGGCGGTGCATCTTGTACCTATATTGTGTTTTTTTGCGGAAGTAAGCTACATATATTTAGTTTTTCACAACTGTAAAGAAAAGATATAGTCCGGTCAATTTAGACATTCGAAGATACAATAATTCACAAGGAGCTGAAAGTTAGGAAAATTGTTCAAAACATAATTACTTATAAATAAAATTTTAAAAGACCTCATCGATCTAGTACTTAAAAAAAATACTCGAGAACAAAGGTAAAAAATAGGTAAGTATTTCGCGATTTTCAGCAAAACGGTTAGTTTCATCATAAAATTAGTTCAGACAAAAATTGTAGATCATATAAAAAATGTACTGTAACTAGCGTCAAAAGCGCTTAATTATATCTGAGGGCCTACTCTGAAGCGCAAAACCCGAAACTTCGGTATACCCGTCCCTCTCACTCTCTAGTTGGGACAGAATCGAGTGAAAGGGGCGGGACTAACCGAAGTAACCGGGTTTAACCGCCTCTGTGGTCTAGTGGTTCACACCACCGATTTCAGACCCAGAGGTCCCGGGTTCGATTCCCAGTAGAGGTACATATTGTATTCGGTTTAGTTGGTGGTAGGACTTGTTCTTAGTCCGCCTGGTTAGCTACCACCATCTTATCTAAGTCTGACGCCATAACAATGATGTTTTCAGCATTATTGTGTTCCGGCAGTTAGAGATAAGATAGCCAGTTCCTCAGTGATTGAGGATTCCGGGAGTAGTGCGCTTCCATCTTCAGCCTTATCACCGCTTAACATCAGGTGTGATGAAGGCTAAGTGCTACCCCGTTGTGGATAAAAAAAAAAGTTTCGGATTAGCGTTTCGCCGTTTCAGAGTACGGTCTCTGACACGCACTCTAGTAAACTTACCGACATTGACGTCTAGCGCAGCCGCCGACTTATCTGTCGTCGGGTCGCTGACCAGCAGAACCTTCAGACGATTGTTGAGGAGTAGACCTCTGGACAAAGGAATGACTTTGAAAATCATACAGTAATAAAATAAATAAATATTCGACACCGTCATATACATGATACATGGCTCATGACCAGAGACATACATACATAATTACATAAATATTATAAATGTGAAAGTGTGTTTGTTTGTTTGTCCGTCTTTCACGTCAAAACGGAGCAACGGATCAACTCGATTTTTGGTATGGGGATAGTTTGGGAGCTGGAGAGTAACATAGGCTACTTTTTAGTCTGGAAAATTATAAAATAAAAATGATTATTTGGTATAGAAAATCGATAAACTGTCGTACTATACAAAACTGTCATTCTTCCATAGCCGCTTCCAAAGAGGTATGTCAAAGAGTATTGTAATCACTGACATTTCGTTTTAGCCGCTTTGGATTACCTACTGTATAAAAAACAGTGTAAAAAACTTCTTCGCGATTATTTATTTTCATCGATCTATCTATAATGTTGGTGATACGAAGTTTACCGGGTCCACTATAATTAATATGGCAAAACAACGTTTGCCGGGTCAGCTAGTACATACATATACTCACGCCTATTTCCCACGGGGGTAGGCAGAGACTATGGATCGCCACCTGCTACGATCCTTGCACACTTCTTCCGCTTCATTCACATCCATCAATCTTTTCATACATGCCCGGCGATTTTTGTCACTGCGTACATCAGTGGTGAATTTGGTGATACAAAGTTCACCGGGTCCGCGTTAAACATAAAGAAACTATTTTCTCACCTATACTCCCTTTTATCCTCCTGCGATTTGACAATATGCTCGTATCGCTTATTGACATCGTGAGCCCCCGAGCCGGCGCCGGAGCCCGACCGCGGCGGGGTGCTCCGCCCCGGCGGCTGCCGCGCGTACTGCGGAGAGGACATGCCCGAGTGGTGGCGCCTCTGGTGCGAGTAGCTGGGAACGAAGGAATAAAATGAATAGTAGTGTAAAGGGTATTTAATAAACTCTGTTTGATTAACACTGTTTATAGTCTGTGGGCAGCCGATAAGAGATATGTAGGCTGTGACGATGTATCTATATAAGCCTCTTTGGAGGATGTTGATTTCAAACCACTTAATCCTACTTATAATCCTTACTCCTTACTTATATTATAAATGCGTCTCTGTCTGTCTGTGTGTTACTCAATCACACCTAAACTACTGAACCGATTTGAATGAATTTTGGTACAGAGATAGTCTAGAGCCTGAGAAAGGACATAGGCTACTTTTTATTCCTGAAAAATATCATCCTCCCGCGGGATAACGTCGTGTAGTACACGCGGGCGAAGCCGCGGGCGGAAGGCTAGTATTATAAATGTGAAAGTTTAGATGTATGTATGTTTATTACTCAATCACGCCAAAACGGCTGAACGGATTTGGCTGAAATTTGGGACACAGATACTTTATAGCCTGGAGAGGAACATAGGCTACTTTCTATCCCGGAAAAATATCAAATTCCCGCGGGATAACGTCGTGAAGTCCACGCGGGCGAAGCCGCGAGCGGAAAGCTAGTAGAATATAATTTTAAGAAGAAAGTGTGGTTTGCCGTATTTGATGATAGCCCGTCGACAGGGCACGATCCCTAGTCCATAAAATATAGCTATGTAATACAAAGTAGAATCGTATTATAGAAATAATAATTAATTATCCTAGCAGTGCAAATATTCTTTTACTCAGCCCCCAGAATAGAACGTAGTGGCACAGTGGCCACTACAGTAGACTATGTCAGATTTTGACGGGGTGCTTCGCGCAGGCGGCTGCCGCGCGTTCTGCGGAGAGGACATGCCTGAGTGGTGGCGCCTCTGGTGCGAGTAGCTGGGAACGAAGGAATAAAATGAATAAGTAGTAGACAATGCCACATTTAGATGGGGTGCTTGGCCCAGGCGGCTGCCGCGCGTACTGCGGAGAGGACATGCCCGAGTGGTGGCGCCTCTGGTGCGAGTAGCTGGGAACGAAGGAATAAAATGAATAGTAGACAATGCCAGATTTGGATGGGGTGCTTGGCCCAGGCGGCTGCCGCGCGTACTGCGGAGAGGACATGCCCGAGTGGTGGCGCCTCTGGTGCGAGTAGCTGGGAACGAAGGAATAAAATGAATAGTAGACAATGCCAGATTTGGATGGGGTGCTTGGCCCAGGCGGCTGCCGCGCGTACTGCGGAGAGGACATGCCCGAGTGGTGGCGCCTCTGGTGCGAGTAGCTGGGAACGAAGGAATAAAATGAATAGTAATGCCAGATTTGGATGGGGTGCTTGGCCCAGGCGGCTGCCGCGCGTACTGCGGAGAGGACATGCCCGAGTGGTGGCGCCTCTGGTGCGAGTAGCTGGGAACGAAGGAATAAAATGAATAGTAGACAATGCCAGATTTGGATGGGGTGCTTGGCCCAGGCGGCTGCCGCGCGTACTGCGGAGAGGACATGCCCGAGTGGTGGCGCCTGTGGTGTGAGTAGCTGGGAACGAAGGAATAAAATGAATAGTAGACAATGCCAGATTTGGATGGGGTGCTTCGCCCAGGCGGCTGCCGCGCGTACTGCGGAGAGGACATGCCCGAGTGGTGGCGCCTGTGGTGTGAGTAGCTGGGAATGAAGGAATAAAATAAATAGTAGACAATTCCAGATTTAGCCGGGATGCTTCGCCCCGGGATCTGCCGCACGTACTGCGGAGAGGACATGCCCTAGTGGTTGCGCCTGTGGTATAAGTAGCTGGTAGGGAAGGAAGGAATAAAATGAATAATAGACTATGTCAGATTTAGACGGGGTGCCCCAGGGGCTGCCGCGCGTTCTGCGGAGAGGACATGCGCGAGTGGTGGCGCCTCTAGAACGAGTATTATGGGAACAAAGGAATAAAATGAATAGTACAATATGTCAGATTTAAACTCAGTGCTTCGCCTGCCTTGGGGGCTGCAGGGGGTACCAGTAGCTGGGAATGAAACATGATAGAAGAAGTTCAAAAACGGTTACGATCCATTTCAAGTGAACAAATTGCTTCATCTAGTTGAAAATTAGCGTCAGCCTTATCGCTGACTCAATGCTGAACTGAACTGCTATTTGGTACCGACAAGGGAATGGCCAGGAGGGGCAGGTGCTTTTCTAGTCTATACTTTTTTCACATATTTTATAAACAGTACTTTTAAACGGTGCAGCATTTCTTATAGATAAACAGTGGCAGTGCATCAACTCTATACTTTAAATAAACAATGAAGATTGAAAGATTGAAGAAATTTGAATGATAAGTGTAATAAGTTTAAAAATCAACGAAATAAAATAAAATCAATAACACTTTAGGAAAAATGTGATAGTAAAAAACCGATGAGTCGTGTAAGCCTTTCGGTAGCTTAGTTGGTCAGAGCATCGGGCCGGATTCCCAGAGGCGCGGGTTCGAATCCCCCCTGAAAGCTACTTATAGGGCTCGTGGTTTTTTACTATCACATTTTTCCTAAACTTACAAAAATTGCATTGTGAATGTATAAAAATAAATATGAAAACATCATCAATAACACTAATAAATGCGTTGGAGTTTGACATTGACACGCTAATAAGAAAAATTACTACGATATAACCAAGAGTCCAATCTGGACATTATGACATTATTCAAACTCGGAAAAGCCATAGGCATAATAACAGTAAGCAAACATGTATTGTTACAATAAAGATAATAATTTTCCTGTTTTGGTTAGAAAAAGACATCCAAGTAAGTATTAGAACAATGGAAAACTCTATCTTACCTTTATCGATTGTCAGCTAAACGCTACAGGTAAACAGTTAAATTACTTTACTGGCACATACACAACATTGACAGGGTCTATAGTAAAATAGTGGAGAAATTAAGAGTTAATTTTAATCAGAGAAAAACCTAACCTATTAAAAGTGGCTCGATACGATATTGTTGGAGAGAAACTGTGGAGTCCCACAAATAATAATCTTCTTGATGCCAGCTTGGATATTTCAGAAACTATAGGGAATTTAATAGAAAATTAAAATTCCGATTAGAATCTACAGAAAAGAACAATAAATTGATTGACTATTCGAAAAATAATCAATCACTGAAAGTGACGTTTAAGAATTTGACATTTTTATTTTTATGACTAGGGGTGCATTCCGATTCAGACCAAATTCGATTTCATCGCGCTGATTTGCGTACCGAATCACTACACCACCGTGAGCGCGATAACGACATCCCATGCGTCATTGATTGCGTCATAACATCCGTCATCTTGTGATTACGCCGCCCATGCTCCGAACCACAGCCATCTCTATCGTCTTAGAGAAGGCTGTGTCCGAACCATAATCACTGTGAGCGTCTCCTGTCAAAACTGACAGTTGTTTGTTTATATTTACTTCAGTAGGTGTATTTTTTATTAAAAAAATAGTTAAATAACCGTATCCATGTTCGAGTGGGAATCGGCGAGTAGAAGATACGTCCTCAGCGCCAATGTTTCTTCAACATTAGCCATCTTCCGTTAAATTCTAATATAATAAAGTGGTTGAAATTTGAGGTTATTCAGTGAGCGTTATGTATGAGCGCGATTACGAACGTTCCGAATCGATGAGAGGTCCCAACTGTCATAAGCGCGATATCTGAATTGGTACGCCGCCCGCTCGCCCCCCTGTTATCGCTGTCAGCGCTGACATCGATTTTGGTTTGAATCGGAATGCACCCTAGAACTGCGTGTAATGTTTAGAAACTGTTTTAGATTTCATAATGATATCGTTTAATTTTTTACGAACACATTATTAGCGAATGCTATTTTTGATTAAACGAATAATTATGCTCGTTCACTGCGACATGTGTGTGACTGACAGTTTCATGCAATCATTTGGCTTTATTTGAAGTTTGAACATAGATTCAGCCAGTGGGCAATCAAAAGCATGTGCGGGTGTCGATGTCCGCAGTCCGCGCTCTCATGGGATGGTAGCGGGAAGGGAATGAAAGATGCACCTTGTATGTACACTCGACAGCACATCAAGTTAAACAGTTGAACTGCGATAACAGCTTTTATTAAGTAGGTTATAAAGGCGGTCTCAAGGTCAACATGTACTATGCGATTATTATAAGAATAGGACTGTCAAACGGCATTTTTGATCTTTGTTCCTTTTCTTGCACATCCTACACCCTGAAGTGGAAGCGAAACGCAAACAAATATGGCCGTTTTGACAGTCTTATTCTTATAATAATCGCATAGTATAGTCTGATGTGCCGCCGTGTGTACACTGTATTTACATGTGTTTACATTTGTATAATCACAGTCTGTTACGGTTATAATAAAAATATTAAGAGAAAACTTCCAAGGAAAAATTGAAAGCTTTCTGATTCTGAAGCAAAAATAAAAAAAAGGTTGACACCACAAATTATAAACCCGAACCCTAATGACATTCTTTATATGTGGCGCCAAAAGAAAGCAAAATATTAAATAATAATAATAACACTAATAACATTCACTAGGTACTTTACCTCACGTACAGTGTGGTACAGTACAGCACAACAATGCCTTCAGGATGCTGATGAGGCTCCCCAGATACTGCAGTGCATCCGCCATGGTAGCTGAAGCGTGTCGATGACTTTCACTGTATCCTAAGAAAGCGGACGGCGTTGATTCTAGGGAGAGCACGGGAGAGTACCAACAGCATTCTGAGGGTTGTTAGGGATAGGCCTGAATGTCCTACATGCAGGCATTGGATCCGGATGCACATGCATGGATCCAATATTTGTAATCGATTAATCATCGATGTGTTCGGCTAAATGCGGTCAATCAAATTGACTTTGACATTGACACTATTGACATTGACAGACAGATTTGACATTTGCACTTGCTTGCGCGCGAAGTCGCGAACCAAAATTCCAAAATATTTTTTATTTATTTACTGCTGTGCTGCCGCTGCCGCTGGCGGCTCATTATTTTATAAATAACTCGGTGTTAGTAAAATTAAATATAATTCTAATAAGTATTTGTGTAAGTGTGATAAAATAAATCAATTGTACCGATATGAAAATTGTATTGTATCATTCATTAACAACTTGTTCAAACCTGTCTTTTCTATCATTTTACAAATTGTTTGGTGTCAAATTCCCTAACCTAAACATTAAGTACTTAATGCATAACAAACGGAAGTATAAATTTTCTTTTTATCCTACCTACATATTTAAAGGTTAAGATAATTATCTGATGTGTTATAGGTTACTAACTTCACATAAACATGGAAGGTTGGGAAGCAATAGTGGAAGGTTATCCTGGAGCTCCAGATGTGAGGATGTTCAGTAAGATGTTGAAAACTGCCGAAGTAACTTTGAATGAAGACTTGGCACCATTTGAATCAGGTATGAGTGTGTAAAGTCAGGAGAACTTGATAGTGCAGTGGAGTCGTCTTTAGATATAATTAAACCTTTTGGCATGAGGTAGGTGTTGAGGGAAAGCTGGTAGGCTTACCTCCTTTGAGTGGTTTGTCTATGGTAATTCCAAATTGAACTGTTGACAATCAGCTGCGCCTTACTCAGTATATTGTCACTACTATAGTAAAGCATTCCTTGTTTGGCAGTCGTGAGTAGAAGATCTCTTAATAAATAAGAGATAAGCTATAATGTCGAGTGAATACCTGTGATATATTTGATGAATAAAGTGATGTGAAAAGACTCCTGGCTCTCTAATTAACTCTGCAGAAGGGCTACGGCCCTTCAGTAGGTGACCAAACCTATCATCATCATCAGCCCGTTTTCGTCCACTGTTGGACATAGGCATCTCCTAATTTACACCACTGAGCTAGGTCTTCAGCTCGTCGCAGCCAGCCCCCACCTGCCATCTTTCGCAGGACGTCGCTCCACCTCGTGACAAAACCTTCCAAGATATTAAATAAAAGTGTAATTATTAAAGAAACAAAACCCTGACTGCAATAAATTAACCACTAAAAAGTAAAACAAGCTTTTGAAATTCTCTTTGCAGTCAGGGGACAGACGGAGAGGGGACGGGTCAGAGTGTCGACTTTTCATTTAACTTTTTAATTCTTTTTCAGATTGGATCGTCAGCACTTTATTCTTCAAGCCCGTGCACTTGTTTGAGGCTGTAACAACCAACTGCCACGATGTTCAGTGGTCCAAGCCAGTTTGTGATGCTTTCAAGCTGATAGGTCTAATTGTTGAGAAGTACTCGGTGAAAGATTATTACGACAATATTGTTACGGTAAGTATGTCTAGGCTCATCATCAGCTTTTCTAAGTCCCCATAGCAGGCCATCCTTACGGATGTATAAAGAGATTGGGCCATGATCCAATATTTGAAAGAATTTGATGCATGTAATTTAAATGTTTACTTTTTTGCATTCACAATGCATTTTTTATTATTGAAAAATGAAGCTAGTTGTGAGACGGGTAGATTTTTTTTAAAATACTTCATTTTCCATTTTTCAATTTGATGCATGATAAATTTGAACAATATCAATCAACACATTCATTATACTATTACATGAAATGAAAACAGTGTCGTAAAAATCTGTTTAGGTTTAACCTTACACTGTTTGGCTTCTTCATATTGTTGCGAACAGCCACTAGTGTACCTAGTTTTTTTTCAGTTATGCTCGCTGCCCTACTCGCCGCAGATCAGAATAAGTGCTCTCAAATGTCTCAGCGTCGTTGCTAAAGACAGCGATATAGCGGCGCGGGAGTGGTCGCGGTTTGTGGGCGAATTGGAAGAGGTTGTTACGGGAAAGGCACCGTTGGCCCAGTTAGTGGGTGAGTTGTACGAATTTGTATTGATCGGACGTGTGGAGTGGCAAGAGTCACAACGTGTGACTCTTGCCACGCCTCACTTGACTCGACACTCGTCACTTGATTCTTGACACGCCTCACTTGACTCGACACTCGTCACTTGATTCTTGACACGCCTCACTTGACTCGACACTCGTCACTTGATTCTTGACACGCCTCACTTGACTCGACACTCGTCACTTGATTCTTGACACGCCTCACTTGACTCGACACTCGTCACTCGACTCTTTACACGCCTCACTTGATTCATGCCTCGCCTCACTTGACTCGACACTCGTCACTCGGCTCTTGTCACGCGTCACTTGATTCTTGACACGCCTCACTTGACTCGACACTCGTCACTTGACTCTTGCTTAACACGCCTCTCTTGACACGCCTCACTTGACTCTTGAATCGCCTAACTTAATGCATGACACGCCTCACTTGATTCGATACTCGTCACTCGACTCTTGACACGCCACACTTATTTCATGACACGCCTCACTTGATTCATGACACGCCTCACTTGACTCGACACTCGTCACTCGACTCTTGACACGCCTCACTTGATTCATGACACGCCTCACTTGACTCGACACTCGTCACTCGACTCTTGACACGCCTCACTTGATTCATGACACGCCTCACTTGACTCGACACTCGTCACTTGACTCTTGACACGCCTTACTTGATTCGTGATCGTGACGCGTCTCACTTGACTCAACACTCGTCACTGGATTCTTCTTGACACGCCTCACTTGATTTCTCGACGTGCCCCACTTGACTCAACACTCGTCACTTGATTCTTCTTAAAACGCCTCACTTGATTCACGTCACGCCTCACTTGACTCGAGACTCGTCACTCGACTCTTGACACACCTCACTTGATTCTTAACGCTCCTCATTTGAGTCGACACTAGTCTCTTGACTCTTGACATGGTTCTCACTTGATTCTTGACGCTCCTCAATTGAGTCGACACTCGTCACTTGATTCTTCTTGACACGCTTCACTTGATTCTTGACGCGCCTCATTTGAGTCGACACTCGTCACTTGATTCTTCTTGACACGCTTCACTTGATTCTTGACGCGCCTCATTTCAGTCGACACTTGTGTCTCGACTCTTGACACGGTTCACTTGATTCTTGACACGCCTTACTTGACTCGACACTCGCCGCTCAACTCGACTTGTAGGTACTTAAATACATACTAGTTGTGACTAATCCAATTCCATACTAATATTATAAATGTGAAAGTGAGTTTGTTTATTTATTTCTTTGTTTGACCTTCTTTCACATCCAACGAAGCAACGGATCGACGTGATTTTTGGTATGGGGATAGTTTGGAAGCTGGAAAGTGACACAGGCTACTTTTTAGCCCAAAAAATGACATTCCCGCGGGATAACGTCCTTTGTCTAGGCCAAGGGGGCGAAGCCGCGGGTGGAAGGCTATCTATACTTCTATACTAATATTATAAAGAGGAAAGATTTGACTGTTTGTATGTTTGTTTGTATTGAATAGGCTCCGAAAGTACTGTACCTATTTAGAAAATACTTTGACCTATAGAAAGCTACATTCTTCCCGAGTGACATAGGTTATATTTTATCCCGATATTCCCACGGGAACCGGTACCACGCGGGTGAAACCGCGAGGATCCGCTAGTGTATATCTATACTCATCTATACTAATATTAGAAAGAGAAAAGATTTGATTGTTTGTTTGTTTGCATCGAATAGACTCCGAAATTACTGGACTGATTTTAAAAACTCTTTCACCATTAGAAAGCTACATTATTCCCGAGTGACATAGGCTATATTTTATCCCGATAATCCCACGGGAACGGGTAATACGCGGGTAAAACCGTAAGGATCCGCTAGTGTTGGATATGTAGCATACCACAAGATTACGTACGCCACAAGCCACAATATGTAGCGTGCGGCAATGTCGCACAGTGTTGCTTCGGCGTAAATGAGCCTTTATGCTGTCACAGTTAAAATTCTCCATTTGTTCGGCAGGCACAATATGCGAACACCACCCACACATCGTGTCGGACGACGCGAATCGTGTGTGGAGGATATATCTGAACCTTCTAGATTCAAATAAAAATACGGTAAGACCCAGTATCGGCATCTTTATTTATATAATTACACAAATAAAATTGGAGTGTCTGTTTGTAATATTAAAATAACCGCTTTTTACTACATGCATATGATTATATATACGGTACATATACTAAAATAACATTTTTTTCAATTTTTGTCTGTCTGTCTGTCTGTCGGTCTGTCTGTCTGTTTGTTCCGGCTGATCTCTGAAACGGCTGGACCGATTTTGACGGGACTTTCACTGGCAGGTAGCTGATGTAATAAGCAGTAACTTAGGATACTTTTTATCCCGATATTCCCACGGGAACGGGAACCACGCGGGTGAAACCGCGGGCGGCCGCTAGTTATTCATAAATACTTAAGGCTGATTTACATTGATCCAGTAGATCGATCCAGCGTCACTGGATTGGCACTGGATCAATGTAACCATGTTTTACTGGACGCTGTGCTGGATTGAAACATGTTTACATTGATCCAGTGCCAATCCAGCGTCACTGGATTGGCACTGGATCAATGTAACCATGTTTTACTGGACGCTGTGCTGGATTGAAACATGTTTACATTGATCCAGTGCCAATCCAGCGTCACTGGATTGGCACTGGATCAATGTAACCATGTTTTACTGGACGCTGTGCTGGATTGAAACATGTTTACATTGGTCCAGTGCCAATCCAGCGTCACTGGATTGGCACTGGATCAATGTAACCATGTTTTACTGGACGCTGTGCTGGATTGAAACATGTTTACATTGATCCAGTGCCAATCCAGCGTCACTGGATTGGCACTGGATCAATGTAACCATGTTTTACTGGACGCTGTGCTGGATTGAAACATGTTTACATTGATCCAGTGCCAATCCAGCGTCACTGGATTGGCACTGGATCAATGTAACCATGTTTTACTGGACGCTGTGCTGGATTGAAACATGTTTACATTGATCCAGTGCCAATCCAGCGTCACTGGATTGGCACTGGATCAATGTAACCATGTTTTACTGGACGCTGTGCTGGATTGAAACATGTTTACATTGATCCAGTGCCAATCCAGCGTCACTGGATTGGCACTGGATCAATGTAACCATGTTTTACTGGACGCTGTGCTGGATTGAAACATGTTTACATTGATCCAGTGCCAATCCAGTGCCGACACTGGATTGGCACTGGATCAATGTAAATCTGGCTTTAAATAAATTTCTTACAATCACACCAACTATCTAGCTCATCGTAGTATGTATTTACAAACAAAAAGTATTTAAGTTTATACCTATTTATCCGTTATCAAGTTTTCCATGACACAGTTTCTTAATTAAATTTACATGGGCTTATATAGGTAATTGGTGTGATTGTTAGAAATTATTTATTTATTTGTTAGACATGTTAAGATAGAAAGCGTAGTTGGAAGAATTTTTAAAAATATTAATTTCCTTCTAAGAACACCCATTTAATATTAATTTACTGACTTTGACGACCGATTTGGCGCAGGGGTAGGCTAGTCGATTCCCGAACAAGACAAATATTTGTGTGCATGAACATGTCTATTTGTCTTGGTCTGGGTGTTTACTATGTATATTAAGTAGGTATGTATTTACAAACAAAAAATGTTTAAGGGCCGGCTGTAAGCCAGCGCGTAGGTATTGACGAAGCTAATCTGTATATGTGTGCCTTCACGCACACAAACATCTCCGCCCTAGCACGAAAAAATGTAATTCAGAAAATTAAAAAAATTAATAACTAATTCAGAAAGTAACTTTACGTATTTGATGCGTTTGATTTGCCATGTTTGCCATCTGGGGGCTGATGCAGCATCTTACAGACAGTCGAAGGAACTCGTCAGCATTTCAACGTAACCAGTTGGAGTTTGGGCTCATTTGAATAGTCTTGATGAGAACTCTTGTGCCAAGTAGTTTCCTATGTCTGATGCTGGAGTCATCAGGAGGTGGTTGATGGAACTTTTCAACAATTCAACGTACCATTTCGATTTTGGGCTCGTTTGAATCGTCTTGATGATAACTTATGTGCCAAAATGTTTCGAAGGTCTGATGCTGGAATCAGGAAGTGGTTGATAGAACTCTTCATTAATTCAACGTAACCACTTTGAGCTTGGGCTCATTTGAATGGTCTTGATAAAAACTTTGGTGCCAAGTAGTTTTCAAGGTCCAGTTCTGGAGCCAGTAAGTGGCTGATAGAACTCTTCATCAATTCAACGTAAACACTTCTAGTTTGGGCTTCTTTGAATAGTCTTGATGAGAACTCTTCTGCTAAGTAGTTTCGAAAGTCTGATGCTGGAGTCAGGATGTGGTTGATGAAACTCTTCAACTATCCAACGTAAACACTTCGAGTTTGGGCTTATTTGAATCGTCTTGATGAGAAATCTTGTGCCAAGCAGTTTCCAAGGTCAAATTCTGAAGCCAGTAAGTGGCTGATGGAACTCTTCATCAATTCAACGTAAACATTTCGAGTTTGGGCTTGTTTTAATAGTCTTGATGAGAATCCTTGTGCCAAGTAGTTTCGAAGGTCTGATGCTGGAGTCAGGAAGTGGTTGATGGAACTCTTCACCAATTCAACATAAACACTTCGCGTTTAGGCTCGTTTGAATTGTCTTGATAAGAACTTTTGTGCCAAGTAGTTTCCAAGATCTGATGCTCGAGTCAGGAAGTGTTTGATGGAACTCCTGAACAAATCAACCTAACCACTTTGAGTTTGGGCTCGTTTGAATTGTCTTGATGAGAACTCTTTTGCCAAGTAGTTTCCAAGCGCTATTGCTGGAGCCAGGAAGTGGCTGATGGAACTCTTCAACGATTTAACGTAACCAGTTCATTTTTGGGCTCGTTTGAATTGTCTTCATGAGAGCTCTTGACAAGAAAACAGCAACGCAATGTTCAAAATATTAAAAAATCCAAGATGGCGGCCGACTTTTTTGTTTGTAGGCCGATTTAGATGAAACTCGGTTTGTGGTACTATTTTGACAATAAAACAGGAACGCAATGTTAAAAATATAAAAAAATCCAAGATGGCGGCCAACTTTTTTGTTTGTAGGCCGATTTAGATGAAACTCGGTTTGTGGTACTATTTTGACAAGAAAACAGGAACGCAATGTTAAAAATATTAAAAAATCCAAGATGGCGGCTGTTCGGAAAAGATCGACGTTTCTGAACGCAACTCTAATGTCACGTCAAATTGACATTAGCTGTCACTTGAAGTTGACAGGGACACTTGATTGAAATTCTCGTGGCGAAAATGTCGGAATAATTTTGCTGAATTTGTTAAAAATCGCTCGCGTTGAATGTGCCTGGCATATCGAGTTTGAATACATCTTAAATTATCTATGTGATCCCGTTTTGTACGACCAAGGTTTTGATGCCATCTCTGGAGTGGCCGGTCGCGGATGCTTTGAAAGATAACCTTTTCTACCACACGCGCTTGTTGTCGAGACACTATATCGTAATAAAAAAAGCTCGCACGTGTGTGTCTTTGTGTATCTATTGTTGAAACGCCCAGTGTCTTGTGAACGCTGTTATTTGTGTTATGAGTGAGGTGACTAATTGGTAAGGTCTGCAGAAGAAGACGGAGCCACAGGGGGGGCCCCCCTCTCCCCACGCTGCCCAGGGACTTTCTACAGCACAGACCACAGTATGTAAAATCCCTTACTTCACATTCTCTCCGCTGTGTATCGCAGTCCTATTGTTCAGTTACATCCCGGCTGAAACCAAGATTTGTCCGGAGTCTATACTCATGATAGCCTTCCACTGCGCCAATGCTGACTCCGCGGTCTAGGCAGGGGTGTACTGAACATTTCTTGGTAGCAAGAGCGTAGCTTGAAGGCCTGAGAGGCCCACGCCAAAATTTTGTCTATTAATCAGTGCCGTTTGATGACCATCTGGTCCGGACTAGATTAATTTGTACTTGTAAATGGTAATTAACTTGCATTTGAAAAGTAAAGGGCATTCCTTTGTTATTGGTTCCATGTCTTGTAATTAATGTATTGAAGTCATGTATTGAAGTTCCAAATTGTAAACAGATGCCTTTCTTTGCTCATAATAATTATTATTTAGTTTTGTCAGCAAACTTGAGTTGTGAATATTGACAAGTTTGTTGCTAAAATAATAGCTAATAAAAGGTCAGCTAATAAGTTTGCACTCAATACTTAGTGAAACTTAAATGATTTGGGACATTGTTTACACATTGAAACTCATTGAAACTTGTGCTTTGAAATAATTGAAATTAACTTGTTGTTGTGTAACAGTATGTTGTGTTGATATCCAAGTGAATTTCAATAGTCAGTGAGTTTTGTTGTTTTCTGATAACCTCCAGATATTTAAGAGTTTGTGTCATTATAAATACTTTGTTGTTGTAATATTGGAATTTTGTGGTTAGTAATAACCTCCAAATATTGGAGATTTTGTGTTATAGTGAATATTTTGAATTTGTTGTTTTTGTTGATAAATTTGTGACGTTACAATGACGGCCTCCTCTGCTAAAGCCAAAATACGTTCTGAGTTACGGTGGTTGGCTTCTGCGGTCGCGTTGTTGGATCGACCGGATAGAACGGAGGCCTTGTTGAACAGATACGTAGATCTGCCCATACGTTTGGCTGTTGTTGAGCTGTTGTTGATGAGCAGTATGCCTTATTTTTGGAAAGGACTGTTGAGGCCGAGGTGGAAATGCGACAAGAAGTCGATTTGGATGTGGACCAGTGTTATGATTTTGCGGACAGAATTACCCAGGTGGCTCGGCCTTTGCAAGTGGCAAGAGAGAATGAACCGAGCCCGTCCCCGGTCACATCTAAAAGTATGCCCCCTCTCTTTGCTAGATTGGCCCCCTTAGACTTAAGGCGTTTTGCTGGTCGTCTAGAGGACTGGGAGGGCTTTATTAATATTTTTGATAGTCTGGTACATGCCCGGGATGATTTGACCCAGGGCCAGAAGTTAGCTTATTTATTATCCGTGTTGGAAGGGGAGGCCCTTGAATCGGTTCAACATTTGGCCCCCTCGGATGAAAACTACCCTATTGCCAGGGATTTGATTGCCCGTCGGTACCAGAACGTACGACGTCTGGCGGACAACCATGTTGCCGCCATTTTGAATTTACCCCGCGTTGCCAGCGTGATGCACTTGAGAGTGGCTTTGTTGAATCCGCTGTTGGTTGCCTACAACGCATTGAAAAACTTAAAACTCCCAGTGGAGCAGTGGTCGTTTTTGTTACTGCACATTGTCCTGGGAAAGTTGCCGGACTCTGTTAAGGTCCGTTTTGAGCAGCAGTATGGTGGGGATAGTGCGACTTATCTGCCACCCTTCTCGGACCTCTTGACGTTCCTGGAAGGAGAAAGTAGACTGGCAGATAATTCCTCTCTGGCCGGTCCTATGGGACCCGAACGACCTGTGCCACAGAGTAGATCCCCCACCGGACCCCCCCGTAGGGGGCGTATGGCCCCTCGCGCGCCCGGCCGCTATGCCGCCGTCCAGGAGACCGCCCGCTGCTTGTATTGTCGGGAACCGGGTCACAGCACGACCCGTTGTGATAAGTTCCTCGACCAGCGCGTCCAAGGCCGTCGAGCGATCGCGCGACAACGGACATGGTGCTACTCGTGCTTGGGCCTGCACATGCAGCGCGAATGTACCCAAGCGCACCCATGCCGCTTTTGTAAGGGCAACCACCATCCCCTCCTCTGCATGAACAGCCCAGAGGGCGGCGGAGCGCCGCAGCGCGTCGCTGCAGGATCACCGCGTATGGGTGGGGGTCTCGGACCCCCCGCGGTGTTTGAATCCCGCAGCAGTTCTAGTGGCCACCAGAGTGGCCCCAGACGCTCTCCGCCACGTTTGGAGCCTCAAACGGGCGGGGGTCCCAGGGACCCCCCAATGGGAAACCGATCCCCAAGGATGGGGATGAGTTATGCGAGCGTTGCCGGAGGTCGTAGAGGCCCCCCGCGACGTTTTGAGCCTCGCACGGGCGGGGGTCCCAGGGACCCCCCAATGGGAAACCGATCCCCAAGGATGGGGATGAGTTATGCGGGCGTTGCCGGAGGTCGTAGAGGCCCCCCGCGACGTTTTGAGCCTCGCACGGGCGGGGGTCCCACGGACCCCCCCATGGGAAATCGGTCCCCAACTAGGGGGTTCGATTTTGCGAGCGTTGCGGGAGGTCGTAGAAGCCCCCCGCAACGTGTTGAGCCTCGCACAGCCGGGGGTCCCCGGGACCCCCCCTCTGAAAATCGGTCACCGTGCCCCCGCGACTATGGGGCGACGTACACGGTGGATGATAGGCACCGATTCTCGCCGCCGCTCGCCGAATACCCGCGTTTGGAGCGGCGCCCGCCCCGTCTTCAAGGGGCCGGGAGATATAACCCGCCTGATACCGGGCGATTTGGACGTAGGCAGTATGTGGGAGACTGGGACCCACTGGATCGCTATGAGCGACCCCCTTACCATGGGGGGACGTCTGGGGACCCCACATACTAGCAATCAACGTGTTTACGGTCGATTGTAGCCACCCCTCCAGAGACCGTTTTGTTGCCCACGGCCTCTGTGATTGTCAGGGGATTGAATGGCGACCTTGTGGAAGTTCGCGCCTTGTTGGATTCCGGTGCCCAGGGGTGTGTTGTGTCATCTTGGTTAGTTAGGCGGTTGGGCCTCAAGGTGCACCCCCACACGGAAGGCGTGAGAGGTGTTGGCGATGTGAAAGTCCCCGGGTTGTTAGGGCATGTTGACTTCACATTTACATCACGTAATAAGTCCACGCCAGGCATTGAGACCTCGGCGATTGTGTTGGACACAGTGGTTGGCCGTCAACCTTCAGTTGACTTGGGACCGAGTATGTTGTCTTTGGTGTCTGATTCCCCACTCGCCGATCCAAATTTCTTCCGCCCAGGCCCGATTGATGCTCTCCTTGGAGCCGATGTCCTGGGGCGAGTTTTGTTGACGGGGAAGCGAGTTTTGCAGCCAGATGGCTTGGTAGCTCTGCAGACGACACTCGGTACAGTTGTGATGGGCCCTGCTCGCCGCGTTTTGGATTCCCTTGATGAGGATCGCGGTCTTGTTTTTAATGTGTCTCTCTCCGAAGTGGTGCAGAAGTTTTGGGAGGTTGAGGAACCTCCACCAGCCCCGCGGGTTGACCCAGTAGCGGATGAATGCGAGTTGTATTACCAGAATAACACTGGTCGCCTCCGCTCTGGTCGTTTGATCACCCGTCTCCCCTTTCGTGCCGGCCGACCTCCTCTGGGCGAATCCCGACCGCTAGCGGAACGTAGGCTAGTGGCGATGGAGCGTCGCATGAGCAAGGATCCGGTCTTCCGCCAGAAGTATGTTGAATTCATGCGGGAGTATGAGGAGTTAGGGCACATGTCCGTGAGCGATTTGGATTGGCGCTCCGTTGAGCACTTCTTTTTGCCGCACCACGCCGTTTTGAAATCCGGAAAGATTCGGGTGGTCTTTGACGGTTCGGCTCCCACCTCTACTGGAGCGTCCTTGAACCAGTGTCTGCATGTAGGTCCCAAGCTGCACACGGAGATCTCAGACATTTTGACCAACTTCCGGCGGCACCAAATTGTATTTATGACTGACATCCGGATGATGTTCAGACAAACGGTCATCCATCCAGAGGATAGGAGGTACCAATTGATTTTGTGGAGAGAGAGTCCTAGGGACCCCTTGTTGATTTATGAATTGAATACGAATACGTACGGTTTGGCTTCGAGCCCGTTTGTTGCGATTCGTTCTTTGTTGGAGTTGGCCGAGAAGGAGCGCTTGAGATACCCTCGCGCCTCCGCCATTTTGGCCAGTGACGTCTATGTGGATGACATTTGCACGGGCGCCTCATCTGTCTCAGAGGCGATTGTCCTGAGAGACGAACTCACCGCCCTTTTGAAGTCGGGAGGTTACGAGTTGAGGAAATGGATATCCAACTCGCCTGATGTACTGGTAGGTTTGCCCGAAGAGCACCAGCAGGACCCCCACCTATTCGAAAATGTTGATAATCCCCATGTGGTGACCGTCCTTGGCGTACAGTACAAACCGGTCTCTGACACGTTCACTTATTGTGTGGATTTACGACCACCGAAAGTCTGGACCAAGCGTTTAGTATTGTCTACTGTCGCACGTACCTTTGACCCCAATGGGTGGATTTGCCCCGTGCTGTTTATGGCCAAGTGTTTCTTGCAACGGTTATGGGCTTCGGGTGTGTCGTGGGATGAACCCCTCTCGGACGAGTTACTCCGAGATTGGTCGAGCTTCGTTTCATCCCTCCCCGAGATTAATGAAGTGCATTTGCCGAGGCTATTCCTCCCTTCTGAAAATTGTAAAGTTACTCTTCACGGCTTTTCCGATGCCTCCGAACGTGGATTTGCTGCGGCCGTGTACCTCCGCACCGTTACTGTTGACGGAGTTGTTGCTGTGCATCTGGTGATAGCGAAAAGCAAAGTCGCTCCCCTTCGGACTCGTCATACGATCCCGAGGTTGGAATTGTGTGGAGCTGCCCTCCTAATGCGTTTGTTGAACCACGTATGGCTCACATTAGGTCGATCTATTAAGATACAAGAGGTTTATGCTTGGACGGACAGTCAGGTCGTCCTTTGTTGGTTGAAGGCTCCGGCGCACACCTTGGACGTGTTTGTGGCCAATCGAGTGTCGCAGATTTGTAATTCCGACATCGAGTTGATTTGGAGACACGTGCCGGGAACCATGAATCCCGCGGATTGTGCGTCTCGGGGTTGTGTAGCCCCAACCCTAATTAACCACCCCCTCTGGTGGGGCCCACAGTGGTTGATGCGGCCTGAGTCGGAGTGGCCGCTCTCTCCAGCGTTGCCGAACGTAGCCGTTCCTGAGATGCGGGCATGCGTCCTGGAGACTAACCCCGCCGGGGAAAAGGATTTGTTGTTGGATCGGTACAGCTCCTTACAGAAGCTGCTTGGTGTTACCGCTTGGATCAGACGTTTTGTGTACAATTGCAGAAACCCACGCGCGAGGCGTGATTCGTCGGTTCTCACTCCGGACGAGCGTAGGGACGCGCTCTTGTTTTGGGTCCGGAGAGTACAAGCTGATAGTTTTGAGTCCGAGATTGAAATTTTGCGTTTAGGCCGTCGCAAGTTGAAGGGCGCGGTATCGCGATTAAATCCCTTCCTGGACGAGAGTGGGCTTTTGCGAGTCGGCGGAAGACTTCGAAATGCGAACCTGCCGTATGGAGCTCGTCACCCCCTTTTGTTACCTAAAGCCGGACATTTGACTCAACTGATAATAACAGATCGCCATGTGAATGCACAACACGCTGGCTGTAATGCTTTGTTGGCCATTTTGCAGCGTGAATTTTGGATTTTGTCTGCTCGCCGAGCCATTCGCACTGTGGTTTTCCGTTGCCTGCCTTGTTATCGATTGAAGGCCGCGACCATGCAGCCCCAGATGGGTGATTTGCCTGCTGATCGCGTCACGGAATGTAGAGCTTTTGCCGGAGTCGCCACCGACTTCGCCGGTCCCTTTACTGTAAAGGCTTCGAGACTGCGTAATGCTAAAACCTATAAGGCGTACTTGTGCGTGTTTGTGTGTTTGTCCACCAAGGCTGTCCATTTGGAAATTGTCTCGGAATTGTCTACCGAAGCCTTTGTCGCCGCCTTGAGCAGATTTGTTTCCCGTAGAGGACTGCCGACATTGATACGTTCCGATTGTGGTACTAATTATAAGGGAACGTGTAATTATCTTAAGGAAGTAGTTAAGTTTTTTGTTGATAATAAAATAGACATTGGAACCACCCTCTCCCGGCGTGGGATAATCTGGAAGTTTAGCCCTCCAGCTTGTCCGACCTGGGGAGGAATTTTTGAAGCTTGTGTAAAGGCTGCCAAGACACACTTGCGTCGCGTGATTGGAGAAACTATTCTCACGTTTGAGGAACTTGATACGGTATTTTGTAAAATTGAGGCCGTCCTCAACTCGCGACCCTTGTGCCCGTTGTCTTCGGACCCGAATGACCTGGAAGCGTTGACCCCAGGTCATTTCTTGATCGGACAGCCCCTTTTGGCGTTGCCTGAATATCCGATTCAGGATGTAGGATCCCATCGTTTGTCGCGATACCAACTTTTGAAACAGATGTCCCAAAACTTCTGGGCACGTTGGTCGATGGAGTATTTGCATATCCTACAACAGCGCGTGAAGTGGACAGATAAAACCACCCCACCCCAGACTGGCGACCTCGTGTTGATTAAGGATGCTAACCTGCCGCCCCTATGTTGGCGAAGGGGGCGCATTGTTAAACTCTACCCCGGAACTGACGGAGTTCCTCGTTTTGCTGAGGTTTTGGTTCGAGATTCGGTTTTGAAGAGAGCAGTTAGTGGGCTCTCCCGATTACCCGTAGATTGACGTACCGTTCTTAACGGTCCGGGGCGGGGGGATGTTCGGAAAAGATCGACGTTTCTGAACGCAACTCTAATGTCACGTCAAATTGACATTAGCTGTCACTTGAAGTTGACAGGGACACTTGATTGAAATTCTCGTGGCGAAAATGTCGGAATAATTTTGCTGAATTTGTTAAAAATCGCTCGCGTTGAATGTGCCTGGCATATCGAGTTTGAATACATCTTAAATTATCTATGTGATCCCGTTTTGTACGACCAAGGTTTTGATGCCATCTCTGGAGTGGCCGGTCGCGGATGCTTTGAAAGATAACCTTTTCTACCACACGCGCTTGTTGTCGAGACACTATATCGTAATAAAAAAAGCTCCCACGTGTGTGTCTTTGTGTATCTATTGTTGAAACGCCCAGTGTCTTGTGAACGCTGTTATTTGTGTTATGAGTGAGGTGACTAATTGGTAAGGTCTGCAGAAGAAGACGGAGCCACAGGGGGGGCCCCCCTCTCCCCACGCTGCCCAGGGACTTTCTACAGCACAGACCACAGTATGTAAAATCCCTTACTTCACATTCTCTCCGCTGTGTATCGCAGTCCTATTGTTCAGTTACATCCCGGCTGAAACCAAGATTTGTCCGGAGTCTATACTCATGATAGCCTTCCACTGCGCCAATGCTGACTCCGCGGTCTAGGCAGGGGTGTACTGAACAGCGGCCAACTCTTTTGTTTGTAGGTTGATTTAGATAAAACTCGGTTTGTGGTACTATTTTGACAAGAAAACAGGAACGCAATGTTAAAAATATTCCAAAATTCAAGATGGTGGCCAACTCTTTTGTTTGTAGGCCAATTTAGATGAAATTCGGGTTTTAGTACTGTTTTGTCAAGAAAACAGCAACGCAATATTAAAAATTCCAAGATGGCGGCCAACTTTTTTTAATGTTTGCCGATTTTGATGAAACACGGTTTTTGGTACTGTTTTGATAAGAAAACAGCAACGCAATATTAAAAATATTAAAAAATCCAAGATGGCGGCCCACTTTTTTGTTTTTGGGCCGATTTTGATGAAACGCGGTTTACGGTACTATTTTGATAAGAAAACGGCAACGCAATATTAAAAATATTAAAAAATCCAAGATGGCGGCCCACTTTTTTGTTTTTGAGCCGATTTTCATGAAACGCGGTTTACGGTACTATTTTGATAAGAAAACAGCAACGCAATATTAAAAATATTAAAAAATCCAAGATGGCGGCCCACTTTTTTGTTTTTGGGCCGATTTTGATGAAACTCGGGTTTTGGTACTATTTTGTCAAGAAAACAGCAACGCAATATTAAAAATATTAAAAAATCCAAGATGGCGGCCAAACTTTTGTTTTTTTGCCGATTTTGATGAAACACGGTTTTTGATACTATTTTAATAAGAAAACAGCAACGCAATGTTAAAAATATAAAAATCCAAGATGGCGGCCAATTTTTTTGTTTGTGAGCCGATTTTGATGAAACTCAGTTTCTGGTTTTATTTTGACAAGAAAACAGCAACGCAATGTTAAAAATATATAAATTCAAGATGGCGGCCAAATTTTTTGTTTGCTGGCCGATTTCGATTAAATTCAGTTTCTGCTACTATTTTAACAAGAAAACAGCAACGCAATGTTAAAAATATTAAAAATCCAAGATGGCGGCCAACTTTTTTGTTTGTCAGCCGATTTTGATGAAACTTGGTTTCTGGTACTATTTTGACAAGAAAACAACAACGCCATGTTAAAAGTATAAAAAATCTAAGATGGCGGCCAACTTTTTTGTTTGCAGGCCGATTTCAATGAAACTCAGTTTCTGGTTTTATTTTGACAAAAAAACAGCAACGCATTTATATATACATAAATGTTACAATTACCACAGTATAACCATTTTTTTATATAGTAGGCCAACGCCCTTGAAGTTAGTTGATACCGACGTCTGTATAGGTATTTCCGTAATTACGGAAGGGTTGTAACAAAATTAAAATGTGGCAGGTACATTTTAGTGTATTGCGAAATAAAATAAAATAAATAATTATGGTTAGCATTTTAGAAGTATCAAAATAAAATATATTACATGTTTTATTTAGTTGCAGCTATAATTGTATCTGTCTGTCTGTCTGCCATGAAATTTTGCAAAGTAAATTTGACCTACTCCTGACGTTTGAATGGGTTGAAGTTTTGTTAAAGAAAAATACTCAGATTTGGAATAAGCCGATTCATATTTCTTTACCTTTAAAGCGCCTTCGTCTATATATCAAAATCATCCCATGTCACAATCATTATTTTCAAACTCTGTAACTTAATATCAATTATTATTTTATTAACTTTTTTTATTTTTTTAAATAGGGTTTACAGCTGTCAAAAACACAGTAAATTACAAAGGATGTTACGTCGTAATTTACTGTGCTTGTGTTAAAGCAAATTAATAATTAATTAAATCTTTTACTTGACATGATGATGATGATGATACTTGACTCTGTCTCAAGCTTTCAAATAAAAACCTGTTACATTTTAATAAGCGAAAAGAGAGAAGCAAAAACAAAAAACGGCCACCATCTTGACCATTTGTATTTTTTTACATTGTGTTAAGAACGGTTTTCTTGTCAAAATAGTACAAAATCGTCACATCTTAATTTACATTGTGGTATGCAATAAAATGATTGAGTATTGAGTATTAAGTATTGAAAAAACCGAGTTTTATCAAAATCGGCCCACAAACAAAAAAGTCGGCCGCCATCTTAGATTTTTAATATGTTTAACATTTCTTTGCTGTTTTCTTATCAAAATAGTACCGTAAACTGCGTTTCATCAAAATCGGCCCATAAACAAAAAAGTGGGCCGCCATCTTGGATTTTTTAATATTTTTAATATTGAGTTGCTGTTTTCTTATCAAAATAGTACCGTAAACCGCGTTTCATCAAAATCGGCCCATAAACAAAAAAGTGGGCCGCCATCTTGGATTTTTTAATATTTTTAATATTGAGTTGCTGTTTTCTTATCAAAATAGTACCGTAAACCGCGTTTCATCAAAATCGGCTCATAAACAAAAAAGTTGGCCGCCATCTTGGATTTTTTAATATTTTTAATATTGAGTTGCTGTTTTCTTATCAAAATAGTACCGTAAACCTCGTTTCATTAAAATCGGCCCATAAACAAAAAAGTGGGCCGCCATCTTGGATTTTTTAATATTTTTAATATTGAGTTGCTGTTTTCTTATCAAAATAGTACCGTAAACCGCGTTTCATCAAAATCGGCCCATAAACAAAAAAGTTGGCCGCCATCTTGGATTTTTTAATATTTTTAATATTGCGTTGCTGTTTTTTTATCAAAACAGTACCGTAAACCGCGTTTGATCAAAATCGGCCCATAAACAAATAAGTTGGCCGCCATCTTGGATTTTTTAATATTTTTAATATTGCGTTGCTGTTTTCTTGACAAAATAGTACCAAAACCCGAGTTTCATCGAAATCGGCTCACAAACAAAAAAGTTGGCCGCCATCTTGGATTTTTTAATATTTTTAATATTGCGTTGCTGTTTTCTTGATAAAATAGTACCGAAACCCGAGTTTCATCAAAATCGGCCCAAAAACAAAAAAGTGGGCCGCCATCTTGGATTTTTTAATATTTTTAATATTGCGTTGCTGTTTTCTTATCAAAATAGTACCGTAAACCGCGTTTCATCAAAATCGGCCCATAAACAAAAAAGTTGGCCGCCATCTTGGATTTTTTATATTTTTAATATTGCGTTGCTGTTTTCTTATCAAAATAGTACCGTAAACCGCGTTTCATCAAAATCGGCCCATAAACAAAAAAGTTGGCCGCCATCTTGGATTTTTTAATATTGCGTTGCTGTTTTCTTATCAAAATAGTACCATAAATCGCGTTTGATCAAAATCGGCCCATAAACAAAAAAGTTGGCCGCCATCTTGGATTTTTTGATATTTTTAATATTGCGTTCCTATTTTCTTGTCAAGAGTTCACATCAAGACAATTCAAACTGGTTACGTTGAATCATTGAAGAGTTCCATCAGCCACTTCCTGGCTCCAGCAATAGACCTTGGAAACAACTTGGCTCAAGAGTTCTTATCAAGACAATTCAAACGAGCCCAAACTCAAAGTGGTTACGTTGAATTTATGAAGAGTTCCATCAGCCACTTACTGGCTCCAGAATTTGACCTTAGAAATTACTTGTCACAAGAGTTTTCATCAAGACGATTCAAAAGAGCCCAAACTCGAAGTGGTTACGTTGAGTCGTTGAAGAGTTCCATCAACCGCCTCCTGACTCCAGCATGACCTTCGAAACTGTTTGGCACTAGAGTTTCTATCAAGACGATTCAAACAAGCCCAAACTCGAAGTGGTTACATGCCACTTCCTGGCTCCAGCATTTGACCAGATATCTGTTGTGATGACGTACCAAATAAATTGTTGAGTGGAAAACTAATTATCTTCCGATATTAGTAGGTATCGCCGGTTTTTTGAAAATTTGACTTTACCTACCTTTTCTTTACCACCGCTCAAAGAGTTTGCGTACAGATAGTCTGATTTCGTAATTTTCGTAGCTCAGGAGCTGGGAAAAAGCGACGTGCTCTCACCTTGAAATCAGCGGGCTTACTGAATTTTACCCCCGGTGTGGCTTGTATTTATACAATATTTTATTTATTTCCGCGTTCCATACGAAAATGTATGAGCAATTCGCGCTTTAATATTGACAATGTTTGAAGCCAGATTGTTCCCAATATAAAATAAAAAACGGCAAATATCGTGCGGTGAATCAATTCTATGTTTCATTGCCATTTGATTTAACATTAAATATTATTAAAAATATTTTTATTCTTTAACAATATCTTTAAAACAGAAAACGTTGATTTCGCTGTTTTTAGTGAAGTTTGCGATTTTTTTGCCATTAACGTGAGTTAAATATTTAAAATTTTCCACGGTGTTATTGTAAAGTAACTTTTCCTGTTCACTATTATTTTTTTTAAAGTAATTTCTGTCGATAATTCTATGTTACAAGTTTAAAACCCCGAAAGCTGTTTTACGCGTTTCACTTACCGCCTGCCCTTAAGTATATATTTATCCGTTATCAAGTTTTCCATGATACAGTTTCTTAATGAAATTAAAATGGGCTTAGATAATTGGTGTGAATGTAAGTTATTTATTTATTTATTTATTTAAATAAATAAATAAGTTATTTATTTATTTATTACTTCTTTAACTACCTCCGTGGCTGAGTGTTGTACGCACCGGTTTTAAAAAATGCCGCTATCTCTACAGGTCCCGGGTTCGATTCCCGGTCGGGTAAATAAACATTGAAAACGAACCAATGCCCAACAGGGTCCATAACAATGGTCTTTTATTATGTAACATCTTTAAAACATTACGGTTTAGCAATAAATTATTTCATTTAATATGAACTTTTCAATATTTCTTCGGGTCTGGGTGTATGTGGCTACAAAAACAGCACTGTCATTTAAAAAAAACAACTGGTTGCACTCCGGGAGTGCCGGCAGAAGTGAAAAGGGCTCCCTAGACTTTTTCACAAAAAAAAAAAGAAATTTGACAAAAAAATAAAAAATACGCACTAGATTTGTACTGAGGCTGAGATCTTCTGGCTTCAATGCCGCCCGTTTTCTAATCTGAGCTATCAAAACTTTGGAAACGGTGGCGAAATTTGCCTTCGTATTCTAATGAATGTGTATATATAGGGTTTTTCATTAAGAGCGCTCGAACTTTGAAATGGAATAAAACAACCCGTTTAAGTGATATTCCCACAATTTTTATTTTATTTTAAAGAGCATTTGATGACATTATTTATGGAATATAATTTCAGCCAAATGGCCAGCGCGATTCCGCTGGTGGTGTATCCTGGTGGACAATTTTGGAAGACATTTTCGCATAAATGGGGCTCAATCTCATGAATAACGCGAGTTATGTTCGCCTGCAGGGCAGCAATTGTCTGTGATTTGTCAGCATAGACTCGGGATTTCACGTAGCCCCACAGAAAGTAATCGAGCAGTGTTAGATCACACGATCTCGGTGGCCAGTCGATGTCACCACCACGCGAGATAACGAAGCCCTCAAACTTCTCATCCAATAAATTTAATGTTTCCCGTTCAGTATGGCAAGTGGCGCCATCCTGTTTAGTGTTCCCGAGGCCTATAGGCTTTTAGGCTTTTTTTAAGACTAGCCTATGAATTAGGGGCTACGTGGCATAAAACCCTAAAAAGTCTTTTAGGCCTTTAGGCTAGACCTTTTTCATAGCCTTTTTTGTCCACCCGATGACTATAGGCTTTTAGCCTTTTTGTAGGCTAGGCGCATATTTAAAAGACTTGAAAGGCTATAAAACCTATAAAGATTTTTCGTCCTTTAGGCTAGGTCTATTTTATTTATTGTTCGAGTATAATTGTCAACTTAATTTTACTTTAATTAAAAAATATTTATCATATCCGATCGAGACAGAGGATACAGTTGTTATATCATGGTGGAAAACCCAAGAAAAAAATTTACCACATTTACAATCTATGGCGTTTGATATTTTATCTATACCTGCCACAAGTGTCCCCAGCGAACAATCATTCTCTAAGGCAGGACATTTAATTAATAAAAAAAGAAATCGCCTGGGTGACAAAAAAGTATAAGATCCTCAATGTGCTTGTCATCGTGGCAAAATTTTTTTTGGAAATAATGTATAACAAGTAGTTTCTTATTATTTCCGATTTCAAATAATATTCGTTTTCATCGCGTTAGTGTATATTTTATTTGTTTTCATTTAATTTGAATAAAAATACTTGTTTAATTCATACTACTAAGCCATAACCTGAATAATAATGGCTGTAGCCTTATATTAAGCCTACTACTCAAAAAAGACTTTTGTCGGAAATTAAGCCTAAAAGGCTATTAAGGCCTATAGCACAGAATAATATTTGTTTTTAGACCTATAGGCTTTTTGAAATGAGTAGCCTTTTAAAAGCCTAGTAGTCTATCATGGCCATAAAAAAGAACTAATAGGCTTAATTTTAGGCCTAAATGCCTATAGGCCTCGGGAACCCTAATCCTGTTGGAACCACATGTTTCATGGTGAAATGTCACGAATAAATATGTATTCCCGCCAAATTTGACAGCTATCGCTTTTCCAAGATGGCCGCTATCAACTTTTAAAGTTCGAGCGTCCCTATTGAAAAACTCTTTACATTAAGGCGATACTCGGAAAAATCAGGCTGAAGCGAGATAGCAATGAGAAAACGATGCGCGCGGGAGCGAGACCGATTTTGCAGATTAGGCAAAAAAATCACAAAATCACTTCGTATTAAAAAACTATAGCGATTTTTAAAAAAATGCTTCTATACGATCCTAAATATTATTGGTGTCCACTAATTAAACCGATTTCCAATAGTGTAAGTAACCCCATTTGAGAATAATCTTGAACTTTAGGATGTTTTAGAGGTCTTTTCGAAAATAAAAAGTGCCGAAGCAAAATCATAAAATCGTGTTTCTGAAACTATACGAATCTAGATAAAGGTATGAAGAAATATATATCTTATTACCAGATTTGTAACAACTCTAACCGTCCTATAGTTTTAGATAAAAAAGTCCATATTTTTCCGAGTAGCGCCTTAACTCTTTACATAAACCGTCGTAGTTTCCAATTTCCGTAACACTAGTGCTCAAACTACTATACTTTGGTATTGGAACAGTGTATGTGATGGTGTCTAATATTTATTAGCTATTTATTCTAGGACACGGTAGTATCATCAGTATTAGAAGGACTGACAGGATTATTCAAGCATTTTGGACAAGATCTGCCTATTATGGAGTTCAGAGACTTATACAGCAAGATTTCTAAAGAATACATCAGGAAGAAAGGGTGCGAGAAAGGTAATACATTAATTATTAATTACATATATATCGTAGGATGATCGCAAATCTCGTTATCAGAAAGGTCGGACATCTCGGTAACTCCAAATAATAGTCTCTCGAACAAATTATTGTCTAAAATACAAAATTGTATGAATATCAACTAAAAAATCTGCTAAAAAATCCACGTTGCAAATTTTCTGAATCATGGATTAAAGTGGACATAAGAGTGCCAAAAGATCCATCAATAAATCTTTGCAATGGATTTAAGTGATGACATAGGGGTAATTTCAGTAGTGACGGTATATTTTTTTAGAAACTACATGTAGAGACAGGACTTTATGGCAAATTCGCTTTTTGTTTCCTTGTTTCGATTGCCGACAATTTACTCAATTAGGTAGAAAAAAAAATATAGTAACTATGTATACCTTTTATTAAATTCATTAATATCTTCGGGACCTTGTAATCACATCCATTAGAAAGTTGAAACAATACTGATTGACATATAGTAAATAGCAGACGCGTGACACGACACGTCTCGGGTATATACGAAGCGCCCGAGAGGCAGCAGAAATGGCTAACGCGTCGGGTATTTACGAATATGCGACCGGGAAGGGCCCTCTTAACAGTTATATTTTATTTGTCAACAGCCACCCTACCGATACTAGAACGCTACCCGGACTTGTTTAAAGAGCTGCTAGCCCAAGATCTTGCCTTGAGGGAGTATTTGTGGCAAGTGAAACATTGCGCAGCGCTTATGAGTGTGTATAGATCCATTGCTACTGCTGTTAATGAGGATAGACTACAGGTAAGATAAATAAATAAATAAATATTTTCTTACAATCACACCAATTATATCTAAGCCCGTAGTTAATTTCTTAAGAAACTGTGTCTACGTGAACTTGATAAAGGATAAATATATACTTATATACTTTTTGTTTGTAAATACATTTTTAATATACATAGAAAATACCCAGACCAAGACAAATAAAGAAAGACAGAAGAAAGAAAGAAAGACAAATAAAGATAAATATTTGTGTGCATGAACAAATAGACATGTTCATGCACACAAATATTTGTCTTGTTCGGGAATCGAACCCGAGACCTCTGGCGCAGAAGGCAGGTAGTTTACCCCTGCGCCAAATTGATTGAAATGTAAGAATTATAAGTCTATGCTAATGCTAATATTATAAATGTGAAAGTGTGTTTGTTTGTATATCCGTCTTTCACATCAAAACGGATCTACTTGTTTTTTGTATGTGGGTAGTTTACGAGCTAGAGGCTAATTTATATCCCCGAAAAATATCACTTTTCCTCGGGATAACGTCGTTTAAGTGATGGCTATGAGGGTATGTGATATAATAATAAATAACAATAATTGTTCGGACGGAAGACCATGATGAGCTGCGTCTACTGGGACGTTGCAGCAGCCGTACGTCCATTGGCTGCGCGGCCCGTGCGTTCGACCAATGAAGTTCATCTGCGGCGCCCCGAATTGAAGTTTTAGCGCGAAACAATATTCGTTACTAAAATTAAATATCCGTCACATTCAAAATTCGCATCTTCCTATACGCACAAAATTTTACTTCTGTCCATTATTTTCGCTATTTTATCTATTTTATTGTAATTCGCCATTTTATTCATTATATATTTAACTACGCAACAAACTGAGCTTTATTGAAGAGAAACCTACGCAGCAGCCCGAACAATAATAAAATCATTATATAACGACACGCCCAACGTTCTATGGGGAAATTGTAGGAAGTTGGAATTATAATACAAAGATATTTGGGGATATCTTGGACTTGTGAACTCCGAATTCAACGAATAAATAAATGAATAAAAAATAAATAAATAAATAACTTCCCACATTCACACCAATTATCCAAGCCCATTTTAATTTCATTAAGAAACTGTATCATGGAAAACTTGATAACGGATAAATATATACTTACTTAAATACTTTTTGTTTGTAAATACATACTTAATATACATATAAACACATCTTAGATTTCTGCGCGAACTAAGTGTTTTATTAAAACACTTAGTTAACACCCAGACCAAGACAAATAGACATGTTCATGCACACAAATATTTATCTTGTTCGGGAATCGAACCCGAGACCACTGGCGCAGAAGGTGGGTAGCCTACCCCTGCGCCAAATCGGTCGCCAAACTCCATAGACTCCATAGATATGATCAGACAACACTATTGGCACTATTGCCTATAAACTCATACAACCAAAGAGGAGTAACTATGACGACATACTCTATCTTCAAAACTGACTATTAATTTTGATATATTGATAACTAGCTTTCCGCCCGCGGCTTCGCCCGCGTGGACTATACGACGTTATCCCGCGGGAATGTGATATTTTCCGGGATAAAATTTAGCCTATGTTCCTCTCTAGGCTACAAAGTATCTGTCTCCCAAATTTCAGCCAAATGCGTTCAGTCGCTTTGGCGTGATTGAGTAACAAACATTCAAACATCCAAACATCTAAACTTTCACATCTATACATACAAATAAATAAAATTGGAGTGTCTGTAATATTAAAATAACCGCTTTTTACTACATGCATATGATTATATATACGGTACATATACCAAAATAACATTTTTTAAAATTTTTGTCTGTCTGTCTGTCGGTCTGTCCGTCTGTCTGTTTGTTCCGGCTAATCTCTGAAACGGCTGGACCGATTTTGACGGGACTTTCACTGGCAGGTAGCTGATGTTATAAGGAATAACTTAGGCTACATTTTATCCCGATATTCCCACGGGAACGAAAACCACGCGGGTGAAACCGCGGCCACTAGTCTTAAATAAAACTTTGGCGAAATCTTTGGTTTAGTGATTCATGTGACATGTTGCTGATCATAAGGTCGTGGGTGTGTCTCTCGTAATGATAGTTACGATATAGTAATTATAGTTGAAAACCAGCGTCAGCTTCAACACTGACACATACTGAACTAGATCCCTTTTGATGCAGCCATGTGGAACATTTTAAAGTGTTTTTTTGTGTATTTTTGTTTATATAAGTTATGTCCATGTCCACTATCTGTGTCAAATAAATGTTATGATTATGATTTATGATATTTTATGACAAACTAGCGAATCCTCGGTTTTACCCGCGTGGTACCAGTTCCCGTGGGAATATCGGGATAAAATATAGCCTATGGCACTCGGGAAGAATGTATCTAGCTTTCTAATGGTCAAAGAATTTTCTAAATCGGCCCAGTAGTTTCGGAGCTTATACGATGCAAACAAACAATCAAATCTTTCCTCTTTATAATATCGATATAATAGTAGTTTATGTGACTGTCGCATAATGAGGGGTATTAAAACACGAGTGGGAGTTTAAAAAACGAGCCTTGGCGAATTTTTTAATTGTATTCCACGAGCGTTTTAATACCGAGTTATGTGCAGTCTCATACACTACTTTATCTACACTCATTACATTTATCATTTATTTCAAAAAATAAGCAAAAAAATATTAATCATAAAATGTGGATTGGCGCCAAACCCCACTGATAGGAGTCTATACGGTCTATTCCTTCTAAATTCAAAATTCTAATTTTAAAAACGTTTCTTATCGTTGCCGGTTAAAGAAGGGCTTGAAAGAGTTGGAAGTCAGGGCCGGTAAATCCTACGGTTGCCATGGAGATTGTAAAATTAAGAAAAATAAGTGTTTTATAATGAGTAAAAGCTGTATCCGGTTGTATCATAATGACCATTATTAAACACTTTTATTTTTTAAAGTTGACTATGGCATAAAGTGTATCAATATACGTTCAGGCATGAGTTCACAATTCAAATATTATAACATGAGTGTAGATAAACTAGCTTTTCACCCGCAGCTACATGCTACATGACATGACACAGTGGACGCTGGACTAAACGACATTATCCCGCGGGAATGTGATATTTTTCCGGGATAAAATGTAGTATAATTTTTTGCACAACCAAACCTAGTATTTTAGTCGGTAAATGTAGTAATTTTTAGTCGATTGGTTTATTATATTCCTTATTTAGTCACCTAAATACGACATTTCATGAAATTTTCAGCAAATTGTAGACACTGAACTCGCTCCCCGTACCAACTCTTCGAACAGCGATGTTAAGTACACATCGCTCAGGATCATCAGACAGTTGGTGACCGCTCACAGCGTGCGTGCCCAGACAGGTTAGTAATTTGTGATTTTCTCATAGATATTTCATGTAATTTTCAGCAAATTGTAGACACCGAACTTGCTCCTGGTACCAACACATCGAACAGCGATGTTAAGTACACATCGCTCAGGATCATCAGACAGTTGGTGATCGCTCACAGCGTGCCTGCCCAGACAGGTTAGTAATTTGTGATTTTCTCATAGATATTTCATGAAACTTTCAGCAAATTGTAGATACCGAACTTGCTCCTCGTACCAACTCAACGAACAGCAATGTTAAGTACTATAATGCTTCTGCACTTTCCTACCTGGAGTTGGATATTAATAGAAAGACTTCTTAGCACTAATTCGATTTTTATTTTTATTTATCACTCTTTTACATCGGCTAGCACAGTCAGCCTATCAAATTGGGATAGCTCCCTGCTCAACGGGAGTCTACACAAGAATGTGTCAAACCAGATCTTTTTTTATAAATACGTTCTACAGTGCGACAACCTTTTCTGTTCCGGTGATAATCTTTGGAACTAAAACTAAACAGTTTTCATACGGCAGTCTATTTTGACAGCTAATTTCGTATTGCAAGTGGTACCTCTGTCACGGATGTCATCGGATCAGACAGGATTGTGGGACTATACTTACTGGTTTGAATTAATACATTTACCAAAGAGAAATAACCTACCCAACAGTGCCACAGCCTACAATGCTATCTTTTAGCTGTGCATAGAGTTTAAACATACCTTACACTACACATCGCTCAGGATCATCAGACAGTTGGTGACAGCTCACAGCGAGCGTGCCCACACAGGTTAGTAATTTGTGATTTTCTCATAGATATTTCATGAAACTTTCAGCAAATTGTAGATACCGAACTTGCTCCTCGTACCAACTCTTCGAACAGCGATGTTAAGTACACATCGCTCAGGATCATCAGACAGTTGGTGATCGCTCACAGCGAGCGTGCCCAGACAGGTTAGTAATTTTTATTTCCCGGTTCGATTCCCGGCGGAGCTACTTGGAATACCTAATAAATTTTCCATAAAAAAATGATTTTTTTTCATATGATTTTAATAATTTATTCATTCACAATGCAATAGGAGACCTTCATTATGGGCGATGTATTCGAAATGTACCATTTAAATAAAACACGATACCGACCTCAAGGAATACAAAATATAAATTTTAATAATAGGGGTTAAAGAATGATATTGCCGTTTTTTTCTTTTGTACATATAACTTAACAACTTTTATGATATTAGATATATATAATTTCTTTAATATTGCGTTACATTAAGACCGTATCGAGCAACTTTTGATAATTTAATAACCACGATATTTGATTATTTACATAGAAAAAACTTATCCCGAAAGTTACGACTATTTTTGTTTCCAGAATTTCGTACTTTATTAGTTGTAACTTAGTGAAAATATTTTTTTCTCTCTTAACGAATGTGTCATTTAAAATGTCCATGAATACGGTGTGTAAAATTTTGTAAATTTACATAATATTAGTCGTTGAATAAATTACAAAAACGTTAGTATGGAAAAAAGAAAAATTACAAAAATCTCCATACAAAACGGCAATTTGATACTTTAACCCCTAATATTAATTAGATTTTATTAAATTTCATTTATTTAATCACTTTTTTATTTTCTCGCATTTCTTGAGAAAAGGACTATACAAGCCTTGTACGGGAAGCAATTACATTGCCTCGAATGATTAAATTTTCAAACCATCCTCGACAATCTGTAAGCTGTAATGTGCTATTCCTTTAATTTGACAGATGTACACGCGAACGTTCAAGTGTTGGAGTGCGAGCTTAAGGCGGGAAACATCAGCTTCGATGCTGCCAATGAGGTAGGACGTTGATTTATGCTACTTCAGGTTAAGCAACTTTTGCAATGGTCGATCACGGGATGGGTGACCAAAAATTTAAATTTCCTTGTTACAGGATGTTTGTTTTTTTTTAATCCACAACGGGGTAGCACTTAGCCTGACATCTTTCATCACACCTGATGTTAAGTGATGATAAGGCTCCCGGAATCCTCAATCACTGAGGAACTGGCTATCTTATCTCGGGATAAAATATAGCCTATGTCACTCGGGAAGAATTTAGCTTTCTAATTGTCTAAGAATTTTCTAAATCGGTCCAGTAGTTTCGGAGCCTATTCGATGCAAACAAACAAACAAACAATCAAATTTTTCCTCTTTATAATATTAGTATAGACTAGTGCATGGTGTCCAATATAAAAAAATATTTTTACAGATACTATGGGCCATAGAGTCCAACTCTATATACAGTGACAGGTTGCTTCAGACCGCCATTTTATTTTACACCAACATACCAAGTTCTAGGAGGAAGAATATAGTTGTCTACGGGCTGCTGAATGCAGAGGAGGATGTGAGAAAGGTAAGTGTTAAGTTGTGGACAAACTGATGTACAGTCGAGGTCAATCTGTGCACTTTTGAACTTTGTCGTAGTAATTATTGTGACAATTTGTACAGAAACTCAAAGACAATATAATAACTTTTTAAACTTTCATGGTCATTACCACTGTAAATATTACGAAAAACGGGATTTTTATTAATATCGGGGACTCGACAACAAATAAAAACATGGTAAAAATTCTCGTTTTTCGTAATATTTAATGCGATAAAGTCCAAAAATGCACAAGACGTTTTAAAGAACTCTACTTTACAGTCAGCAACTAAATGATCTGAGCATTCAAATCTACTAAAATTATCTGAACATTTTGCCAAAAATTACAATTTGTATTTTTTTACCTTCGTTGGTTGTATTATCCGTCACAAAAGTCCTTAAGATTTGTTAACTGACTTAAAAAAAGGCGGTTATTTCGAAATAATATTGTCTGTTGTAATAATGACTAGCTTTCCGCCCGCGGCTTCGCCCGCGTGGACTACACGACGTTATCCCGCGGGAATGTGATATTTTTCCGGGATAAAAAGTAGCCTAAGTTACTCCTTATTACATTAGCTACCTGCCAGTGAAAGTCCCGTCAAAATCGGTCCAGCCGTTTCAGAGATTAGCTGGAACAAACAGACAGACAGACAGACAGATAGACAGACAGACAAAAATTGAAAAGAATGTTATTTTGGTATATGTACCGTATATATAATCATATGCATGTAGTAAAAAGCGGTTATTTTAATATTACAAACAGACACTCCAATTTTATTTATTTGTATAGATTGTCTTTTTTGTGTTAACACTTTGAAAGTCTAGCTCGAAACTGTTGTAACTTTTTGTATTTTTTTAATTCAATTATTGATTGATGTCTGTTGTGTTACCTAATTTCTTCACTATCACTATCACTACATAGTATAAAACAAAGTCGCTTTCTCTGTCCCTATGTCCCTTTGTATGCTTAAATCTTTGAAACTACGCAACGGATTTTGATGCGTTTTTTTAAATAGACAGAGTGATTCAAGAGGAAGGTTTATATGTACTTTTTATCCCGATATTCCCACGGGAACGGGAACCACGCGGGTGAAACCGCGGGTGGCCGCTAGTTCTTGATAAATTGAAAACATTGTGAAAGCAAAAAAAAAAAAACTATAAATTTCTTTCTTCTCTAGGCAGCAGTAACTCTTCTCATATCAGAGTCTTGCCAGTTAACAGAAGAAGGCCACAACATAGACAAATACCTTCCCTTGTGGGGGGACCTTTTGGACAGTCGAGGGGGGGACGAAGTGGTCCTGGAAAAGGGGGAGGAAGTATTCTGTGACGTCATGGAGTATCTGTATACGGTGGTTGAAGACGTGCTGGGCGAAGGGTGTGAGGTAAGTTGTTTCTGTTTGGAATTGGCACCCAACATTCCGGATTGGCACCCACCAATCAAGTTCCGCCATTGGATCTCGCTATTTCAAGGTCCTCCGTGCTGCCGTTGACTCAGCTGGAGCTGTAGTTGTTTACACCCAACATTCCAGCTTTGGGACCATTCTGCCATTGGGCTCGCTATTTCAAGGTCCTCCGTGCTGCCGTTGACTCAGCTGGAGCTGTAGTTGTTTACACCCAACATTCCGCTTTGGGACCATTCTGCCATTGGGCTCGCTATTTCAAGGTCCTCCGTGCTGCCGTTGACTCAGCTGGAGCTGTAGTTGTTTACACCCAACATTCCGCTTTGGGACCATTCTGCCATTGGGCTCGCTATTTCAAGGTCCTCCGTGCTGCCGTTGACTCAGCTGGAGCTGTAGTTGTTTACACCCAACATTCCTCTTTGGGACCATTCTGCCATTGGGCTCGCTATTTCAAGGTCCTTCGTGCTGCCGTTGACTCGGCTGGAGCTGTAGTTGTTTACACCCAACATTCCGCTTTGGGACCATTCTGCCATTGGGCTCGCTATTTCAAGGTCCTTCGTGCTGCCGTTGACTCGGCTGGAGCTGTAGTTGTTTACACCCAACATTCCGCTTTGGGACCATTCTGCCATTGGGCTCGCTATTTCAAGGTCCTTCGTGCTGCCGTTGACTCGGCTGGAGCTGTAGTTGTTTACACCCAACATTCCGCTTTGGGACCATTCTGCCATTGGGCTCGCTATTTCAAGGTCCTCCGTGCTGCCGTTGACTCAGCTGGAGCTGTAGTTGTTTACACCCAACATTCCGCTTTGGGACCATTCTGCCATTGGGCTCGCTATTTCAAGGTACTTCGTGCTGCCGTTGACTCGGCTGGAGCTGTAGTTGTTTACACCCAACATTCCGCTTTGGGACCATTCTGCCATTGGGCTCGCTATTTCAAGGTCCTCCGTGCTGCCGTTGACTCAGCTGGAGCTGTAGTTGTTTACACCCAGCATTCCGCATTGGGCCTACAACGTTATTATCTAGATTTCTCGCGTTCTAAAGGCTCGGTGACCTTGGCTGCGTTTGCAAGTCCTTGACACCCAACACGTCATATTGGGCCCGCGTAATCGGTCATGTCATGCCTATAATATGCCTATGCCCAGCAGTGAGCGTCGTTCGGCTGACATGATGATGAAGATGATGAACCAGTATGGCTACTTGAATTTATCCCGGCCAAATACATAATATTATACACTAGCCTTCCGCTGGACTACACGACGTTATCCCGCGGTAATATGATACTTTTCCGAGAAAAAAAATATCCTATGTCACTCTCCAGCTGTCAAACTATCCCCATATCAAAAATCACGTCGATCCGTTGCTCCGTTAGCAAACAAACTTTCACATCTATGTTTATAGATCTCTTGCGTTACTGACTGACTGACAGACAACGCACAGCTGAAACTATGGGCGTAAGAAGCTAGAATTTGGCATAAATGTTCCTTGTTAAGTCTAGGGGAGCACTAAGAGAGGATTTTTGGAAATTCCCCCTCTAAGAAGGTGAATGTGTCCACGCAGACAAAGTCGCGAGTGGAGCGTTAGTTTATAATATAACTCTCTTATTCATAAACATATTTTTCAACACACTTGCTCATAAAGTGAGCCTTATTACATCGATCTTAGGGCCATAAACCGAACTATAAAACACGCGTGCATAATAATATGACAGTACTAGTTGCGTAATAGAATTATCCCTACAAAGTTAAGTAAGTACCTAACTGCAAATTATATGCGAGTAAACAGAGACTTTTCAATTTAACCGGGTAATACAGTACCCTACAAAGTTAAGTTAGTACCTAACTGCAAGTTATATGCGAGTAAACAGAGCATTTTCAATTTCACCGGGTAATACGTACAGTTCTTTTTTTGTAACAACAAAAAGGTTTTATACGGCTGAAAATCCATTTACGTTTTTTAGAATAAATAAATATGTCCCTAATTAAGTCAAAAAAACATAATTAAGTATATTATTATCAAATTATTTATAATTCACAATAATTTGTTATAAAACATTTGCGTTTTATCACTATTATTATAATTATTTTGAAGTAGGCTGTATGGCTGTATGTAATCAATGACCTTACATTTGGCGCGTGCAAAAAAAAACTTGCGCGCTTTTTCCCTTAGCTAATTAGGTTATAGTATATTATGATACAAGTGAGCTTAGGTTGCTCATTATACACGAGGCTGTGGGTTGCAGCCCGAGCCGCAGGCGAGGGCGTAAATCAGCCGAGTGTCTAGTGAGTAAGTTGCTCACGAGTTTCATACGCACTTTTTCAACACACTTGCGAGGAAAAACAAACATTTATTGCATACATATTGTATTAACATAATGCGTTGTATTGTATTAAAAAGCGCGCAAGTTTTTTTGCACGCGCCAAATGTGTGGTGATTGATTACATACAGCCATACAGCCTACGTCAAAAAAAAGTATAATAATAGTGATAAAATGCAAATGTTTTATAACAAATTATTGCGAATTATAAATAATTTGATAATAATATACTTAATTATGTTTTTTGTCTTAATTAGGGACACATTTATTTATTCTAAAAACGTAAATGGATTTTCAGCCGTATAAAACCTCTTTGTTGTTACAAAAAAAGAACTGTATCTATTACCCGCTTAAATTGAAAATGCTCTGTTGACTCGCATATAACTTGCAGTTATGTACTAACCTAACTTTGTAGGGATACTGTATTACCCGGTTAAATTGAAAAGTCTCTGTTTACTCGCATATAATTTGCAGTTAGGTACTTACTTAACTTTGTAGGGATAATTCTATTACGCAACTAGTACTGTAATATTATTATGCACGCGTGGGTTATAGTTCGGTTTATGGCCCTAAGATCGATGTAATAAGGCTCACTTTATGAGCAAGTGTGTTGAAAATTAATTTATGAATGAATGCAATAAATGTTTGTTTTTCCTCGCAAGTGTGTTGAAAAAGTGCGTATGAAACTCGTGAGCAACTTACTCACTAGACACTCGGCTGATTTACGCCCTCGCCTGCGGCTCGGGCTGCAACCCACAGCCTCGTGTATAATGAGCAACGTAAGCTCACTTGTATCATAATATACTATTTTTCTCTTTATTTTGATACATACAGTCATTACAAAACAAATTACTCTTAAACAAATTACTTACTTTATATGATAGACAAGGAGTGTCCACTATTATTAACAACAAAGTATTTGCTAGCATAAAACTAACTTAAAATTAATTATAAAACAAAAAATACAGATAACTTTTTTTCTACAATGTAGAAAAACGTGGCAGATTACGTACATATTCGAAAACATACATATATATTTTTTTAATCCTTTACGTTTGACAAGTAAATAAATAGTTAAGTAGTTTATTAAGTTAAGCTGGATGCCGAACCAGTACTTTACCCAACCTAAGTTTGTCGATTGATTAGATCTTTTTTTAACTTGTTTATAGAAGTACTGAAGAGGTCGATTTGAAGCTATGTTGAACTTAAACATTGTTCTGTCGTTGTTACACTAATGTCATTTCTAATTAACCGACTTCTAAATCAAAAAGGAGGAGGTTCTCTATTCGTCTGTATGTATGTTTTTTTTTTTTTTTGTATGTCCACCGATTACTCGAAGACGGCTGAACCGATTGAAATGGTTCAAACGTTATTACATCAGGTTGGTTTCCAAGTTGGTCCCATTTTTTGAAATTTTGAAATCGCTTCAGTAATTTTCGGGAAATCTTGAAAATACTGTCGTTTTCGTTACCACTTAATGTGAATTTAATACGTATCTGTAGGCATAACTCCTTTGTTTATAGACCGATTTAGATGATTCTTGTTTTGTTAAAAAGGGGATACCTCAAGGTATTTTAACCGACTTCGAAAAAGGAGGTTATGAGTTTGATCACATACCTATTTACCAGAAAACACGTAAATTGCCTGCACGATGCACTAAAAAGAGTGAAATAAAAATTATTTTTATAAAAAAATAAAACCGCCTTCAAAAAAACCACATCAAAAAAGTAAGAAATAATTCCTCACCAAATAAATAACGTAAGTACTTTGAAGTCGGGCGGGTTTTAACAAAAACAACAAAAAAATTGTACATGTTTCACGCCCGACTTCAAAGTACTTACGTTATTTATTTGGTGAGGAATTATTTCTTACTTTTTTGATGTGGTTTTTTTGAAGGCGGTTTTATTTTTTACTAGCTGACCCAGCGCGACTTCGTTCCCGTGGCCCTACCCCCTACTCCACCCTACCCTACCCCTACCCTACCCTACCCCTACCCTACCCTACCCTACCCTACCCTACCCTTACCCTACCCCTACCCCTACCCTACCCTACCCTACCCCTACTCTACCCCTACCCTACCCCTACCCCTACCCTACCCTACCCCTACTCTACCCCTACCCTACTTCTACTCTACCCCTACTTACCCCTCCTTCCCCTATTTTCTCACCGCTAAAACCTTCCTTGGACTTCCACGAACATTCCAAGACCAAAATTAGCCAAATCGGTCCAGCCGTTCACGCGTGATGCCGTGACCAAGGGAAATAGGGATTCATTTTTATATATATAGATTTTAGCAAAAGAGACAAAACAATATTTAAGTTAAAAAGATTAAATATTTTTATGAATAAGACAGTAAGTGTGGATTGCATCGTAGTTAATTAATACTTTATTTACAGGTACTTCCCGAAAAACTGTCCCCTCTTTTAACCCTTACCTACCACATCCTCACAATCCAACCCCCCGAATACTACACGGAGGACCACTGCAAGAAGCTGCTGCGACTACTGTACGACTGCATGGACTATGCAGTCACTGCGCCGCTGCTGTCTGCAGTCACTGCCGCTAGTAAACATAGTAGGGAGTCGTTGACTGCTTACTGCAAAGTGAGTTTTATTTGTCTAAATTATTTTTAACCGACTTCTAAATCAAAAAGGAGGAGGTTCTCTATTCGTCTGTATGTATGTTTTTTTTTTGTATGTCCACCGATTACTCGAAGACGGATGGACCGATTGAAATGATTGAAACGTTATTACATAAGGGTGGTTTCCAAGTTGGTCCCATTTTTTGAAATTTTGAAATCGGTTCAGTAGTTTTCAGAAAATCTTGAAAATACTGTCGTTTTCGTTACCACTTTATGTGAATTTAATACGTATCTTTAGGCATAACTCCTTTGTTTATAAACCGATTTAGATGATTCTTGTTTTGTTAAAAAGAAGATACCTCAAGGTATTTTAACCGACTTCAAAAAAGGAGGTTTTCAGTTTGATCACATACCTATTTACCAGAATACAAGTAAATTGCCTGCACGATGCACTAAAAAGAGTGAAATAAAAATTATTTTTATAAAAAAATAAAACCGCCTTCAAAAAATCACATCAAAAAAGTAAGTAATAATTCCTCACCAAATAAATAACGTAAGTACTTTGAAGTCGGGCGGGTTTTAACAAAAACAACAAAAAATCGTACATGTTTCACTCCCGAGTTCAAAGTACTTACGTTATTTATTTGATGAGGAATTATTTCTTACTTTTTTGATGTGATTTTTTTGAAGGCGGTTTTTAAAGCTCATAATAAGTGTAATTTAAAACTTAGGTTTACATGAATACTAGATAATGGATAAACAGAAATATTTCTTTTGCAAATACATACATTGTGTGCACACTTTTTTATCTATATTTATTTAGAGGCTTTTACCTGTTTTAGGTATGACAGCCTCATCATAGCCTAACCTTACAATGCATTAAAAATACACAATTATTTACCTAATACTAAGAAGGAAGACGATAATGCGGAAACATAAAAATTACTAATTAGGTCTTTAAATAAATCTTACCGTGGCGCAAGTATTGTGAAAAATATCCCTACACTACATCTAGATTTAACATAAATAAACATTACTTATAGGAAAAATGTGATAGTAAAAAAAAAACCACATCAAAAAAGTAAGAAATACTTCCTCACCAAATAAATAACGTAAGTACTTTGAAGTCGGGCGTGAAACATGTACAATTTTTTGTTGTTTTTATTAAAACCCGCCCGACTTCAAAGTACTTACGTTATTTATTTGGTGAGGAATTATTTCTTACTTTTTTGATGTGGTTTTTTTGAAGGCGGTTTAATTTTTTTATAAAAATAAATTTTATTTCACTCTTTTTAGTGCATCGTGCAGGCAATTTACGTGTTTTCTGGTAAATAGGTATGTGATCAAACTGAAAACCTCCTTTTTCGAAGTCGGTTAAAATACCTTGAGGTATCCCCTTATTAACAAAACAAAAATCATCTAAATCGGTTTATAAACAAAGGAGTTATGCCTAAAGATACGTATTGAATTCATATAAAGTGGTAACGAAAACGACAGTATTTTCAAGATTTCCTGAAAACTACTGAACCGATTTCAAATTTTCAAAAAATGGGACCAACTTGGAAACTAACCTGATGTAATAACGTTTGAACCATTTCAATCGGTTCAGCCGTCTTCGAGTAATCGGTGGACATACAAAAAAAAAAAAAAACATACAGACGAATAGAGAACCTCCTCCTTTTTGATTTAGAAGTCGGTTAAAAACCACGAGCCCTATAAGTAACTTTCAGGCGGGATTCGAACCCGCGCCTCCGGGGATCCGGCCCGATGCTCTGACCAACTAAGCTACCGAAAGGCTTACACGACTCGTCGAATTTTGCTATCACTTGTTACGCTGTAGGCCAGCGTTGCTTCATCAATGTGAGGAAACACTCGCATCCGAAAGAAACATTTTTACAAATGTTTAACAATCGATTAAGATAAAACAGCCATATTGAGATTTTATATTATTTTCGAATCCCGCCTGAAAGCTTCTTATAGGGCTCGTGGTTTTTTACTATCACATTTTTCCTATACTTACAAAATTGCATTGTAAATGCATAAAAATAATATAAAATCTCATAAATAAACATGTTATTTTAATTTTTAGTTTTTTGCATTGACAATGCAACTTTTATTATTGAAAATGAAGTATTTAGAAAAAATCGACCCGTCTCACAACTAGCTCCGATGATGGGACTCGAACTCACGACCTTTCGCTTTCCGGGCGACTGCTCTTACCACTGAGCTACGGAGTCTATACGAGAAAGTTTCATCTTTAGCGATTGCCAAATACCTGGAAAGGTATTTCTTTCGCGTGTGAGGGTAGTAATATCTCCACATTGATGAAATTAACGCTGACTATACAGCGAGTAAGAAGTATTGGATAAATTCGACGCATTTCGTAACGACTCCGTAGCTCAGTGGCTAGAGCAGTCGCTCGGAAAGCGAAAGGTCGTGGGTTCGAGTCCCATCGGAGCTAGTTGTGAGACGGGTCGATTTTTCCTAAATACTTCATTTTCCATTTTTCTATAAATAAACATAACATAAATACACAGATCAATAAAAAAGGACATTATAGATACAGATACTAGTCGGAGAGTGGAAATTGGACCCGCAGGCTTATTACCAAAACAAGCAACCAGTTGCTAATTGTACAATTGCAACGCGACTGCTACTAGTTGCGGTTGGTTTGCAATCGGTACAGTACGGTACGGTACCTTTCATGCAATTTTAGTTTACAAATCGCTCGCTAGTGGCGCTATCGTAGCGATCTACGTTCCGTAATACGAATATGTGTTTTGGGAGCGATTAATTGTTAATTGTTGCGATTGCAACTGTCACTTTAAGATCGGTAATAAGCCTGCCGTGATATCTGAGCAGAAGGCAGGTATTCTTATCCCTGCGCCATTTGAACGTCAAAATTATTGTTGACCAACCTTCCGCCTGAGGGAAAGTGATCTTTTTCCGGGACAAAAAGTAGCCTATGTCACTCTCCAGCTCCCAAACTATCCCCATACCAAAAATCACGTCGATCCGTTGCTCCGTTTTGACATGAAAGACGGATAAACAAACAAACACTTTCACATTTATAAGTATAACACACATTTATAGTAACACTAACAATGTATAAAAGGAAAATATTCCTATACGTAAGTATGAGAAAACTTTCCTTCAGCATTAGCTTTTTGTATAAATTTTATTATTTACCATTTTTTCCAGCAACGACATAATTTTTTTTTGTAAATGCGTTGCTTCTGTTAAAGCTGATGAGTTTTTTTCGCCTGTTTTTCTTGTCAGTTAAAAGATGTCCATAACAGGTGGTAGGTAAAAAAATGTTGGACGATTCATAAGCATTAATTTTATTTAATCTATATGAATAAAAAAATTATGACTATGACTATGACTATAACATTAGTATGGATGGATGGCAATATATTTCGACTGTAGGACCGTATGGACTATGCAGTCACTGCACCGCTGCTGTCTGCAGTCAGTACCGCTTGTAGACATAGTGGGGAGTCGTTGACTGCGTAGAGCATTCGCCCGGACAGTGAAAGGTTGTGGGTTCTTCAGTCCCATCAGGGGGGCTACCGCGTAACTTTATGTGTATGAACTTCATACATTTTTGGGAACTTTAAGTCAATTTTATTAAGAAAATAGCCGCTATCAGTTCCTTGTTTTGTGACGTCGTCGGGTATATCGATAACTAGCTAAAAACTTTTAACAGAACAAAGCATCAAAAATCTATCAAAATAAGGAATTCAAATGACACTTGAAGCCCATATCCAGATTTTTTTGCCGGTAGCCCCCCAGAGCAATTTGTGAGACGAGCCGATTTTTTCTAGTTTTTAATATTCATCATCATAATCATCATTTCAGCCGTACGATATTAATATTCAATAAGTAATAAAAATTGCCTTGTGAATGCAAAAAAAGTGAAAAAAAATTTTTTTCTCCTTATTTAAATCAAGGACTTTTATCATAAAATGACATGACAGTCGTATCCTATCATAACCTTATTCTATCCTTATTCCAATGATTCTTAATCTAAAAATGGAAAATGAAGTATTTAGAAAAAATCGACCCGTCCCACACACAACCAGCTCCAATGGGACTCGAACCCACGACCTTTCGCTATCCGGGCGACTGCTCTAACCACTGAACTACGGAGTCGTCAGTGGTTAGAGCAGTCGATAGTTAGATAATTTATACTACCTATTGTTTTTGTTTGTCATACAGAAAGTTCGCGTAGACAAGTGTTGCGGCGAGGCGGTGCTCTGCGAAGCTTGCTACATGCTCATACAAGATGGCGCTGGCATCGATCTTGAAAACGTGTTGGAAGCTATCGAGGTATTTATTATCAGACTAGCTTTCCGCCTGCGTGGACTTCACTACGTTATACCGCAGGAATGTGATATTTTTGCGGGATAAAAAGTAGCCTATGTTCCTCTCCAGGCTATAAAGTATCTGTGTCCCAAATTTCAGCCATATCCGTTCAGCCGTTTGGGCGTGATTGAGTAACAAACATACAAACATACAAACATACAAACATACAAACATACAAACATACAAACATACAAACATACAAACATACAAACATACAAACATACAAACATACAAACATACAAACATACAAACATACAAACATACAAACATCCAAACATCCAAACATCCAAACATCCAAACATCCAAACATCTAAACATCCAAACATCTAAACTTCCACATTTATAATATTAGTAGGACTAGTAGGATTAGTAGGATTATCAGTGATGCCAGATGTCCGTGTTGCATTCTCCCCAAATCTTGTCCGAATTCGCCCCAAAACACTGGTTTTGAAGAAAAAACCCCCCAGGAAACCGAAATACTATAACATTTCTGAAGCCAGGGTCTTTATTTTTATGGCGCATTTTTTATGCAAACATAGCACTTAAGTGCGCGCTATTGGTATCCCGAACATCTGGTTATACTTAGGCGGTGTTTAGTTACATTTATGAGCGGCTGATGACAGAAACGATTTAATTAAAGTTATGGCACACTTTTACGACATGCTTTGTTTTTATAATCGTCGTTCGAACTCGACCTTTGTGTAAACAATGAACAATAGTGCGGTCCATTCGAAATATTATTTTTTAATACAGTTGCTCAAAAAGTGGCGTATTGCAGGGACGTATAGCGTTCGGGATGTGGGCTATTACACACTCGAACTTTTTCTTTACCTTTTCCGAACTCGTGCGTTTTCTTTCCCAACTGTCAAAATATTGTCTATTAAAAAGAAAAAACCAACCACGAAGTTTTTCCAAAAAAAAAAACATTGAAGTTTTTATGATTCATGCAAATATTTCTAAAAAGAAGCTACTAATTTGTTTCAATATCAGATTTAAAAGTAATTTTAATTATACATTAAATTAATATTAGTATCGGCCAAATTAAATTTATGAATATAAAAAATACATAAAATTGGCTGTATGACCACAGATTACTAAATATGGTATGACGTGCACTATTTACCATAGTATCTGCTTATAGGAGTTTGCGCAAGTAAGTGAAAAGAAAATGAGGGACCTTATTTCTTAATTTTCTAAATTAGTTTTTTCTGGTTTTTATTGTGGTAGGTACTTAGTATGGTGGAATTAGTGCAATAATGTGGCTTTAATGGAAAACAATGTGGTAAAAGAGAGAAATAAGGAAAGGCGCTCCTGTAGGATTCGGATTGCTTTTGTTAGGTTTCATTTCATTTCATCTCATTTAATTTAATTTTCATTTCATATCAATAAAAAAATTCTACTGAAGCCTTGGCTGTATGATCATAGTTTCCTTTGCCAACCCAGAATGAGTGAAGAAAACAAAAAAAAGTCTCTGCTTATATTCTTTTACGATTAGTTAGTTGAGTTTATTGTGTTTTATTATTTTATTAAATTGCTTAATTTTTTCGCAACTGTATTAAAAATAGTTGTTCAGTACACGTGCGGAACCGTCATTGCAACTTGTTCCGACTGTCAACCCTCACCTTCGGCTGCGCCTCGGCTCGGGTAGACATTTGTCGGAACTCTTTGCAATGACAGCCTTTCCGCACTTGTAATGAAATCTACTATTTCCACATAGTTATCGATGAAATAACATATAAAAAGTATATATATATTAAGAATCTACATTAAAAAATCTATCGAATAAGAGTATCAGATATGGAAAAACAAGACATCTTTTTTATGAATTTTTTTGAAAAATATGTTACTTCCGATTTGCACAGTCGGTAGGTTCCCGCCGTAGGGTTTGCGAACCGATGGCGTAGTTTCTATGACGTTCACAAGTATTGTAAATAACAATCTAAATTGGGTATTTGACTGATTTTTTTTATTGACTTAAAATGTTCATTAAATTAGTAGCAACACAACATAGGTATTTATTTTCATATATCTTGAATATTTTCAGCGATATAGAGCATCAAACTTTCTAATTAGACAAGGAAAGCGCTATTGAAATGTGACGTCACATTTCTGAATGTCATAATTAAATATCTACATTTCAACAACAGTCAAATACCCAATTGAACGAATAAATTTTACTTTACTTAACTTTGAACTAGACTTGCGCAAAACAGAACACTAGAATGTGATGTGATGCTGTATCACATTTGTGTTAAGGTGATATCACTTTTAAACATTACCCATTACTCGAAACATTACCAGGGGGGCTACCGGCTAAGAAATATGGATATGGGTATGGGCTTCAACTGTCATTTGAATTCCTTATTTTGATAGATTTTTGCTGCTTTGTTCTGTTGAACGTTGCTAGCTAGTTATCGTTATACCCGACGTCACAAAACAAGGAACTGATAGCGGCTATTTTCTTTAAAAAATTGACTTAAAGTTCCCAAAAACGTATGAAGTTCATACCCATAAAGTTACGCGGTAGCCCCCAGGGGGGCTATCAAAATAAGGAATTCAAATGACAGTTGAAACCCATACCCATATCCATATTTCTTAGCCGGTAGCCCCCCTGAAATTTACGCATTTATATTACCTACTGCACTGATTGATATGTTTATTTAGAGAACTGTAGTGTGATTGGAGTTTGAAGCGGATGGCGGATATTACTGTTTTAATCTGTAAAGAATAAGATGCATCTATTCTCTTGCAATAAACTAACTAAGCTTTCTTTCACCTACGCGCGTGTGAGATTATATACATAATCATTGCTAAATTAAGATTCTACACCATGTATTTCAAAGCTTTCAGATCAAACTTAGTTTGCTAACAGGGATAAAATAAATAAAAAACAGAATACTTACCTTCAACAATGACTAAAATTTATTAAATATTATTTATCGTTTTATTTTGTTGTTATATTGTTTATTATAAAAGTGTTCCTTCAATAACTCTCAACGTATTAACAAATTAGGAACCTCCGATACATATTAACATAACCTTATTTCGTAATATTGCTAATAGGTGACAATAATCATAACTATTTATCAGGAACAAAACAGTATAAAAGTACTTAGCTTTTCAAGACCTCTCAGCTTGGCTGCTCACACGAGACTGTTCACAAATTATCATACTATCCCCCCAGAGGGATCTAAAAAGGTGGGGCTGTCCCGCCATTCGTCTAAGCCAATTAAAATTTGGCAGTAGTCACACAACTCTGCCACAGATGGCGCCAAACGAACAAATCAGTACTTTCATTAAGATTAATTTATAAATAAAGTTAGCTTTTTGTACAAAGCTTTGTGTAATATCAACAACATTATTTATGATTAATTTATCAAGCAAATAACAGGTTTTCTATTTGATTCATGACAGTAATATTAAATGGAAATGTGATTGTCTTTGATTATCTTTAAACAGATACCTAGTCAAATCGTATCTTTTATCTTTTGAAACATTGAAATAATAATGTTTTAAACATTATTTAAGGAATAAATATAAATCATAGGAAACTACGATTAATACACCAATAATTAATCAAAATATCTAACACGGCCATACTGACAAAAACTTCGTTCTCGAAGTTTACATAATAATAGCTCAACATGTCAAATACGATTGTCAAACAATCGTTTACTGGGATTAAATAACTTACGCTTTTGTGTCACATTTACATTTGTTTAAAAGAAATATTTTTTTGTTTTTTTTTCTGACATTTTCTGACAAGTCGAAGTCACGAACGACCTTCACTGTTTAGGTACCTACTTATTTATTTTTTGTCGAACTTTTTTTTTTATTTTTTTTTTACCGTAGTCGAGATACCTACGTTTTGACATTTAGTATTATTTCACAGTTTAGATTTATTTAGAATAAATTAGATTAGGGATTGTTTTATCACAAAGCAAAAACTACTGACTCGACCACCAGTTCACAAATTGGGAGGCCCTTCGAAGAAAGAACTGGCAAGAAAACTCACGAAGGGTAGACTGACCTCCGCGTTTTAATTTCTATTTATAAGTAGAATAAACCGTATCTTTAAGTCTTCAATTGTAATTTTAGACAGCAATTATAGCAGAAACACAAACTGACCACGATTGTTGTCATGTGTGATTATTATATTAAAGTGGCACAATGTTACTAAATTACTATTAAACCATTGTAGAGAAGCTTTTCTTTTTGAAATTTAAAGAACAAGATGCCAGTTAGTGTAAGAAACAAATTGAAATCATTTGAATAATCTATCACGGCCAGACTGACCTGTACTTTGCTCTCAAAGGACATTATTTCTACCATATCTTCTAACCATTATAACCAATAATCATATTCTTACATAGTCATTGTCATTATTCGTCATCATATTCATTATCATCATTCATCATAATAGCCTCTGGCCTTGACATACCAGACCTATCACCTGCTGCGCATGAATTTCGGAAAGATATCAGGGCAGTGACCGACCAGCAGTTTAGTCATACGTCATCATAGTCTCCGGCCTTGACATACCAGCCCTATCACCTGCTGCACATGAATCTCAGGAGAAGGTATCAGGGCGGGACCGACCAGCAGTAAATAAAAATCTGATTATTGTCAACCTTTCTCATTAAATTATTTCAGGTTGTCTTTCATTTAATCATTTCAGTTTGTTTCCCATTCAATTATTTCAGTTTGTATCTCATTTAATGATTTCAGTTTGCTTCTCATTTAATTATTTAATTTGTTACTCATTTAATTATTTCAGATTGATTCTAATTAAATTATTTTACTTAATTTGTTTCCTTAATGGTTCATGTGTTATAATTTAATTTATACTTTATACCAGTAAATATTTCTTACTCTCTGTATTTAATTCTCCCACACTCTTATTCCATTCAACTTTATAATACTGAAATATTTTAGGCAATTAAACTTTACATGTAAATGAATTTGTAAACTGTGTACTACAAACGAGATTATAAGTACCTCATGATAACAATCTATCACAATCAGATATTATAACAATAATAATCTATAACAGCCAATAATGTCGTACAATCAATTATTAACTTGGAAACGTTCACTTTTATTATATTGCCTGGACTATTTAATCCTTACCTCATTTAAACTTTCGTAATAGTAACAATAGTATACATTTTAATTCGCGTGTTAAAAACAGACTCAAATTATAATTTTCACATTTGGTATTCTTAAAATGTTATATTTTGTTAACTTAATCATTCAATATTCAAATTTCACCAACAGTGAAACACGCTAGGCATCTCAAAATATTCTCTGTCATAATAAACATTTTGAATCAAATCTAATTAAGAATCCAAAGATATCTTAAGGCATATCGATTAAAACAATCAGTTTAAGTATTGTATGAGAGATAATAATGTTTACCAATTTTCTCTTTAAATCCGCTCGGCTAGTCTGACATTACTTAATACATCAATGACAAGGATGAGTTTAAAGATTAATCAAATACTTTTTGATTGTTTTTTGTAAGACTGCAAAGTTACTTAAAACAATTTGAAGGTTTGCTCTCAATTTCCATGGGATCCCTTCATCAAATCCTGACTTAGTGACCGTGGGACCATTTTAGGAGTATACAATACAGGGTTATTTGTAAAACACCAACAATCTCGCTGAGTAACAACGAACCTATATACTAATTTTATAAAAAACAATTTAAAAAATCAGTCTACCATACAAATCTGTCACGCTACCTTTGGCTATCTGATCCACTGCTCTCCCAATGAGCTACCGAGATACTTACGAGCTACGAGGCTCGGTAGTTATGAGACTACTTTTAACACCACCAGAAGGAAAGCGTCGTTTTATCAATCAAAGGGATATCCTCGCATTTCATTCGATTCGATTTTGATACATAATAATCATAAGAAAATAATCTTTAGGATAGTACTGAAAATACGAATAGAATAATATTTTTTTATGAAAACTTGAAACACTTATGAACCTAGTAAATAAGACGCAAAGATTAGGCCGGTAGATGACAATATTCTATGCCCCCATTCTATGTTAATAAAAATTTTTAACCACATACCTAATAATATAAAAAACTTAGAAAAGCCAACCCACTTGATTAATAAATTAAAAAAATATCTTATTGCCAAATGCTATTATAATTTAAACGAATATTTCAATGATAAAATAATTTAAATTTAAATAAATAATGAATATTGTTTTTTAGACGAATATGTATAATTTATTAGAATATAATTATAGGAATTATGAATTAATATATAATGTATTTTAATAATTTTGATTAAAATTTTTAATTTTTTCTAATTAAAATGCATGTATTGTTGTATGATTATGAAATTATTTAATGTTAATTTGTAAGTTTGTGTGTTATGTACTTATGTAATCCTTTATTATTTAAGTAGTAGTAGGTACCTAATTAATTTTGCTATGCCCTTGCAGGGCGTCACATGTATACCTTATATAATTTTCCATCTTTAGAAATTGTAATGTGATACGCAATAAACAATAAACAATAAACAATAAACAATAAACAATATTAGTACTTAATATACTTAATATTACTTTAATGCCACTATCAGAGTTTTACATAGTATTTCGGATTTATCTAAATTTATTTATCAAAATCTAATCAATTACGTAAAAACGGGAAAAAAAATTAAAAGATTAACCCTTTCCTAACAGTAGTAGAACATCGAAACTTACCATTTCTTTTTGAATAATCTTGATAGTTCTTTTTTTTATATAAGTACGTAAGTAGCAAGATTTAAAAAAAAATATTTTTTGTTTCTCATATCATATCTACCTATGATAGGTAGGTGACTACTTTGATAATTGTGAAAAAGGGCGAGATTCTTACAAATAGCATACATTTCAGATTGTAGTAACATTTCAATATCTTAAAGACTACCTATTGTTATTGTTACTTTTGAGACACCCTTTATTACATGCATTACTTAAGGTATGAACAAACCAACGCGTTTGCGGTCGCGGCCGCGGTGGCGATCACTGCGCGTGCAAGGCCAGTTCACACCAAACACGCGATCTACGCGTACAGTCCAGTCTGCGTCCTCATACTAACATATACTCATATTGAATTTAGTGATTTTGATTTGTAGATTTTGATCTCCCCTTTCCAATGACACCACTCTCAGAGCGCGGAGATAACTTGTTTGTAAGATACGAGATTGAACGCGGCCGCCCAGTGATCGCGCGTGCGAACGCTGCATTTCGAGCCGCCGCCGGGCCGGAGCGTTGCCAAACTGTGTTGTCAGAATTACCGTAATATGCACCCCCTAAATTACCGTACAAGATGGTTGTATGAAAAGTCGCTTTACACCCCCCCCCCCCCTAGGATTCGATTCTCTGTTTTCGAAATTTGTGATGTAGTATTTGGAGGCTCAAAAGTAAATTATTCTCAGGTATCGATAGTTTTTGCAGAGATTAGTTTAAATTACGCCAGTTTACAAAATTACCGTACGTTTTGTCGATATTTCCCAATGTTTTTGAAATTACCGTACGGTTTTTCTACCACGATAGATTACCGTACAAGCCTTAAAATTACCGTACGAATACGGTAATTATCGTACGTTTGGCATCGCTGGGCCGGACGAGCGTGTTTGAACTTGTCACTACACGGGCTATTGCTCTATCTGATCGCCACCGCGAACGCCACCGCGGCCGCAAATTGAACGCGTTGGTTTGTTCAGACCTTCACACAACTCTCTCTACTCTACACTCTACTTGAACATGTATCGCAATCAGTAGTGATGTAGTTGATATTTAAGTAAATTTGATTGCATCAGATCCTGTTCTCTCGAAGTGACGTGGACCCCAAGATCTTGGCGCAAGCCCTGAAAAGGTTTGAAGCTATCGTCACTGAACATGAAGCGGAGAGTGACAGAGTGGACTATGTGAGTATATTGCAGTCAGTAAAAAGGAAATGCCTAAAATGGGCGATTTTCTGAAAGCTCAGTCACTAGATGGCGCTGTCCCACCTATGCAGTTAGAAGGAACGGAACGTTATAAATTTTACTTTGACGCGACTTTTTTACGTAAAACGGAACGTCTGACAGATGTTATTTATTTACCTTAATCTTTAAATTTACCTATTTCGTTTCTGTTCCTCACAGTAGTACTTATTTAATATATTATTAGTTTCCTTTGGGTTTTTAAAAAGTAATTAATTTAAATATGTTTCATACCAAAATATACCATAGACATGTACATACTTCGTTCAACGCCATCTAGTGAAGCATTTGGAAGCTTTTTTTTTAAATGGCCACTCAGAAAATCGCTCATTGGCGTTTTTTTTTTGTCTCGCGGCCATTAACAAAATGTGTGAACATCAATTCTTGATAGTATAACAAACAATATTTGCCAAGACAGTATAGCTGTAAACCAAGTTATAACCATCCGTCCGTATATACTTAGAACATTTTTAAAAACCGCAAATGTAACTTTGTAATTCATACAAACACTATGAAAAACAAAGTTAAGTTCTAGCTAGTCTCACTCGGTTCGTACTGAGTTTACAGGTATAAAATCGAAAGTACAATGATTCCACAAATTTTTGAAAGGTAACCACAATAAAAAAAAAATGTTTTTATTTTTTTGCCACTTCTAAAATTTATTTTATTATTTATTTTATTTTATTTTATTTAACACACATTACATCTATCATTACAGGAAAGTTCCTAATTCAATAGTGTAGTCAGCGTTTTACAAATACCTATTTACTATAATATTATGTAGTTGCATGCATTCAATTCAATTAATAATCAATTTTCAAATTATATTTTATATCCACCTAGTTTGAAACACTCTGTACAATATTTATTATTCAGGTAATTTTTCTTTATATTTAAAATTGATTTATAAGTATTTCATTACATCTTAAAAATTCATTACAAATCATTATAATAATAATTTTTTTAATTTATAAATTATCTATTTTATTTATTTATTTAAAATATAAAACATTAAAAATGTTTGTGTCTACTGACTATGCATTCAATACGTCATCTCTTACGTCATAGTGGAGCTTAAAATCTGTCAGAAAGTCACGGAGACCTGTGAGCACGAATATCTTGGAAGTTGCTTCAAAAAGTATTTTTTTTAATGGAATTCAATTTAATAATATAAATTAGTTGGTTGGGGTGTATGTTATTACACCTTCCTGATCAGAATGTCTAAGTAGCTAAATGTCCAACAGCGCGAAACGTCTGATGAGCAGTAAGTCTAATTAGCAGAATGTCCATTTAGCAAAACGTCCAACTATCAAATGGTCTGTATAGCAAAACATCTATTTAGCAAAACGTCATTTTTTAAATGTGTACACTCATGATAAAAAGGAAAAGTCATTTGTAAATTACATTACATTTATTTGATAAAACAAAATCTGGATTATAAAGCTAGTAGCGCCATAAATATTATTAGGATATTAGGCGCACAAATTCCCCTGCATTTATTTACTTATTCTTTTGATATGACCAAGGTTTATCAAAAATTTTAAGGGATTATCATTTTGGCTACATAGACCAAAGAATCTGTAGGTATGTACAAGTTTGTACGTACGTACATACATATTATATTTCCGTGTCCGTTTCCCTCCCGATGTAATTTATGTGTTGAATTTTGTGCCTGAGTATCCAGACATTTTGATAATGTGACGATTTGCTAAGTAGATGTTCTGCTATACAGACCATCTGATATTTGGACGTTTTGCTACATAGACATTTTGCTAATGAGACTTACTGCTCATTAGACGTTTCGCGCTGTTGGACATTTAGCTACTTAGACCTTCTGATCAGGAAGGTTATTACATTAACACGTTGTATTTTTAACTAAATTTTGTATCTACTTGTTTGTTTTACAGATAATCCACCTCATAGACAACCTTCGTACAGTCAAGAACAACAGTAACAAAGAAGCGAGAATATTACATAGAGATGTGTTCATATTTCTTGGTGAGATAATAAAAAAATCTTGATAATAGGGTATCTTACTAATAAATTACTGATAATTACTTATTTGAAATATTTGCAAGAACAAAAAGTAAACAGGTGTTTGTTTTTTATTATTTATTACTTTTAGGTAAATATGGTAATAATAATTATGTAGTGGAGAAATCTAAGGAAAACTCAGTGATATCTAAATTAAAGGACAAACTTGTCTTGAATGTACCCAATACTGAAGAAGGAACTACATATAAGGTACTTTTACTATTTTGCATTCACAATGCAATTTTTATTATTTATATAGTTAAGGACAGCTAGCAAGTACATACACCAAATACAAGGTAAAAACACATGTGAAACTTCAAGCTACAGTGTTGTCTTAACGACAAGTTAATATTATACTTAAAAATTAAACTAAGCAATTTGTTACATTACGCAAAGTATTTTGTTATTTAAATATTACTATTTTCATAAATTATATGATACTAGCGGCCGCCCGCGGTTTCACCCGCGTGGTTCTTGTTCCCGTGGCAAAATCGGGATAAAAAGTAGCCTAAGTTACTCCTTATTACATCAGCTACCTGCCAGTGAAAGTCCCGTCAAAATCGGTCCAGCCGTTTCAGAGATTAGCCGGAACAAACAGACAGACAGACAAAACTTGTAAAAAATGTTATTTTGGTATATGTACCGTATATATAATCACTAGCTTTTCGCCCGCGGCTTCGCACGCGTAGACTACACGACGTTATCCCGCGGGAATATGATATTTTTCCGGGATAAAAAGTAGCCTATGTTCCTCTCCAGGCTACAAAGTATCTATGTCACAAATTTCAGCCAAATCCGTTCAGCCGTTTTAGCGTGATTAAGTAACAAACATACAAACATCCAAACATCTAAACTTTCACATTTATAATATACTAGCTTTACGCCCGCGGCCTCGCCCGCGTGGATTACATGACGTTATCCCGCGGGAATGTGATATTTTTCCGGGATAAAAAGTAGCCTTTGTTCCTCTCCAGGCTTCAAAGTGTCTATGTCCCAAATTTCAGCCAAATCCGTTCAGCCGTTTTAGCGTGATTAAGTAACAAACATACAAACATCCAAACATCTAAACTTTTACATTTATAATATTAAGTAGGATACATCATCATCGGCGGATACGGCGATCATCTAGGGCCGTACTCAGATGATAATGAATTTCCTCTTTAATGTTATATTAAGATCTAAGGATCTAAGGTGCGATCTAAGGTGCATTTAATAATATTTTTTTATTTAGATTAGATTAAAAATTTAATGTCTAATAAAAAATTTGATACTTATCTTTAACTTTCGTGTTTTTTTTTCGTTATATTCGCTTTACTTTGTATTTTAATATCTAGCTAGATCTCATATAAAGATCTAAGGTGCGAAATAGGAAATTTCTTACTTAATTATTTTTTAATTAGTTTTAAACTGCCGCTTCCTGTTCAACCGCCTCTGTGGTCTAGTGGTTCACACCACCGATTTCAGACCAAGAGGTCCCGGGTTCCATTCCCAGTGGGGGTACATATTGTATTCGGTTTGGTTGGTGGTAGGACTTGTTCTTAATCCGCCTGGCTAGCTACCACCATCTTATCTAAGTCTGACGCCATTACAATGTTTTCAGCATTATTGTGTTGCGGCAGTTAGAGATAAGATAGCCAGTTCCTCAGTGATTGAAGATTCCGGGAGTAGTGCGCTTCCACCTTCAGCCTTACCATCACTTAACATCAGCCGGCCTAGCATGAGCGGCTTTTATCACGCGATATAAAATAGCACGTCATGCTGTCTTGCTTACCCACTAAGGAGTAAGCAAGACAGCATGACGTGCTTTATATCGCGTGATATAATGATGGTCATGCTCTAGGCAGGCTGGGGTGATGAAGGCTAAGTGCTACCCCGTTGTGGATTAAAAATATATATTAATTTTATTTACTTTTTCAGCTGAACTTACAACAGCTTCTTCAGTTAGCAATAATCTATGAGGAAATGGACGCATTACAGAAATTACTAGCCATCATATGCGTCACTTGTAAGTAAAATAAATATATAAATTTCTTACAATCACACCAATTATCTAGCTCATAAGTAGTTCTCATTAAGAAACTGTGTTACGGAAACTAGATAACGGATAAATATATGCTTATATACTTTTTTGTAAATAAATACTTAATATACATACATAACACTTAGACCAAGACAAATAGACACGTTCATGCACGCAAATATTTGTCTTGTTCGGGAATCGAACCTGAGGCCTCTGGCGCAGAAGGCAGCTATCTTACCCCTGCGCCAAATCGGTCGTTAAAGTAGTAAATCTTATACCACTTAAATATTGTTTTAGTATTTATATCTTACTAGCTTTACACTACGTTATCCCGCGGGAATGTGATATTTTCCGGAAAAAAAAGTAGCCTATGTTCCTCTCCAGGCTACAAAGTAAATTGCAGCCAAATCCGTTCAGCCGTTTTGGCGTGGTTGAGTAACAAACATACAAACATCTAAACTTTCACATTTATAATATTAGTAGGACGTAGGACTAGCTGTGCCCTGTAGTTTCACCTGCTTTAATTTGAGGAAAAAGAAAAACCTACAACGAAAAAAAAAATTCACGTTTTTGCAACATTTTTCATTAACACTCCGCTTCTGTTAGTCGTAACGTGATGTTATATAGCCTCCTCGACAAATGGACTATCCAACACAAAAATAATTTTTCAATTCGGTCCAGTAGATTCTGAGATTAGCGTGTTAAAACAAACAAACAAACTCTTCAGCTTTATAACATTAGTTTAGGATGATGAAGGCGAATCCACCTTTATTTCCATTTCCTTAGAGTCCACATTCCAGTGTCGCACAAACCACACCCGGACCTTCAGCTGTCCCTAACAGCAGTAATACATGCCTTATGTCTATAACCTTAGAGTCTACATTCCATTAATATAGCTAGGACTAGGATACAACAAACAGATACATAGCATTAGAGTCCACATTCCAGTGTCGCACAAACCACACCCGGACCTTCAGCTGTCCCTAACAGCAGTAATACACGCGTTATGTCTATAACCTTAGAGTCTACTTTCCATTAATATAGCTAGGATACAACAAACAGATACATAGCATTAGAGTCCACATTCCAGTGTCGCACAAACCACACCCGGACCTACAGCTGTCCCTAACAGCAGTAATACACGCGTTATGTCTATAACCTTAGAGTCTACTTTCCATTAATATAGCTAGGATACAACAAACAGATACATAGCATTAGAGTCCACATTCCAGTGTCGCACAAACCACACCCGGACCTACAGCTGTCCCTAACAGCAGTAATACACGCCTTATGTCTATTACCTTAGAGTCTACATTCCATTAATATAGCTAGGATACAACAAACAGATACATAACACTAGAGTCCACATTCCAGTGTCGCACAAACCACACCCGGACCTACAGCTGTCCCTAACAGCAGTAATACACGCCTTATGTCTATAACCTTAAAGTCTACAATCCATTAATATAACTAGGACAGTGGCGTAGCGTGGGTTTTCGCCGCTTGGGGCCGACTGGAAAGACGCCGCCCCTTGTTTTTTTTATTATTATAGTAAAATGTATATCGACGTCTCCGACGAATAAACGTGCAATATGCGCTTGCACGTAAAATTATTTTGCTTTAAACTATTTATTACGTCTTTCTGTACCATGGTAATAATTTTTTTGAAATATTGAACAGTAAAATATAAAATTATTACAACTAATTTGTTTGTTGTAGGGAGATATCATATTAAATCGTTACCCGAGTAATGGTAGAACGTATTTTACAACTTTCAAACTGTCTTGATAAGACACGAATATCGAATAAGCGTGTATAACATTATAATCAAATCTGTTCACGCTCTCAATTCAAAAATAATGTGCTCTTACCCGTTTATTCGTGTAAAAATCCAAGCCACTTTATTAAGTAAACGAGCCTTACGTAATTTAGAAAACTTTATCTGAATTTGCGTTAGCGTAGGTATTGCACAAAGTTTTTATAACAGGCTCACAAATCCATGAATTTGTATTTGCATTAAATCAATTTTATTATATTAGTTTTGTTAAAGATCAAGTGCAATGATAGCTGAAAAATAGATATTTATTTTGAGATTCCTTTACTGGACAAAATCGCAATAGACAACTAGTTGCTGTTCTCTTTATTATTTTTATTATTATCATCCCCTTTAAAACATTTAAAATACATACAAAATTATATTTCTAAACATTAGATTTTTACATTGTTTATCACTAAAAAATAAAACATTTAAAAATACAATTTATTATTAACCCGCTAAGATCCTTCCACTGCAGGGCAAAAGCTCTCCTCCTTCCTTCCATTTTGCAAGGTTCTTGCAAAATGGGACCAGCCTTTGCATACTTCCTACCTCCGCAAAGACCTCCGTGGTCGAGTAGTGGCATACTCCCGGTTTTCATGGTGCCGCTATCAAGGGAACGCATGAAATCGCAAAGGTTTGATTCCCAGTCGGATAAATGTTGAAATCGAACTAGGTAAGTATTCAATATTTCTCGTGTCCGGGTGTATTTGGATCGGTCGTCATTTCCAATTACCCTAACACAGATGATTATGCTACTATATAGAGATTGAAATAATAAAGATTGTGTCCAATATTTATATTGATTTATTTTTGTAGGAGTCAAGATCGTTCTGCCTGCCAGAATAGTGGAACACAGTGTTTTATTTTGATCATCATTTAATTTCATTATTCGCCATATAAACGCCATGCTGGGGCACACATAGGCCTTCTTTATGGATGGATATAAAGAGATACTTGTATTGCTCATGGTAATTTACCGCCCAAAAATTCTGCACTCTATCGTTCTTCTTTACACTCTGAAGGCTGTGCTCTGAATTTTGGTCAAACACCAAGTTTAGGTGCCGTATGTGGGGCTGGTAGTATGCACAATTGCACATTCCCCATGAATTTACATAAAGAAATATGTACGTTGCTTTTCATTAGGTCTTAAGAAGACCTAATCGTACGTAGGTATACCTAGAGTAGAGAGCTTTAATTAAAAGAAATAACGGGTTATACTTAAGCGGCAGCCAAGAGCCAACTAGAATTGCATATAAAAAAAAACTTGACTAGTAAATTAACTTTGCATACATCCGCCTTATTCGACTTGTAGCTTGCTACTACAGGTGATCTGTGATTCGACTCCACTTTGCTCGCCGCCTCTCTTGCGCACGCTATCTTACCCTTTTACTTGGCACGTACTCGTACGTCTAACGTATCGTCGATTTCGTTTTTTTTTAAATATTTTTTTTACATTTTCCAAACTAATAAAGTGGCGCTTCCTGCCGCCCCCTTGCGTATGCCGCCTGGGGCCATGGCCCCCACCGCCCCCCCCACGCTACGCCACTGAACTAGGATACAACAAACAACCTTATTGAGATTTTAAACTATTTTTATGCATTCACAATGCAATTTTGTAAGTATAGGAAAAATGTGATAGTAAAAAACCACACATCTTAATCGACTGTTAAACATTTGTAAAAATGTTTCTTTCGGATACGAGTGTTTCCTCACATTGATGAAGCAACGCTGGCCTACAGCGTAACAAGTGATAGCAAAATTCGACGAGTCGTGTAAGCCTTTCAGTAGCTTAGTTGGTCAGAGCATCGGGCCGGATCCCCGGAGGCGCGGGTTCGAATTCTGCCTGAAAGCTACTTATATGGCTCTTGGTTTTTTACTCTCACATTTTTCCTATACAAACAGCCTTATGTCAATAACATTAGAGTCCACATTCCAGTGTCGCACAAACCACACCCGGACCTTCAGCTGTCCCTAACAGCAGTAATACACGCGTTATGTCTATAACCTTAGATTCTACTTTCCATTAATATAGCTAGGATACAACAAACAGATACATAACACTAGAGTCCACATTCCAGTGTCGCACAAACCACACCCGGACCTACAGCTGTCCCTAACAGCAGTAATACACGCCTTATGTCTATAACGTTAGAGTCCACATTCCATTAATATAGCTAGGATACAACAAACAGATACATAACATTAGAGTCCACATTCCAGTGTCGCACAAACCACACCCGGACCTACAGCTGTCTCTAACAGCAGTAATACACGCGTTATGTCTATAATCTTAGATTCTACATTCCATCAATATAGCTAAGATACAACAAACAGATACATAACATTTGAGTCCACATTCCAGTGTCGCACAAACCACACCCGGACCTACAGCTGTCTCTAACAGCAGTAATACACGCCTTATGTCTGTAACCTTAGAGTCTTCATTCCATTAATATAGCTACGATACAACAAACGGACACATAACATTAGAGTCCACATTCCAGTGTCGCACAAACCACACCCGGACCTACAGCTGTCCCTAACAGCAGTAATACACGCGTTATGTCTATTACCTTAGAGTCTACATTCCATTAATATAGCTAGGATACAACAAACAGATACATAAATCTAGAGTACACATTCCAGTGTCGCACAAACAACTCCCGGACCTACAGCTGTCCCTAACAGCAGTAATACACGCCTTATGTCTGTAACCTTAGAGTCTACATTCCTTAATATAGCTAGGATACAACAAACAACCTTATTGAGATTTTAAACTATTTTTATGCATTCACAATGCAATTTTGTAAGTATAGGAAAAATTTGATAGTAAAAAACCTCACATCTTAATCGACTGTTAAACATTTGTAAAAATGTTTCTTTTGGATGGCGAGGGTTTCCTCGCATTGATGAAACAACGCTGGCCTACAGCGTAACAAGTGATAGCAAAATTCGACGAGTCGTGTAAGCCTTTCGGTAGCTTAGTTGGTCAGAGCATCGGGCCGGATCCCTGGAGGCGCGGGTTCGAATCCCGCCTGAAAGCTACTTATATTGCTCGTGGTTTTTTACTCTCACATTTTTCCTATACAAACAGCCTTATCTCAATAACATTAGAGTCCACATTCCAGTGTCGCACAAACCACACCCGGACCTTCAGCTGTCCCTAACAGCAGTAATACACGCCTTATGTCTATAACGTTAGAGTCTACATTCCATTAATATAGCTAGGATACAACAAACAACCTTATTGAGATTTTAAACTATTTTTATGCATTCACAATGCAATTTTGTAAGTATAGGAAAAATTTGATAGTAAAAAACCTCACATCTTAATCGATTGTTAAACATTTGTAAAAATGTTTCTTTCGGATGCGAGGGTTTCCTCACATTGATGAAGCAACGCTGGCCTACAGCGTAACAAGTGATAGCAAAATTCGACGAGTCGTGTAAGCCTTTCGGTAGCTTAGTTGGTCAGAGCATCGGGCCGGATTCCCGGAGGCGCGGGTTCGAATTCTGCCTGAACTTATATGGCTCGTGGTTTTTTACTCACATTTTTCCTATACAAACAGCCTTATGTCAATAACATTAGAGTCCACATTCCAGTGTCGCACAAACCACACCCGGACCTACAGCTGTCCCTAACAGCAGTAATACACGCGCTATGTCGCGTGCACGCACATTCGCGTGGAGTGGACGTGAAGGCTGTGAATAGCGCCGTCCTGCTCTGTCGCACGGTGGATTGCGTCTGTGCTCTTCTAACGGTGAGTGAGGAAGATGATTTTTATATCTTTTTTCTTGGTATTTTATAGATGTGTAAGAATAATTTTGTATGTAAGGAGACTGAACTAAATAAGACTGGGAAAAAAAGCAATTTGAGAAAGAGAAAGAAAGAGAAAGAGAAACATTTATTGGCTATAACACAATTAAAGTAATATTAAAAGTAAAAAAATAAAAAAAACCAGGTGTACAGCCAACTAGGCCCCCACCTCAGCATAGTATTGCAACAGTAAAAAAAAAATATACTGTTGCAACGCTGATATTCTGGAGGAGCCTAATATTGGTGACTTTTAAATAAAACAAAATAAAAAATAATAACAGTTATCACACATGTTGACACAAAAAATAAAAAATAATAGAAAAAACTGGAAACATAAGCTAAATTAGGTGTTAAACCAGTATGAATGATAGGCCAAGGCCGGTAATTTATATAAAAAAAAACAAACAAGAAAAGAAGCCTGCCAGTGATTTACTTACATCATTTACAAATTTGAACATCTCCTTATAATTTTTTGGAAGCGTTTTGATTACACACATTTAAAAAACCGTTTCTGTTTCTAATCAGTGTACAAAAATGCATAATAGGGGGGTTTAAAAATAATATAGGATGACTAGCGCTCCGCCCGCGACTTCGTCAGTGTGAACCCCCCCTTTTACCCCCTTAGAGGGGAACTCCCAAATATCCTCCTTTAGGATTCAAGATTCAAGATTCAAGATTCAAATTTGTTTATTCAATTTAGATTGTTATTTACAATACTTGTGAACGTCATAGAAGCTACGCCATCGGTTCGCAAACCCTACAGCGGGAGGCCTTGGAGAAGAACCGGCAAGAAACTCCAAGGGTTGTTTTTTTCTCCCTGTCTTATTTCATACAGAGTCGTCAAATTGAAAAATGACCTTAACATGGTATGACTAAGGTCAGTTTCCATCACAATTACACAATGGGTTATGATAAATACAGTTAAGTATAGGCGAACTAATGATCATAGCGGTGAACAATCTTCAGTTACTTAGGAACTCTACTTAAAGCTTTAATATTAGTTTAAAACAAAAGACAATTCTACTATATACTGCAAGTTGCGCCATACATGTTTCAAATGTAATTCTTAATAAAATGAATAAAAACAAAAGAAAACACATTTTAAGGCAAGCAGATAAGAGCAGACCCATTCCCACTGGCAGCACCCGTTCACGAGCATGACGCATGAACCAGCCATCGCTTCGCTCAACCATATTTTAGGGAACGTAACGACCCGCCTCACACGCCACCACCGTAGAAATGTTTTAGTGAGCATGACATACTCAAACTGCCTACCTTAAATGACCGAATTAAAAGCTTAACTAATATAAACGGTAATAATATAAAATATAGGACACGACTCACAATATCATACTAGGAACATTTGTTACGAGTGTTACGACCAAGGTGTTTTGTCGTTCAAATAATCATTTACAGTGTAATAGCCTTTTTTGAGGAGGCCACTCTTTATATGATTCTTAAACTCTAGATATGGTAAATCCAAGATATCACTTGGGATTTTGTTATATATGTGTATACCTTGACCAACGAAAGATCCGTGCACCTTTTCTAAACGGTACCGAGGCATTACGAGCTTGTTTCTATTTCTAGTATTACGATTGTGTAAATCACCATGTTTGGTATACAAGTTAATATTGCGACGTACAAAAAGAATGCAATTTAATATAAATTGAGATGCAGCTGTCAGTATACCTATTTCCTTGAACTTGTCTCTAAGCGAAGTTTTGGAGCCTAGTTTATAGATGGCTCTGATTGCTCGTTTTTGCAAGATGAATATAGCATTAATGCCAGCCGCTAATCCCCACAAAAGAATGCCATATGACATGATGCTATGGAAATAACTAAAGTATACAGTTCTAGCAGTATCAACATCTGTTAGCTGTCGTACTTTTCTAATAGCGTAGGAAGCAGAACTAAGCTTACCAGCTAATGTTGCGATATGCGCATGCCATTGAAGTTTCGAGTCTAAAGTTACACCCAGAAAGATCGTTGATTGTACTAAATCCAGTTTTTCGTTGTTGATTACAATTTCTACAGGTACCGTCTGTACATTTGGCAGAGAAAAAAGTACGCACTTTGTTTTCTTTGCATTAAGCTGCAAATTGTTAGAATTAAACCAACCGAGTACTTGTGACAGTGCTTTGTTTACATCGTCAAAATTGGTTTTGTTTCTGTCTATGTTAAATATTAAAGAAGTATCATCTGCAAACAACACAATATCACAGAAGTTTTTGGCAAAGAAAGGCAAATCATTAATATAAACCAAAAATAGAAAAGGGCCTAAAATAGAGCCTTGAGGTACGCCTAGTTTAATCTGAGAGCCGTTTGATTTCACTCCATTAATGTCAACTGTCTGAGTTCTGGAACTGAGATACGACAGTATTAGTTTCTGGGCATTATTTTTTACACCGTAATGATTTAGCTTCAACAGCAGCGTCCGGTGATCAACACAATCAAAAGCCTTGGATAAGTCGCAAAATATTCCAAGAGTATTTTGCGACTTTTCCCAGGCATCAAACACATGCTTTAAAAGTGCAACCCCAGCATCCGTGGTTGACTGACCCTTCATAAATCCGAATTGTTTGCTATGCATGAGATTGTTTAATGAGAAATGAGACAATAATTGCTCTAGTATTATTTTTTCAAATATTTTGCTTAAGGCGGGTAATATTGATATTGGTCTATAATTACTTGGGTCTTCTTTGTTTCCTGATTTAAATAAAGGTATCACTTTGCTAAATTTCATTAAATCAGGAAAAATTCCTTGAGCGATACACTGATTAAATATAATAGCAAGATAAGGGGCAATAGCATGAATAATGTTTTTAAGTACAGTAACAGATATGCCCCATAAATCAGTGGTAGTTTTCATTTTAAGTAAATTAAATGTTTTGATTATATCGCTCGAATTAATTTCTTTAAAATTAAATAATGAACTACACTCAGACACATGTTTTTCAAGAACCGAGACAGCAGAAGCTGGTGAAGAATTCAAATTAGAGGTGGTTACTAATGGTATATTTACAAAAAAGTTATCAAAAATATTAGCAATTTCTGTTTCAGAGTTTATTCTTGCGTTATTAATGTTAAGCGCTAGACTGTTGTCATGTTGTTTACCTTTTCCGGTTTCACGCTTAATAATATCCCAAGTTGTTTTGATTTTATTATTTGACTTTTTAATTTTATCCTTTAAAAATATAGACTTTGCTTTAGAACATGCTTTTTTGAAAATCTTAGAATATTGTTTTACATGTTCTACGAAACGAGGGCTGTGATTAGTTTCTCTTAATTTATATAGTTCATACAGCCTGTTTCTACTTTTATAAATACCTGTCGTAGCCCATTCGCAAAACTTTAACTTCTGGGTGCATTTAATCGTTTTAGACTTAAAGATATTATTGAACTCATTCGTTACTAATTCAAAAAGGGTTCCATAAAGCGCATTAGGATCATCATGCACATATGGCATCGTAGAAACTTTATCAGCTACATTATTTTCAAAATTACGTAGTCGCGTTTTTGTAACGGGCCTGCATTGTACACTTTTAGGCGCATCAACAATATCTAATTCATAGGATACCTTTAATCCGTAATGGTCGGATGTAATATTTTTAACGACTAGTTTGTTAGTCGGATCAGACTCCGAAAAAACATTATCTATGCAAGTGGCTGAATGAGATGTTACCCTTGTGGGCTCCAAGAACTGATTAATTAAATTAAAAGAATTGAACAAAGTTAATATTCGTGTAGTCAATGCACAGCTTTCGAGAATATCAACATTAAAATCGCCACATACTGCTATTGGTTTATTTTTTAACTTTAACTTATTCAACACATCCTCCATCACCGATTCAAATGTTTCAAAATTACCTTTAGGTGGTCGGTATACACATACAATGACTAAGCTTTTTAATTCTACACATGACAGCTCGACATGACGTTCTATAGAAAGGTTTACAATATCCTTTCTTTCTCTGTAGCTTATATTATTTTTTACGAAAATTAGAGAGCCGCCACGCGTTGTTGTCTTCCTAGATAATAAATTTGCTAACTGAAAATTATTCACACTACATGACAAATCACAATGATTCAGCCAGTGCTCAGTTATACAAATGACATGAATGTCATTACATTCTGCAAATAATTCTAACTCTAAAACTTTGCCAGACAGGCCCTGAATGTTTTGACATAATACGTTAAGGCAAGAGGGCTTGGCTGTTGTCTTATGTTTTAGTTTAAAGCCGATTTAGAGACGTTTTCACTTTGTAAAGAAGTGTTTATATTATTTAAATTAATTAAATTATTATTAGTAGGTAAGCTACTAAAATCAGAGTCAAAAGACTTTGGCTTGCCACCTTGAAAGGTGTCTTGTAAATTAAAAGCTAACAATTTAGCTATTTTTGTCCTAAACCTATTTGCAAGATACATAGTATCCGATGTCAAAATAAAATTATTAATAAAATTATTAATATCAAAATATAAAACCTTGTCACTATGACAATTTATCAAGTTGAACAAATATGAGTTTAACTCATATATATGCTGATTCTGCTCCCTAGTTAGGTTTTTCGCGTAAGGAAATGAGCTAATTACTAATTTACAGCCGGTTTCAGACTGTAGTTTCAATAAAAAGTTAATATTCATCAAGATTTCACGTTTCCTAACTTGGGAGCTGTCGCCACATAAAATAATTATGTTGGTCAAACTATCTATTTCATACAAAGATAAACTATGCACAATATCTTCAAAAGACTTCCCAGGTGTACATACATTTATAACATTTCTATTATATATATTTTTCATCGTTACTCCTAGACCTTGTCCCAGTTTATCTGAGAAAACAATCGTTTTTGTGTCTTTTGACTTGCATGAGGTAGCTGATTTAAATGACTGTTTGCAATAGTTACTTTTTAAGGTCTCTATGCAGGTTAATGAATGACAGGGGCTCTGAGGTGTCCGAATTATGTTTTCCTCTTTAGAGAAATCATTACAAGTATCAATTTGACTATTTATTAAAGAGTCATATCTCTCCGCGTTATATTTGCAGAGTTCAACTAACTCTGTGGCAGATTTGATGTGTTCATCAATTTGTTTCTGCGCAGTACAATATTTATTTTGCATTGACTCAAGTGACTCATGCAAATTTATTATATTTAATTGCAATTGTTTAGTGTCCCGGTCATACATTTGCCTGCTTTCAGTTAATTTATTACTGTAAATTTCCATTGAATCCAAAAGACTAATTCTTTCTTTCCGCAAAGCAATATTTTTATAAAAACAATTATTTTTCTTAATTAACCTTCCAGTTTTCTTTATAAATTTTCGAATATTTATATACTTCTTTAATTTATTAGCACCTAAAATATTAGGTCTGGGTGTAACGCAAACACCAGCCGTTACAGCTGAATTAGCTAACTGTTAGGGCCTCCTACACTCCCCAATGATATTGATATACATGCTAATTTTTAGCTTCTTGCACTCAGTGTTTCGGCTATATAGGTTGTCTGTCAGTCAGTCAGTAACACAAGAGTTTTATATATTATACAGGGCGTTTTTCTATAAGAGGTACCTCTTAGGTGGTGATTGTACTCATAAGTATGTACAACTTTTACTATGAGGCCAACTCTGCAACTCCCCAAAAAAAATCAGCTGTTCCATACATTCTGGTCAGGTAGGTATTAACAAATTGTATGAAACGGCCGATTTTTTTTGTTGAGTAGCAGAGTTGGCCCCATAGTAAAAGTTGTTCATATTCATGAGCACAATCACCACCTAAGAGGTATTGCACTTATAGAAAAACACCCTGTATAAATATATATTCAAACAAACAATTTTGAAGTACATTTTATCAATTAGAAGTTCACATCAAAAATCTAAGCCCTGATTAAAAAAATTGATATACTTACTGAGACTGACTGTATAGAAATAGAAAAAAAAACCTAACCCCTCACCTGATAACCGGTCATAATATGACCGCAAATTGCAAGTTGACGTTTGATAGGTGGTCATATTATGACCGCTATCAATCTCGGATTTCAAGTCTATTTTCTTAAACTAATTGATGTTTTGGAACGTGTGAGTAGGGCAGGATGATTCTCTAGTCTGTGCTTAATCATATAATTCAGTGAGAACAGACTTCCGTTAAGAAATAAAACTGTCAAGCCCCGTTTTTTCTCAAGTACCCTTTTATTGCTTGAGAAGTTGGACTTTATTGCTTTGTATTAAGGTTGCAATTAAGTTTTATTGCACCTCTAAAACACCTGTAACTGTAAAGACTAATTGCACCACTAAATTATAACAGTTTTTAATGAAAGTACTATTAAGGCGCTACTCGGAAAAAGTATGGACTCGTTGATATAAAACTATAGGACGGTTAGAGTTGTTATAAATCTGGTAATAAAATATATATTTCTTCATACCTTTATCTAGAATCGTATAGTTTCCGAAACACGATTTTATGATTTTGGCTCGACACTTTTTATTTTCGAAAATATTTCTAAAAATAAGAAATATCAAGATTATTCTTAAATGGGGATACATATACTATTGAAAATTGGTTTAATTAGTGGACACCAATAATATTTAGGATCGTATAGAAGCATTTTTTAAAAGTCGCTATAGTTTTTGAATACGAAGTGATTTTGTGTTTTTTTTGCGTAATCGGCAAAATCGGTCTCGCTCCCGCGCACGTCGTTTTCTCATTGCTATCTCGCTTTAGCATATTTTTTCCGAGTATCGCCTTAAATTCTAGCTAACTTCCAGGAATCCAGCGTTTAAACAACATGTGTGTTATTTATAAACGCCACTCTGGTTGCGTTTTGCGCAGAAGTCCCTCTAGAAATATTCGCAACCGTGGTTGCGCCGCGCTAATCAGGTCCCCGTCCAATGTCAAAACAGGTGACTATATTCGTATAATTTGATATTGACTGCTATCTCATTTTTCCCAGGCAATAAGGAACGAGAAATCTCCAGGTGCCCGTAAGATGCTATCGGACGCTTTAGAAGGCGCCCTTCTCTCCGATCCAGGGTCTGAACTCACTGAGTCGCTGATAAGGACAGTGGCTGACGAAGCTGCGGCGATGATGGCCAGTGATAATGGTGTGTGTAACTGAAACTGCAGTCATTAAGGGTTGCTACCCTAATAACCATAAGTTTTAGTAAAAATTTCATTTTTATGACAAGCTTTTTTGCTGACTGTACTTTAATATTGTATTGTCATCTGAACTAAACCTGTATACAAAATTTCAGCTCCATCGGACACTGGGAAGTGGGTCAAATTAAGCTTGCAAGATTTGTCCCCCACTCACTAATTAACATACTAACTAACTAACTAACATGGCAAGTTAATAAAAAGCTTGTAATAGGTAATGCCTCACGAACTAAAACAAAGCTCAAATTTGGCACCGACTGACTTTCATTTTAAACGAAAAATAAGGTTTATTACGAATGTTTCGATCTTTCGTCAGAAATGAAGACTAGCGGATCCTCGCGGTTTTACCCGCGTAGTACCCGTTCCCGTGGGAATATCGGGATAAAATATAGCCTATGTCACTCTGGAAGAATGTAGCTTTCTAATAGTCAAAGAATTTTTATTAACTTGCCATGTTAGTTAGCTTGTTAGTTAGTTAGTGGGGGATAAATCTTGCAAGCTTAATTTGACCCACTTCCCAGTGTCCGATGGAGCTGAATTTTTTTATACAGGTTTGGTTTAGATGACAATACAATATTTAAGTACTTACAATCAGCAAAAAAAACTTGTCATAAAAATGAAATTTTTACTAAAAAATTATTTGTCATATTTTCAGCCACAACCCGTAGTGGAGGTTTAAACGTCACAGAAACATTACTGAGCGCTTTAAAAGACAACCATACATTGCAAAAAAGCATCCTGCCAGATCTAATACCTCTTATTCTGCAAACTGAAGACTTTGACGCCAAAACTACATTCCAAAACGCCACAAAAATACTTCTAGACAACATAGAAATATATGAAAAACAAACAAAAAAAGATGTTGTAAAAAAACTCCTTGTAAATATTATGAATCATTGTAAATTGGACAACGATATTGATGTGAAATTGTTTAAAAGCAAAGTTGTTGAAGCGACTTGTTTTTCAATTGATGTCCAATTGTTTGATGATGAATTGTTGTCGATTGTTGTTGGTAATTTAGCTTGTTGTTTTGGTAATGTGTTGTTTTTGATGGCTGAGTTTAAAATGGAATTGACGAGTAATGTTATTGATGATATATTGGAGAATATTGCTTGTATGGATGTGGAGACAAGAGGAGTTAAAGAGAGGTTTTATATCGAAGCGGTTTTGAGGTTTATGCAAGAGTATTGCGATGTGCTTTTTGAGAAAAATTGTGAGGTTAGTATGTCTTTTAACTGTTATATTTGAGAAACTAGCGCTCCGCTTGCGACTTCGTCTGCAAAAACCCCTTTTTCTCAAAGGGGGAATTTCCAAAATTCCTCTTTTAGTGCTTCCCTAAACTCCCAACAGAACATACATGCCAAATTTAAGCTTCTTGCGTCCAGTAGTTTCGGCTTTCGTGCTTTGTCTTTCAGTAACGCTAGAGTTTTATATAAATAATTTCACTAATATTCTGCATTTGAAGTACAGCTACATAAATATAAAAAGATAAACAGACAAATGTTCTTTGGACTTTTTTACTAAGTATTTGTTTAGAGATTTATATGATATTTTTGTGTTACAGTTAACAGCAAAAGCTTTTAGCAATATAATCAAAAACCTACACCCTCACACCATAATAAACCTACACAAAAAACTAAAAACTTGTATATCTATATGCACCAAACATATAAAACCTGGTAAATTGCAAGAAATTTACAAACATTGGTGCACAAAATACGATATTAACAGAATAATTAAAGAATTTAATATGGAAAATATCTCCGAAAACATAGAAGAAGTGAAAGCATTGAAAATATATACAGATTTACTACATATCACTGTATATGATGAAAATATGTTGCATATATGTAACAGTATATTAGATATATATGTAGATAAAGAAGAAAAATATTTAGATGTTTACAAAGAATGTTTGGAACATTTATTGTATATAAGTTTGAAGTTCAATACCAGAGATGGAATAGAAAAATTCATTCTTTCGACGTACCAGAGGACTGAGTTGAATTTTCTCAGATATTTTGTGACAGTTTTCTCGAAGTATTTTTTGGTTAAACCCTTCGTTTTGCTGGATGCAGAAATGAGCCGTATAGCTTTGGTGTTAGAGTACATTTTAAAGGATACATTGAAGAGGAAATGCGATGATAAGTTTTATAAGAATGTGCTGGAGGTGCTTGATGTGGTGAGTATTTTATTCAATAGTAGTTGCTCCCCGCGGTTCCCGTTCCCGTGGGAATATTGGGATAAAAAGTATCCTATGTTTTAATCCATGCTATCTATTATATGTGTACCAAATTTTAACCAAATCCGTTAAGTAGTTGTCACTCTTTTGTCATAGATCAGGGGGGCGATTCTCAAATGTATTGATATATATCTAATTCGACATAAGTCAAATTCGAATACTAATCTTTTCCATAAGTTTTTGAACAAAAAATGTACTGTAACTAGCGCCAAAAACGTCCCAGTCGCGCGCAGAGTTATCTGATACTGAAAATGTCACAAAAATGTCTAAAAATACAACTTTACGCGCGATATGGTATCGGATGACATATTTTACCACTCGATGCAAGTCGAGCGCTGGGCATAGACATTTCTTTGATGTCTACGAAAATTCTGTTTCAATTGACATCCGCCATTTTATTTCGACAGCACGCGCCATATAACTTGGCGTGTGTCAATATCTGGAACTAAAATTATGTCAGGGAATAAGGCTTATTTTTCCTACCAACCACGACGATCAGCGCCCTCTGACAAATGCCAAGTTATGTGGCGCGGACTATATCTATATATAGACTATATATAGATGCGAAGCCGGTTATTAACAAAATAAACTAAGCGTTATTAACAGCATTTTTCGTTAGTAATGGTTATTTACTGCATTTTTTGGATTTTACGCTTAAAACCACCGATAGGTTGCGCTAGCGGCTTGATTTGCTAAGTATGAATTACGCGACGATGCCTTGGGTCACAGTGTGGTCACACTAAAAAGTGACAAAAGTGTCACGCAAATGAGTCTCACTTTTGTCACACTTCTGTCAAAACTTTCTCGTACTTTGTTCACACTGTAGTCACATTCGTATAAGTATTAATTTTGTCAGACATGGCCCGTCCAAACGAACAAGCTCCGCCTACTCTCGCTCGCCCTACGGTTGCCAGTTCGACTCCCAGCAGAAGCTAATCCTGTACAGTGGGCTGTGCAGGCCACTAGTAGGGCTGTTATGTCTTTCGTTTATTTGACACTTAGGCTTCGATCAACAATAGTACTAGATGAAGGCTCACGAACTAAATGAAAACTTTATATGCCACAGACTGACTTTTTTTAAACGGAGAAAAAAGATTACGAATGTTACGATCTTACATTATAAATGACAGGAAGCGTTCCAAGTTTGAAATTCCTTAGTATCATTGACACTGTCAAAATAATCTACTTCTAATTATACTCTCAAGTGGGTGTATAACGCTCGGCCATATCTGTCACTCCAACTATGTATCTAGAACTAGGTGTTATTGTTGATCGAAGCACTTGGGTCACATTGTAGTCACACTAATGTCACTCTTTTGTCACACACATGAGTCTCACTTCTGTCAAATTTTTTTCATACTTTGATCACACAGCTGTCACATTCTTTTATTAATATTGTCAGACATGGCCCGTCCAAACGAACAAGCTCCGCCTACTCTCGCTCGCCCTCCGGTTACCAGTTCGACTCCCAGCAGAAGCTAGTCCTGTACAGTGGGCGGTGCAGGCCACTGCTGAAGCTGGACTGGAGGAGAAGATTAGGTTGGTGGGGGTGCTGCCTGGAGGGGAGGGGTGTAGGTGAGTTAAACTTACACTAGACTAGTCAGTTTTACGTATAGCCAGGCCTATTTCACTCCCCGTGTCGGCTCGAAAACGCGGCGGCAACGCCGGCGTTGTAAATCCATAGAAATTAGGTCCGCAAAAGAGCTAGAATATATGCGATAGAAAGAGATGCAACGACAACGAGTGGCCGTTCGTAATTTGCCTGCGCCGTACAAGCTGAATTCTACTTTATTGCGTTATAGTTAGAGTTGCTATTTATTTAAATGTCTTAGGTCCGGGTGCTCGAAGCTTGGTTACGTTAACTTTAGGGTTAAAGTAAAATTAACCGGCGGTCAAATTTAAAAAGCGTTGTTGAAGAAGCGTCAAATTACACATTTAACGGCGGTCAAAATAACCGACAGAGTGGGGGTGGTTTAAATTTTGACATTAGTAATTAACGGAAGATTAATGAAATAGTACAGACAACACTTTTAACCCAACGTATTTTTCTTTGACCGAGGTCAAAATTGACAACGGTTAAATTTTAACTTTAACTTTACTGTAATGTACGAGCAACCGGACCACAGAGTACCCCTACAGAGTCCAAGCTTTCCTACTTTAGCAAAATTGATACCTATTCTGATAGGGTTGACACCTGCTGCATGTTAATAAATTAGGGAGGAAAAATAAAATAAGGTAAGTAGGTACATAATAAAACGTGTATTTCAAAGGGTATAAATTAGAGTAATTTTGACTTTGGATCAACAATAGATGAAAGCTCACGAACTACCTAAATTAAAACATTTTATGGCAGAGAAAAAAGGTTACTATGTAAATGTTATTACGATCTTATCTTACGTCATAAAATGACAGGAACTACTTAAGTATAAATATACACTCAAGTGACTCAGTGGGCGTGTATTTTCTCAGCCGTGTTTGTCACTCCAACTATGTACTTAGGTGATATTGTTGATCGAAGAATTAGACACATACTAAAGTTGAAAATATTGAAAATGAAGTATTAGAAAAATAATGCCACCAAAAAGTAAGAAATAATACCTCTAATACTGTATTTACACCAAATAACGTAGATAAGTAGGTACTTTGAAGTAATTTATTTTCGTAGCGCGGCCTACAAATCGCTGGCATCCCACCTGCCAGTCCGTCTGTCAGAACTCGCCGGTTCCCAACACAGCGCGCTACAAGCGCTGCTCGACGCGCTCACTAGCGACAGCTGTGCTGTGTTGGATATTAATAAAAAATAAAATAAATAACATTTTACAATCACACCAATTATCTGAGCCCATGTAAATTTCATTAAGAAACTGTGTCATGGAAAACTTGATAACGGATAAATATTTACTTAAATACTTTTTGCTTCTAAATACATACATAATATACATAGAAAACACCCAGTCCAAGACAAATAGACATATTCATGCACACAAATATTTGTCTTGTTCGGGGATCGAACCCGAGACCTCTAGCGCAGAAGGCAGGTATCCTACCCCTGCGCGAAATCGGTCGTCTAAATACAGTGGTGGTCACATAATTAAAGACACCAGTCGGTTTTCATACAAACGAGGTAACTTTGAAGCCTTGGTTCTCCGCCAGGGATTGACCTAGCTGTGATCAGATGATTGCACTCTAGGGAGTGATTGGAGGAGATTCAGATCGCTATATACACCCAACTATTCAGATCTGCATTCTAAAAGATATAAGGATATGTTTCAAAAATCCGCAAAATTTGCATAAAATTGTATGGAAATCCAGAAACTCAAAACCCTGATTCTTATATCTCTTAGAACGCTGATCAGATCAGTTGTTTATGTTTAGCGATCTGAATCTTCTCCATTCACTCCCTGGATGGCCAGACCATCAGATCACAGCTAGGTCAATGCTTGGCGGACAAACGAGGCTTCAATCAAAGACACCTCGTTTGTATGAAAATCAATTGCTGTCTTTAATTATCTGACCGCCACTGTATATTGCCGCCAACTTGTCGCGTGAGTGTATCTTCCCTTTCGTAGCGCGGCCTACAGATCGCTGGCATCCCACCTGCCAGTCCGCCTGTCAGAACTCACCGGTTCCCAACACAGCGCGCTACAAGCGCTGCTCGACGCGCTAACCAGCGACAGCTGTGCTGTGTTGGACATTAATAAAAAATGAAATAAATAACATTTTACAATCACACCAATTATCTGAGCCCATGTAAATTTCATTTAGAAACTGTGTCATGGAAAACTTGATAACGGATAAATATATAAATATAAATAACTTTTTACAATCACACCCATTATCTACGCCCATGTAAATTTCATTAAGAAACTGTGTTATGGAAAACTTGATAACGGATAAATATATACTTTAATACTTTTTGTTTCTAAATACAAGCATATTATACATAGAAAACACCCAGACCAAGACAAATAGACATATTCATGCACACAAATATTTGTCTTGTTCGGGGATCGAACCCGAGACCTCTGGCGCAGAAGGCATCCTCCCCCTGCACCAAATCGGTCGTCTAAATATATTTCCGCTAACTTGTCGCGTGAGTGTATCTTCCCCGTTCCGTCGCGTATGGTCAAATTCGCAATCGGTCATATTCATAAAAATAGCAGCTAGTCAAAATCGCAGTTAGTCAATATAGCGAAGCGTCAATATAGCAAACCGTCAAAATAGCAAAGCATCAAAATAGCAAAAGCTATTTTTTTTATAAAGAAAAAATATGGCGACCGACCGATAGAAATATTCGACCGATTGGGATCTTGAATGTTGGCGATTTTGACCGTTTGCGATATGGACCAATTGCTATTTTGACAGTTCGAGATATGAACCAATCGCTAAATTAACCGAAAGCGATTTTGACCGTTTTTCAGTCACTTGACTGATTGCAAATTTGACCATAGGTGACGGAACGTATCTTCCCTTTTCGTAGCGCGGCCTACAGATCGCTGGCATCCAACCTGCCAGTCCGCCTGTCAGAACTCACCGGTTCCCAACACAGCGCGCTACAAGCGCTGCTCGACGCGCTAACCAGCGACAGCTGTGCTGTGTTGGACATCACCGCCAACTTGTCGCGTAAGTGTATCTTTGAATCCGTTCATAATTTCAGCCGAATGACGCCCACTGCTGGGCATAAGCCTCCCCCAAGGATCTGTCCTGCGCTGCCCGCATCCAGCGGCTTCCCGCGACCTTGACCAGATCGTCGGTCCACCTTGTAGGGGGCCTGCCCACGGAACGTCGTCCGGTTCGCGGTCGCCATTCGAGAACCTTTCCGCCCCAACGGCCATCGGTTCTTCGCGCTATGTGTCCCGCCCACTGCCACTTCAATGATGCAATCCTTCGAGCGATGTCGGTCGTTTTAGTTCTCCTGCGGATCTCATCATTTCTGAGCGAATTCGATCGAGCAGGGAAATACCAAGCATCGCTCTCTCTCTTGAATTCGTTATCTTTCCCCTACTCCACACAGCTCAAAGTCAAAGTCAAAGTCAAATTTGTTTATTCAATTTAGATTCTTATTTACAATACTTGTGAACGTCATAGAAGCTACGCCATCGGTTCGCAAACCCTACAGAGAGACCTTGGAGAAGAACCGGCAAGAAACTCCAACCCCCTTATTACAAAACGTGGACTAAAGTTAGACCTGGGGGGCAATTGCGTAAGGTACAGTGCCACAAGCTTTCCTGTTCCGGTGACAGCCGTGACAGAGGAGCCACTTGCAATACCAAATTAGCTGTCAAAATGGACTGTCGTATGAAAACTGTTTTAGTTCCAAAGATAATCACCGGAACAGAAAAGCTTGCTGCACTATAATCGTATTAATTTGACAGTTCATATTGTATTCAATCGGCTGCAATTTGTATGGAATGACATTTATTATGATACAATATGAACTGTCAAATGAATACGATTGACTTTACGCAATTCCATAGCTTGTTTAAAATTATTTTAATTTTTAGTTTTTTGCATTCACAATGCAATTTTTATAATAGAAAAATGGAAAATGAAGTATTTAGAAAAAATCGACCCGTCTCACAACTAGCTCCGATGGGACTCGAACCCACGACCTTTCGCTTTCCGGGCGACTGCTCTAACCACTGAGCTACGGAGTCGTTACGAGAAGCGTCGAATTTATCCAATACTTCTTACACGCTGTATAGTCAGCGTTAATTTCATCAATGTGGAGATATTACTACCCTCACACGCGAAAGAAATACCTTTCCAGGTATTTGGCAATCGCTAAAGATGAAATTACTATTGCAACTTATTTTAATTTTTAGTTTTTTGCATATTCACATTGATGAAATTAACGCTGACTATACAGCGTGTAAGAAGTATTGGATAAATTCGACGCTTCTCGTAACGACTCCGTAGCTCAGTGGTTAGAGCAGTCGCCCGGAAAGCGAAAGGTCGTGGGTTCGAGTCCCATCGGAGCTAGTTGTGAGACGGGTCGATTTTTTCTAAATACTTCATTTTCCATTTTTCTATTATAAAAATTGCATTGTGAATGCAAAAAACTAAAAATTAAAATAACTTGCAATAGTAATTTCATCTTTAGCGATTGCCAAATACCTGGAAAGGTATTTCTTTCGCGTGTGAGGGTAGTAATATCTCCACATTGATGAAATTAACGCTGACTATACAGCGTGTAAGAAGTATTGGATAAATTCGACGCTTCTCGTAACGACTCCGTAGCTCAGTGGTTAGAGCAGTCGCCCGGAAAGCGAAAGGTCGTGGGTTCGAGTCCCATCGGAGCTAGTTGTGAGACGGGTCGATTTTTTCTAAATACTTCATTTTCCATTTTTCTATTATAAAAATTGCATTGTGAATGCAAAAAACTAAAAATTAAAATAACTTGCAATAGTAATTTCATCTTTAGCGATTGCCAAATACCTGGAAAGGTATTTCTTTCGCGTGTGAGGGTAGTAATATCTCCACATTGATGAAATTAACGCTGACTATACAGCGTGTAAGAAGTATTGGATAAATTCGACGCTTCTCGTAACGACTCCGTAGCTCAGTGGTTAGAGCAGTCTCCCGGAAAGCGAAAGGTCGTGGGTTCGAGTCCCATCGGAGCTAGTTGTGAGACGGGTCGATTTTTTCTAAATACTTCATTTTCCATTTTTCTATTATAAAAATTGCATTGTGAATGCAAAAAACTAAAAATTAAAATAACTTGCAATAGTAATTTCATCTTTAGCGATTGCCAAATACCTGGAAAGGTATTTCTTTCGCGTGTGAGGGTAGTAATATCTCCACATTGATGAAATTAACGCTGACTATACAGCGTGTAAGAAGTATTGGATAAATTCGACGCTTCTCGTAACGACTCCGTAGCTCAGTGGTTAGAGCAGTCGCCCGGAAAGCGAAAGGTCGTGGGTTCGAGTCCCATCGGAGCTAGTTGTGAGACGGGTCGATTTTTTCTAAATACTTCATTTTCCATTTTTCTATTATAAAAATTGCATTGTGAATGCAAAAAACTAAAAATTAAAATAACTTGCAATAGTAATTTCATCTTTAGCGATTACCAAATACCTGGAAAGGTATTTCTTTCGCGTGTGAGGGTAGTAATATCTCCACATTGATGAAATTAATGCTGACTATACAGCGTGTAAGAAGTATTGGATAAATTCGACGCTTCTCGTAACGACTCCGTAGCTCAGTGGTTAGAGCAGTCTCCCGGAAAGCGAAAGGTCGTGGGTTCGAGTCCCATCGGAGCTAGTTGTGAGACGGGTCGATTTTTTCTAAATACTTCATTTTCCATTTTTCTATTATAAAAATTGCATTGTGAATGCAAAAAACTAAAAATTAAAATAACTTGCAATAGTAATTTCATCTTTAGCGATTGCCAAATACCTGGAAAGGTATTTCTTTCGCGTGTGAGGGTAGTAATATCTCCACATTGATGAAATTAACGCTGACTATACAGCGTGTAAGAAGTATTGGATAAATTCGACGCTTCTCGTAACGACTCCGTAGCTCAGTGGTTAGAGCAGTCGCCCGGAAAGCGAAAGGTCGTGGGTTCGAGTCCCATCGGAGCTAGTTGTGAGACGGGTCGATTTTTTCTAAATACTTCATTTTCCATTTTTCTATTATAAAAATTGCATTGTGAATGCAAAAAACTAAAAATTAAAATAACTTGCAATAGTAATTTCATCTTTAGCGATTGCCAAATACCTGGAAAGGTATTTCTTTCGCGTGTGAGGGTAGTAATATCTCCACATTGATGAAATTAACGCTGACTATACAGCGTGTAAGAAGTATTGGATAAATTCGACGCTTCTCGTAACGACTCCGTAGCTCAGTGGTTAGAGCAGTCGCCCGGAAAGCGAAAGGTCGTGGGTTCGAGTCCCATCGGAGCTAGTTGTGAGACGGGTCGATTTTTTCTAAATACTTCATTTTCCATTTTTTGTTTAAAATTGATGCTAATTCTGTCTTTTATTTGGAAAATGAAAGTGACCGCACCAGTTTAGTTCCAGTTTTAAACCAGGACTATTTTAGTCCACGTTTTGTAATAAGGTGGAATAAGTTTTTAGTTAAAATTTCATTTTTATGACTACCTTTTTTGCTGACTGTACTTTAATATTGTATTGTCATCTGAACCAAACCTGTATACACAATTTTAGCTCCATCGGACACTGGGAAGTGGGTCAAATTAAGATTGCAAGATTTGTCCCCCACTAACTAACTAACTAACATGGCAAGTTAATACTCAATACTCAATACTCAATACTCAATACTTTATTGCTTCAACCATATTAGTTACAAAGGTGTTAACAAAATATGAACAGTTAAATATGGACCCTGTCGGGCACAGCAACTAGAAGGGTGAGGGGGGAAGACCTTTCCTTTGGCTAATAACATTAATTGATGATGTTATAGTTTACATTTAATTTTATTATAATAATATATAATATATATATAATTTTATTATAATTTTATTATAATATTTTAGTTAATTGAAGCTTTTTGTATAACTTATGTTCACAAAATTTTATCATTTAAATATTCTTGTATAGTGTAATATTGTTTTTTTATCAATAGAGCTTTTATTTGTTTAATGAAGTCTTTTTCTTTTGGTAAATCCTTTATTTTATTTGGCAGGTTATTGAATATTTTTATGGACATCACTAGAGGCCCGGAAGAGTGCATTTTTATACGAGATGTTGGTAACGTTAGATTATTCCGGTGTCGTAGTTTATATCTTGTTATAGTTTCATCTCGCCGTTTGTAGAATTCTGGATATTTTCTGACGAACTTGCATGCTTCTAAAATATAAATACAGGGTAATGTAAGGATTTGAAAATTTATAAAAAATGTTTTACAGCTATCCATGTTTTCCAGGTTAAAAATTATGCGGATTAATTTTTTCTGTATAGTAAATAATGAGGAAGCGTCCGTGCTGTTACCCTGTTGTTAAAAAGCTTGTAATAAGTTTTTTATAAAAAATTCATTTTCATGACAAGCTTTCTTGCTCACTCTACTTAAATACTGTATTGTCATCTAAACCAAACTTGTATACAAAGTTTCAGCTCCATCGGACACTGGGAAGTGGATCCCTCCATCAATGAGGAACTGGCTATTATCTTATCTCTCACAATAGTGCTGAAGACATCATTTTTATGGCGTCAGACTTAGATAAGATGCTGGTAGCTAGCCAGGCGGACTTAGGCACTTGCAAGTTGTAGTTTACACTTGCAAGTTGCTATCTGACAGACTGTCGGACATTTATCGCAGAAGACTTACTTGCAGGTGGAAATAAGGCCTTAGAACACGTCCTACCACCAACCAAACCGAATACAATTTGTACCCACGCTGGGAATCGAACCCGGGACCTCTAGGTCTGAAATCGGTGGTGTGAACTAGACCACAGAGGCGGTTAAAAATAAAGAATATAGCTGAATACTGTTGAACTTTATGACTATTTAAGCGGTATTCTGTATTGTGATGGAAAGTAACCTTACTATTATGTGAAGGTCATTTTTCAAATTTGACGACTCTGTATAAGTTAAAACGGAGAAAAAAATAGCCCTTGGCGAGTTTCTTGCCGGTTCTTCTCGCTACAAGGTCTCCTGCCGTAGGATTTGCGAACCGATGGCGTAGCTTCTTTGACGTTCATAAGTGTTGTTAAACAAACCTAAATTGAATAAACGATATTTTGAATTTTATTAAATATAAATAAATATAAATATTCTCCAGGTGATCCGACTAAAGGGTGGTGGGACGACGCGTTTGCTTCTAGTGCAGCTAGTCTAGCTAGCGGAGATAGCCTGAGGCATAGACAAAGGGGCATAGCCAAGGAGGAAGACAACGCAGCGTTACTTAGGTGAGATAAATAATAGGTCTTTACATATGAAATTGCCGTTTTTTTCTTTTGTACATATAACTTAACAACTTTTATAATATTAGAAATATATAATTTCTTTAATATTGCGTTACATTAAGACCGTATCGAGCAACTTTTGATAATTTAATAACCACGATATTTGATTGTTTACATAGAAAAAACTTATTCCGAAAGTTACGACTATTTTTGTTTCCAGAATTTCGTATTTTATTAGTTGTAACTTAGTGAAAAAAAAATTTTTTTCTCTTAACGAATGTGTCATTTAGTAGTTAAAATGTCCATAAATACGTGTGTAAAATTTTGTAAATTTACATAATATTAGTCGTTAAATAATAACAAAAAAGTTAGTATGGAAAAAAAATAATTACAGAAATGTCCATACAAAACGGCAATTTCATAGGTAAAGACCTATTATTATCTTTTCACTTCTCATGCTCGTAAAGTTCTTGTTTATGTTGGGTATAGGCTGCTTAAAATCGCTTTTTATGCTCTAGTGCATAAAGTAAAATCTTCGTCTAAGTCTCAGACTCTAAGACAAAGGTCGTCAGGTAAACAGTCACACACGCAATGAAACTTCGTTAAATAAACTTGTTATTTCATTCTGTTTCTTTAATTTTGTACACAATCCATGTTAAATTACTAAATTAATAACTAGGCAAAATTAATGAGTTTTGTAAGAAATAAGTATTTCAAGAGCATTATGGACTACGATCTATGCTAAAGTCACTGTGCTGCCACTGCCACGTATATAAACAAAAAGAAAGAAGTCTTTATTTTTTTCTTTTTTGCAATATTGTAAATTCACATTCACAATATTGCAAAAGTGTATTCACACTCGAAGTGAAAAGTAGAGTGTATAACTCGTACATAAAACCCATTTTACCCTCGAATTAAGTATCAACCCTCGCCTACGGCTCGGGTGGATATATACGTCTCGGGTAAAATGGTACGTTTTATGCACTTGTTGTACAATCTACTATTGTTAGATCCATACAGCGGCTTTGACTAAGATATTTTTTAAAATTCCACAATTTTTAAATTATATTTGTCCGTATAGGAAAAATGTGATAGTAAAAATAAAAACCACGAGCCCTAGTAGCTTTCAGGCGGGATTCGAACCACGAGCCCTATAAGTTGGTCAGAGCATCGGGCCGGATCCCCGGAGGCGCGGGTTCGAATCCCGCCTGAAAGCTACTTACCTAGTAGGGCTCGTGGTTTTTTACTATCACATTTTTCCTGTACTTACAAAATTGCATTGTGAATGCATAAAAATAATATAAAATCTCAATATTATTTCTTTGATTAGATCTGTACAGCGGCTTTCAATACGATATTTTTTAAAATTCCACAACTTTTAAATTATATTTGTCCGTTTCCGTGAAGATAACAGGATAAAATATATGATATGTCATTGAGTAATTATATAGCTGTCTATTAGTGAAATAATGTTTAAAATCGCTTCATTAGTTCTTTAGATATCCTCTTACATCGAAACTTTCAAAAAACTTTACCTCTTTATTATGATATTTTGACACATACGACATTTGGCAAATAATACGTACATATTGATATTTCAATACTATTACTAAAATAGAATTTTGAACCTTATTGCATTGCGAATGTCTATTAAATAATTTGATAATAAAAAGATTTTTTTTAATAACATTTTAAGGAAATGGTTGGGAAATTATTATCACACAGTCATGTTATATTTTATGAATAAAATCAAATAAATAATGGGCTGTATTGTCTTTGTAACAGAGTTGATTTTGTATTTTTTTGTCTACAGCATTGCTAACAAACTCTTCGAGAAGCAGTCACTGGGAGTCTATCATCGGCTTCTGATACCTTTACTCAGGTAAATTATAATACACTAGCGACCTGGCCCAGCTTCGCACGGGGTCCTTTGAACAATTTGTTGGTGCTTCGACAGTGATAGTACTTTTAAATCTGTGATAACCATTATAGTATTAATTTAAATGAAATACGGTAAACGACAATTTTGATCTACATTAAATGGCCGAGGTAACTAATATAGTTATTTGAATAAGGATTAATACTGATCAGGAGAAATTAGCATGACAAATGAAAGTAATATTTTTAAATTAAATACCTAAAGATAAAAATTGTTACTGTGAGACAACCTTAGAAGATAGATATATGCTATCGCGGACTTTTTTGTAGGCCTTTTTATGGTATGCAATTCCGTAGTACATTATTTTGATGTATCTCATATGGTTTAGCCAGCGTTCGCAATGTAAGCGCTCGAAAAATCGTTTTTATGACGGCTTCATCACAAAACATGGAATTTTCTCTATTTTACCATTTTTTTTTTATATTTGTACTGGATATGGATTTGACCACCGTCAATGGAATATAATAAACCGACCGATTTATTACTAGGTTTGGTTGCGGAAAACTAGGTTAAGGTTAGGTTAGATTGGCGACTAAGGTCCGGTTGCTCGAAGCTTGGTTACGTTAACTTTAGGGTTAAATTATGGTTAAAGTAGAATTAACCGGCGGTCAAATTTAAAAAGCGTTGTTGAAGAAGGGGTTACTTTAACGAGCAGTCAAATTACAGATTTAACGGCGCGGTCAAAATAACCGACAGGGTGGTGGTGGTTTCAATTTTGACAATAGTAATTAAGGGGAGGTTAATTAAATAGTACAGACATCACTTTTAACCCAACGTATTTTTCTTTGACCGAGGTCAAAATTGTCAAAAAGTGGAGATCCTTGGGGGAGGCCTATGCCCAGCAGTGGACGGCGGCTGAAATGATGATGATGATGAGGTCAAAGTTGACAACAGTTAAATTTTAACTTTAAGGCACTACTCGGAAAAATATGGACTTTTTGATTTAAAACTATAGGACGGTTACAGTTGTTACAAATCTGGTAATAAGATATATATTTCTTCATACCTTTATCTAGATTCGTATAGTTTCAAAAACACGATTTTATGATTTTGCCTCGACACTTTTTCTTTTCGAAAAGACCTCTAAAAAATACGAAAAGTCAAGATTATTCTTAAATGGAGTTACTTACATTATTGGAAAGTGATTTAATTAGTGGTCACCAATAATATTTAAGATCGTATAGAAGCATTTTTTAAAAAATCGCTGTAGTTTTTTAATACGAAGTGATTTTGTGTTTTTTTTGCCTAATCTGCAAAATCGGTCTCGCTCCCGCGCGCGTCGTTTTCTCATTGCTATCTCGCTTCAGCACATTTTTTCCGAGTATCGCCTTAACTTTACTGTAATGTACGAGCAAGCGGACCTTAGTCGCTCACCTAGTATTTTTGTCGGTAAAAAAAGTATTTTAGTTGATCGGTTAATTACTACTCATAAAATAGTAGTTTATGTGACTGTCGCATAATGAGGGGTATTAAAACACGAGTGGGAGTTTAAAAAACGAGCCTTGGCGAGTTTTTTAATAGTATTCCACGAGTTATGTGCAGTCTCATACACTACTTTATCTACACTCATTACATTTATTATATATTTCAAAAATAAAGCAAATCAATGTTAATTATAAAATGTGAATTGGTGCCAAACCCCACTCATAGGAGTCTATACGGTCTATTCCTTCTAAATTCAAAATTCTAATTTTAAAACGTTTCTGATTGTTGCCGGCTAAAGAAGGGCTTGAAAGAGTTGGAAGTCAGGGCCGGTAAATCCTACGGTTGCCATGGAGACTGTAAATTTAAGAAATATAAGTGTTTTATAATGAGTGACAGCTGTATCCGGGTGTTTCATAATGGTCATTATGAAACACCCGGAAACAGCAGCTTTATTTTTTAAAGTTGACTATGGCATAAATTGTATCAGTATACGTTCAGGCATGAGTTCATAATTCGAAAATTATAACATGAGTGTAGATAAAATTGTTTATATCTCTTTCCCAAAAGGTACTCCACCCCTGCGTTCTGTGAGCGATTTTTCTCAGGCAACCTGCCCAAGTTGTTGAGCACTCTAAAGTCGTGGGTGCGTGGGCCCAGCGCTGGGCAAGCCGACTATGAAAAGGTGTTGGGAGGACATGCCAGGGCATTCGCTTTGCTCTCTGTGGCCTTTGAAAAGGTAAGCGATTGCGTCATCATCAGCTGTTTTTAATGTCTTCAGTGGAGCTTGAAGGTGTAACTTATAGGTGAATAAGAAGAATCCTTGGGGGATGCCTATGCCCAGCAGTGGGCGTCGTTCGGCTGACATGATGAAGAAGAATGGGCCATGTTTGTTAGAGGAAGCTACCTACTACAAATTTAGGTGGGCGGGACCAACTTATATAGAAAGATAGCAAGTGTCTTCGTATAGTGTCATCTTTGTCATTTGTAGATTGAAAATGAAATAATTATTTATTCACTTAGACATAATATGTAAGTACTTATGAATCGTCAATATTTTCGTGATTCGTGATCGTGAGTATTGTCTCTCTCACTCGACTAGCACTGCCAGTGCGTCGTCTCCGTCACTCGTAATGCGTTATCTCTGTCAAGTATCCTGCCCATGTTACTGACGTTAAATTCCTGGGTGCGTGGTCCCAGCGCTGGGCAAGCCGACTATGAAAGCCGAAATGAAATTAAAAACTAATGAAATCCTACGGCGGCAGACCTTGCGAAAAGAACCGGCAAGAATCTCGTCAAGAACAATATTTTTCTCCCTGTTTTATTTCATACAGAGTCGTCAAATTGAGAAGTGAACTTCACACATTAGTAAGGTCACTTTCCATCACAATAGAGAAATGCCTGGAGCCACAGCCATCTCTATCGTCTTCTACAAGCCATGCGCATAAAGTTGGCAACGTAGTTTTAAGTGAACCGATTTGACATCGTTTGCACCGTTTGACAGGTAAACAGCGAGTAAACCTCGAGTACTGAATCCTATGGAGATGGCATATCTTCTATACATCTATATAGATAAATAAAATTGGAGTGTCTGTTTGTAACATTAAATAACCGCTTTTTACTACGTGCATATGATTAAATATACGGTACATATACCAAAATGACATGTTTTACAATTTTTGTCTGTCTGTCTGTTTGTTCCGGCTAATCTCTGAAACGGCTGGACCGATTAATACGACAATGAGTCACACCAATGATTTTTGTTATCAGCATATCTAAAAAATATGTTTCTCGAGAAAAAAGAATATGTTTTTATTTATTTCCTATCTTCAAAAATGACTAAGATATTGAACGTTAAAGTACGGCCTCCGAAGAAAATTCGGGTGAACCAATGGCATTAACGTGTGACGTCACATCGCAAGTTGGCCCTTCATATTCTCCTTTGGCTATATAGTTGCGCTCTCTCGGTTTCGCAATAAATTTATTTATTTTTCTTAGAGTCGATAAATGATCAATTTTGTATTGAGCCCATGTGAAAAAACACCTTCAAATACATAAGTTGTATTTTCGTGATTAATAAATAAAATCAACTTTCGTAATGGCGGGCGGTATTCTGTCAATATAAATAGCAACCGTCAAACTTCGATCAACAATAACACAAAGCCGTCAAATGGACAGTTGGTGACAGTTTTAGAGTGCGGCTGCGCGCGGTCGAAATCGAATACTAATCATTTACCACAACCTTAGAACGAAGAAAATGTACTGTAACTAGCGCCAAAAACGCACGATTGCGCACGAACGGACTCTATGTAGGTACAGTTGGACGGAAATCACCCGTAGCAGCCGCAATCGGAGATGTCACTGCGACATGACGTCATCGCAATAGCGCGCAAGGAAAGCAAATTTACAAAAGCTGGTGAAACTTTGCAACGCTGTAACTTTGGAAATCCTGGACAGATTTCGATGAAACAAAAACTGTTATTACTTGCACGAGTACGCGCATTAAATGCAGTAATTTTTATAGTCATATTTTGATGTGTTGGTGTGACTCATTAGAAGAAGTTTAAAATTGAATTCCAAGATTTTCTTACATTGTGACTTAGTTACACCTCACTTTTTCGTAGGTATGCCACCTCCATAGGATTTAGTACTCAGAGGAGTAAACCGGTTCACAGCAATGTTGCCGTTCCGTATCATAGCATGGCTTGTAGAAGACGATAGAGACGGCTGTGCTGGAGCGTGAAGTTCTGTTTATTGTTGTTTCATTGACGTAAAAATCATTGCAGAGAAGCAAAGAGTTACTCATTTAAGAGACACTAAAGTGAACACGTTTGTATGAAAAAAAACCCTATTTTGTTTTGAGTAGTATATTTTGGAATTGGAACAAAACAGTGTATCTATAGGAAGGTGTACAATATTTATTATTTAAGTATTTGAATATTAATTATGCTCATTTTCCCACCAGGTCCCTCTCTCCTCTCTCAAGTCTCAAGACTCTCTCCTATACTCTCAGTGCGAGGACAAACAGCCTTCCTTCCTAATAAAGAGGGCGTGCGCTCTGTGCTACACACTGCGAAGCAAGACTATACCTGAAGATTCTACTCCAGAGCTCCGGCTCACATACAGGTAAAGAAAGGAAGAAAAGACACACAACACAACTCATTATAACACACAGCATGAAAAAAAAACTAAATAATATAGAAAAAAGCACCACGAAAAAAACAAAGGTATGGATTTTAAGTCTATAGCATTAAGGTTGAAAATAGAATAGAATAGAATAGAATTGAATAGAATAGAAAAGTATTTATTCCACACACTGTAACACATTACAATCAAAAACACAAGCAGGATAAAGATACATTGAACAACATAAAAAAATTAAAAAATAAAACACATACATTATCTAGAAACATACAGAAAATCGAGTAGAACTAGCTTCACAGGGCGTCGTATACTACAGATAAGGGCACAAATATAGATCTTATTCTAATGGCATGGCAACACCACGAAAACAAGACTATGTAGTTTGTGCGTCACGCTAAAAGGCCTGGCTCAACACAATTAATGTTAATCTATACAAATATTATAAAGAGGAAAGATTTGATTGTTTGTTTGTTTGCATAGAATAGGCTCCGAAACTACTGGACTGATTTAGAAAATTCTTTGACCATTAGAAAGCTACATTCTTCCCGAGTGACATAGGCTATATTTTATCCCGGTATTCCCACGGGAACGGGTACCACGCGGGTGAAATATGGTAGAAACTCGCGTATAAGTAGATGACAAACATCCCTCCTTCCTAATAAAGAGGGCGTGCGCTCTGTGCTACACACTGCGAAGTAAGACTATATCTGAAGATACTACTGTAGAACTCCGGCTCACATACAGGTAAAGAAAGAAAGAAAAGACATTTATTAGCGGCACACAATACAAAACACTCAGCAGTAAAAAAAATACAAAATAATAATAATAAGTTTTTAGTAAAAATTTCATTTTTATGACAAGCTTTTTTGCTGACTGTACTTTAATATTGTATTGTCATCTGAACCAAACCAGTATACAAAATTTCAGCTCCATCGGACACTGGGAAGTGGGTCAAATTAAGCTTGCAAGATTTGTCCCCCACTAACTAACTAACTAACATGGCAAGTTAATAAAAAGCTTGTAAAATGATAAAAAAAAACACGAAAGCAAGACTATATTGTAGTGTGTGTCATGCTAAAGGGTCCTGGCTCAGCACAAAAAACTCCTGGTAGGATAGTAAGGTATGGATTTTAAGTCTATAGCAATAAGTATAAACAAGAGTAACGGGACTCAACGCGACATTTATTATGAAGTACATATTATTATGTACTTACAGCTTATTATGCAGTCTGCTTGTGACCACGGTTGTAGCAACACAACCGAAACGTCCCGGGTACATAATAATATGTACTTCATAATAAATGTCGCGTTGAGTCCCGTTACTCTTGTTTATAATTATAATGGACCGCGAAAGTTTAAAATCTTATACTATAGCAATAAGGTTGAAAATCGAGTAGGTACAACTAGTATCATCATCCTTACGGCGGAGCTAAAGCTGACATACAGGTATGGGCACAGCTATGGATCTTATTGTTATGTTAATAAGGTAGAAACTCGCTTATAAGTAGATGACAAACAGTCCTCCTTCCTAATAAAGAGGGCGTGCGCTCTGTGCAATACTGCGAAGCAAGACCATACTAGTAACTATTTAGTAATCTGTAGTAAATAAGTTTAAAACTATGTTATTAAAAATAAGAATTTAATGATTTTAATATATATTATGCGCAAATATTCATCATAAACAGTTTCCCCATTAGCAGATAAATTTATGTAACATAAAAAAAGTAATGAATCTCAACATTATAGTTATATTACAAGTAATTTGTGGCTTACGGTGTTGGTTTTGCAATTATGATTTAATTTTAGTAATAGTGTTAGCTTATATTTATTGTAAAACTGTTTATTTGCCCAAATAAACTAAAAAAAAAAACTGACCATACATGAAGATGCAGAGATTCGGCTCACATACAGGTATGGATTTTAACCTTATAGCAATAAAGTTGAAAATCGAGTACAACTAGTACAATATGGTACAATCTTATAATGGCTGTTTCATCTTAATCGATTGTTAAACATTTGTAAAAATGTTTCTTTCGGATGCGAGGGTTTCCTCACATTGATGAAGCAACGCTGGCCTACAGCGTAACAAGTGATAGCAAAATTCGACGAGTCGTGTAAGCCTTTCGGTAGCTTAGTTGGTCAGAGCATCGGGCCGGATCCCCGGAGGCGCGGGTTCGAATCCCGCCTGAAAGCTACTTATAGGGCTCGTGGTTTTTTACTATCACATTTTTCCTATACTTAGAGAATTGTATTGGGACTGCATAAAAATAATTTAAAATTATATATTTCTTCTAATATTATAAAAGTTGTTAAGATACTGACATGAGCCAAGTAGCGCCGCCAATCGATTTTATTTTATTTCTTCTAAATACAAGTTCCAAATTCAGTCAAAGTCTTGTAAATAACGTCTAATATTTATTGAATAACTTCAGGCGATACTCGGAAAAATTATGCTAAAGCGAGATAGCAATGAGAAAACGACGCGCGCGGGAGCGAGACCGATTTTGCCGATTACGCAAAAAAAAACACAAAATCACTTCGTATTCAAAAACTATAGCGAGTTTAAAAAATGCTTCTATACGATACTAAATATTATTGGTGTCCACTAATTAAACCAATTTTTAATAGTATATGTATCCCCATTTAAGAATAATCTTGTTATTTCTTATTTTTAGAGGTATTTTCGAAAATAAGCCAAAATCATAAAATCGTGTTTCTGAAACTATACGATTCTAGATAAAGGTATGAACAAATATATATCTTATTATTACCAGATTTGTAACAACTGTAACCGTCCTATAGTTTTAAATCAAAAAGTCCGTACTTTTTCCGAGTAGCGCCTTCACAACATTTTAAAATGTGTTCAATAGCTTAAAAAACGAGTTTGAACCAAAAGTGGCCAGTTTTAACAATATTCCGTTTTAAAACTGTTTGAATGCTTTTCATATTGTGTAAAGTTATTCAATACTTAAATATAAGACGTTATTCCCAAAACCTTGACTGATCCCTTTTTTTAGAAATAAGGCTTATTTAGAAGGAATAAAATAAAATCGATGGGCGGCGCTAGTTGGCTCATGTTGGCCCCTTAAGTTAGCAATGTACTTACAAAAGAAAAAAAAATACAATTTCTTACTTTAACCCCAATTTTTTTTTATCCACAACTGGGTAGCACTTAGCCTTCATCACACCTGATGTTAAGTGGTGATAAGGCTGAAGGTGGAAGCGCACTACTCCCGGAATCCTCAATCGCTGAGGGACTGGCTATCTTATCTCTAACACAATAATGCTGAAAACATCATTTTTATGGCGTCAGGCTTAGATAAGATGATGGTAGCTAGCCAGGCGGACTAAGAACAATTCCTACCACCAACCAAAACGAATACAATATGTACCCCTACTGGGAATCGAACCCGGGACCTCTTGGTCTGATTTCGGTGGTGTGAACCACTAGTCAACAGAGGTGGTTAAAATATATATTTGTTATAAATATAAATTATATATTTGTTAACAGACAATCTCAAGTAGAAAACTTCAAATGTTTCTGCGCGGCGGTGTGCGTGTCCCGCCCCCCCGAGAAGCACTACGGTCACCTGTTCGATGCCCGCGCGTGGCACAACATCGTCGACCACGATAAAGTGTTCGAGATGCCGTTGCAGAGTGTGTGGGTGAGTGTCATACATACAGAGTGTCTCGCCAGGCGTCTGTCACGCGATTTACTTGCGCGAAACTAGTTTATCTAGTTTATTAGTTTATCTAGTATTTTTTCTTTCTAAAAATGTTTGCTACATTTTGTATTTTTTTAGTGTTTTTTTGGGAATTTTTTGTACTTTTTACTCGACTGCTCACGGAGTGTAAGGTAAGTTGTTATTTGTTATTTTTTAACTATCTGTGGAAACTTTTAATTGGCCCTCTATAATTATGTCATTGACTATATGTACTTATTAGTAGCTGTAGGTTTTCCTAAAATTTCTAAAATAAAATAAGAAACTCTCGCCCGCGGTGCAAATCTATAGAAATTAGGTCCACAAAAGAGCTAGAATATATGCGATAGAAAGAGATGCAACGCGGCCGTTCGTAATTTGCGCCGTACAAGCTGAATTCCACTTTATTGCGTTACTTATAGCAGGCCTATTTCACTCCCCGTGTCGGTTCGAAAACGCGGCGGCAACGCCGTCGTTGTAAATCCATAGAAATTAGGTCCGCAAAAGAGCTAGAATATATGCGATAGAAAGAGATGCAACGACAACGAGTGGCTGTTCGTAATTTGCCTGCGCCGTACAAGCTGAATTCTACTTTATTGCGTTATAGTTAGAGTTGCTATTTATTTAAGTGACTTAGCGAAGTGAACTATCTGTTACATAGTAACTCTTTAGTAATCTGTGGCCGTACAATCTGGTGCTATGGAGAGTGCTATCTCTACATCTTGGACCCACCTGAAAATCAGCGTCACACTATTTGCTGTGGCATAAGCTGAGGTTGGGTCCATTTCGGCTAAAATGTTTGTTTTTGTTTATGTAAACAACCTTGTTTGTATGTTTTAGTCGAATAAACTATATTTCTTTCTTTCTTTCTTTCTTTCTTACAAGCTGAATTCCACTTTATTGCGTTACTTAAAATTAGAGTTAACTTACAAATAGAGTTGATATTTATTTAAATGGCTTAGCGGAGTGCAGTATCTGTTACGTAGTAACTATTTAGTAATCTGTGGTGCACTATGGTCACCTGTTAGTTTGTGCGTAAACATATGCGTAACATGCTGTAAACATCGTCGACCGTTGCAGAGTGTGTGGGTGAGTGACACACATACACGGTAATTTTTTTATCACCCCGAATAATTTCACGGATTATTCTACTCATGAAAACAAACAACTTTTATTATGGGACCAAAACTGAAATCGCAAATAGAAAATCAGCTGTTCCATACAAAAGTGCAAAAATATTTAATCAAAATGTGTGGAACACTTTGATCAACAATAATACATAGTTGGAGTGACAGACATGGCTGAGCGTTATACGCCCACTTGAGAGTATAATTATAAGTAGATTATTTTGACAGTGTCAATAATACTAGGTATTTCAAACTTGGAACGCTTCCTGTCATTTATAATGTAAGATCGTAACATTCGTAACCTTTTTTCTCCGTTTAAAAAAAAGTCAGTCTGTGCCATATAAAGTTTTCATTTAGTTCGTGAGCCTTCATCCCTACTATTGTTCATCGAACGTGGAACAGCTGTTTATTTAAATTACTAAAATTATCTAGGGTGATAAAAAATTACAGTGTATAGATCGACAATATTTTCTGTTCCGGTGACAGCGGCGCTATGCTTTTTCCCCCTTTTTGTAGCATTTTTACCGGCCCTGACTTCTAAGACCTTCAGCCGGCAGCAGCGCTATGGTTGGACAACAACTTGACAACAAAATGACATTAAAAAACACGTTAGTTCTACACGTTTTGGCTACCGGAACAGAAAACGTTCATTGTGCAATCGCCTCACGGGTAGTTGAGTCACTTGCCAATATTCTTAACTTAGCCGTGTAGTGCATGAATCAGCATGCTCTTTCTAATTTAGGCGTATGCCTATATCTATCCCAAGAAATGTTACAATATTTAATTTTTTATCACATTTTTATTAAATTCTGAGTCACCCGTTTTGTCCTTAAAGTTATTAAAATTTTGTAATTTCGTCTTTTTGAAATTAAGGTGAAACCTATTTGTATACAAATTACATATTTTTGGAATGTATTTGTCATGAAATGTTACAGGCAAGGCCTTTCATAAGGCTTTTCATTTAATACCAATATTGCTATAATAGAATAGCGCCACACGTCCGCCATTTTGAATATAACAAAAAGCCAACGTTACTCGGTCTGACATAACGTTTCTAATGATACCTCATTTATCAAAATCTGTTAAGGCATTCAAAAGTTATCTATCTATATATATAAAATTCAAAGTCCTGACTGACTGACTGACTGACTGAGATATCAACGTACAGCCCAAACCACTGAACCTAGAGACTTCAAATTTTGCACATAGATACGTTATACAGTGTAGGCATCCACTAAGAAAGGATTTTTGGAAATTCCACCCCTAAGGGGGTGAAATAAGGGATAAATTTTTGTATGAAAGTCCGTCAGTTTTGAAGTTAGGATCTTCAAATTTTGTATTTAGGCTGGCAATTGAAAATTAATATTTACCTGTGTCAGCGTTTTTTACAATACCACCCCCAAAAGGATGGAAAGGGGATGAAATGTTGTATCTGGAAAGTCCTTCATTTAATTTATTATTTAGGCTTATGGTCGGAAAGTAAAACAAATAAGGAAACACATCTTTTGTATTTTTTCGAAAATCAACCCCTTAGAGGTTAAATGGGATAAATAAACCTGAAAATTGATATGGATGTCGTTAATGAGGTTTTATGGGATGACGATTGCAAAAACGGCATTTATTTTGATGTTTAACAAGCTGAACATGATTCAACCCCTAAAAGGTTAAAATAGGGTTGAAATTTTGAACGACAAATCAGGGGTAAAATAGACATTTCAACTTGAAACTTTGTAGGCTTACTTCTTAAAACAAATAGGCAACCCATTTCGTAATTTTTCCAAAATCAAACCCAGGGGGTGAAATAGGGGATGAATATGTGTATGAAAGTCCGTTAGTTTTGAAGTTAGAATCTTCAAATTTTGTATTTAGGCTGGCAATTGAAAATTAATATTTTCCTGTGCCAGCGTTTTTGACAATTCCACCCCCGAAGGGGTGAAAAGGGGGACGAAATGTTTTATCTGGAAAGTCCTTCATTAAATTTATTATTTAGGCTTATGGTCGGAAAGTAAAACGAATTAGCAAACACATATTTCGTATTTTTTCTAAAGCTACCCCTTAGAGATTAAATGGGATAAATAAACCTAAAAATCGATATGGATGTATTGTCGTTATTAAGGTTTTATGGGATGACGATTGCAAAAATGGCATTTATTTTGATGTTTAACACGCTGAACATGATTCAACCCCTAAAAGGTTTAAATAGGGGTAAAATTTTGAATGAAAAATCAGGGGGTAAAAAAGACATTTCAACTTGAAACTTTGTAGGCTTACTTCTTAAAACAAATAGACAACCCATTTTATAGTTTTCAGAAAATCAAACCCAGGGGGTAAAATATAGGGTATAGAAACCTAAATCATCTTAAGTACCCTAAAAGTTCTTGGTACCTAAGCTAATCAGAACTAAGTTTTTGATTGTGAAACAGACACTTATTATTTACTAGCTTCCGCCCGCGACTTCCTCTGCGTGGACATTCGAAAAAATACTTAGGGGACCAATTACCAGGATAAAAAGTATTCTTTGTTTTAATTTCATAAAAATCCGATCAGCCGCGGGTCCTCCCTCACCAAGTGAGCAGACTCGTGCGAGGCCCGCCGCACGTGGCAAACGTTCTGCCTTTTCAACTTTGCTCGCCTAATCACGTAAAAACGGCTGATCGGATTTTTATGAAATTAAAACAAAGAATACTTTTTATCCTGGTAATTGGTCCCCTAAGTATTTTTTCGAATGTCCACGCGGACGAAGTCGCGGGCGGAAGCTACTGATGGAATAAAGAAACTCACATACATGCATTAACCGTTCATACATATGTTCATCACATACATACAAATATTAACAGAATATGGAAAAGGAAAAATGCTAGTCCTAAAATATAAGTAACTAGGTACGCATAAATCTCTTTAAGAAATTCGCAGTACCACCATGGGGTTTTTGTATGGTACCATTATTAATTTTAAGACGGAACAGTATATGTAAAACAAGATAGCAAATTAAAATATATGAATATGAACCCTAAACACAAAACATTCCTTTTTGGGCAGTCGTGTTATTAAAAATATATGAATATTTAGGGTTCACTAAACACAACACACTCCTTTTTTAGACAGAATATGAACCCTAATCACAATACACTCCTTTTTTGGGCAGTCGTGTAATCAACTACATTGTTACAGACCCAATCCCGAACATTCCACGCGACAGCCGCCAACATACCACCGGAAGGTTCCCAACAGTTCGGCACCAGGAGTCGAACCGGCACCCTCCACACGCGAGTGTTCCTGCGCACACTGTCTGTGGACCCTCTGCAGTACGACTTGTTGCAACTGCCGGAACAGGTAAGTACACACACTACCGGCACTCTACCGGCAACTACCGGAACAGGTAACTAACACACATACACACACAATCACAATAAGTATGTGTGTTAACACACACACACACACACACACTACCGGCACTCTACCGGCAACTACCGGAACAGGTAACTAACACACATACACACACAATCACAATAAGTATGTGTGTTAACACACACACACACACACACACACACACACTACCGGCACTCTACCGGCAACTACCGGAACAGGTAACTAACACACATACACACACAATCACAATAAGTATGTGTGTTAACACACACACACACACACACACACACACACTACCGGCACTCTACCGGCAACTACCGGAACAGGTAACTAACACACATACACACACAATCACAATAAGTATGTGTGTTAACACACACACACACACACACACACACACACTACCGGCACTCTACCGGCAACTACCGGAACAGGTAACTAACACACATACACACACAATCACAATAAGTATGTGTGTTAACACACACACACACACACACACACTACCGGCACTCTACCGGCAACTACCGGAACAGGTAACTAACACACATACACACACAATCACAATAAGTATGTGTGTTAACACACACACACACACACACTACCGGCACTCTACCGGCAACTACCGGAACAGGTAACTAACACGCATACACACACAATCACAATAAGTATGTGTGTTAACACACACACACACACACACACACTACCGGCACCCTTCACACGCGCGTGTTTCTGCGCACACTGTCTGTGGACCCTCTGCAGTATGACTTGTTGCAACTACCGGAACAGGTAACTAAACACACACACACACACACACACACACACACACACACACACACACACACACTACCGGCACTCTTCACACGCGCGTGTTTCTGCGCACACTGTCTGTGGACCCTCTGCAGTATGACTTGTTGCAACTACCGGAACAGGTAACTAAACACACACACACACACACACACACACACTACCGGCACTCTTCACACGCGCGTGTTTCTGCGCACACTGTCTGTGGACCCTCTGCAGTATGACTTGTTGCAACTACCGGAACAGGTAACTAACACACACACACACACACACACACACACACACACACACACACACACACTACCGGCACTCTTCACACGCGCGTGTTTCTGCGCACACTGTCTGTGGACCCTCTGCAGTATGACTTGTTGCAACTACCGGAACAGGTAACTAAACACACACACACACACACACACACACACACACTACCGGCACTCTTCACACGCGCGTGTTTCTGCGCACACTGTCTGTGGACCCTCTGCAGTATGACTTGTTGCAACTACCGGAACAGGTAACTAAACACACACACACACACACACACACACACACACACACACACACACACACTACCGGCACTCTTCACACGCGCGTGTTTCTGCGCACACTGTCTGTGGACCCTCTGCAGTATGACTTGTTGCAACTACCGGAACAGGTAACTAAACACACACACACACACACACACACACACACTACCGGCACTCTTCACACGCGCGTGTTTCTGCGCACACTGTCTGTGGACCCTCTGCAGTAAGTACGACTGGTTGCTGTTGGAGTATAAGTAGTACTTGCTGGCAAGTGTAGTCAATAATGTAATCTGCCACATTATTTGCTGTCACTGTTTGTCTTTTGTATAGTGCTTACGTGATTGTCATAAAATAAATGTCAGAGCTGAGAAGCTGTTTATATATTTAGATAGTACTAGCTTTCCGCCTGCGGCTTCGCCCGCGTGAACTACATGACGTTATCCCGCGGGAATGTGATTTTTTTCCGGGATAAAAAGTAGCCTATGTTCCTCTCCAGGCTACAAAGTATCTGTGTTCCAAATTTCAGCCAAATCCGTTCAGCCGTTATGGCGTGATTGAGTAACAAACATCCAAACATCTAAACATCCAAACATCTAAACTTTCGCATTTATAATATTAGTAGGATTTGGGTAAACTGCAACTCTGCAATAGGTGGATTCACATCAGTTGCAACTACTGGAACAGGTAACTACACACACATACACACACACACACATTTTGGCTGAGACAGGGTCATTTGTTGGCTGCACACACTTCCTAAACCTCTCTTATTTCTTCTCTCACTTCTGTCACTGCCAATCTATTTTGCTTGTTCTGTCTAAATTGATTGTGTTGTGAAAAACGAAATATATGTAGCTTACTTCAGCTAAAAACAAGATGCACCGCCCGCCCGCAAGAAATTGCACATGCACACCACGAAAATACCAGTGCACAATACCTGCAATTTAGCAAGACAGCAATACACCTTGCACCTCCACCGATTAGACTACTCTACACGTGAAAAATGGAAAATGAAGTATTTAGAAAAAATCGACCCGTCTCACAAAGTCACAACTAGCTCCGATGGGACTCGAACCCACGATGTGCGGGTAGTAATATCTCCACATTGATGAAATTAACACTGACTATACAGCGCGTAAGAAGTATTGGATAAATTCGACGCTTCTCGTAACGACTCCGTAGCTCAGTGGTTAGAGCAGTCGCCCGGAAAGCGAAAGGTCGTGGGTTCGAGTCCCATCGGAGCTAGTTGTGAGACGGGTCGATTTTTTCTAAATACTTCATTTTCCATTTTTCAGTAATAAAAATTGCATTGTGAATGCAAAAAACTAAAAATTAAAATAAGTTACTCTACACGTGTTTCGCCCCAACCCGGAGGAGAAACCCTCAGGAGATAGTTTGTGCAAAAACCAACACAGTGTTATCGCCTCTTACTTTTTACCGAGTGACTGACAGTGACAACCTTTGAAGAATGTTGCCAGCTTAAAGTGACGCCTTGTTGCAACTACCGGAACAGGTATCTATACACACATACACACACACAAACACACACACACACACACACACACACGCACACGCGCGCACACACTATACTAAGGTCACTCAAAGAATTCCGATTTGATATTTAGTTATTTCGTTGGAGTTAAGTTAAATTTTGAATGAAACGGTCTTCTTTAACTGTCTTTGGACCATCTGCAGTATGACTTGTTGCAACTACCGGAACAGGTAACTACATACACACTCACACACACACTATACTAAGGCCACTCAAAGAATGAGAGAGTTTCTTTTGACGTTTCATCGTTAGCTCAAAAATTTTTACTAGGTGGCGCGAGGTTAACCCAACTATAGCTACCTTAAATTTTGCAGATTAGTTCAGAGTATACAATCTAGGCGCAACAATTCGCACCAAAAATGACATTAAGGGTATGATAAAATATCTGAAGAAGAAAGAAAGAAAGCAAAGAAAATAGTCTGATATCACTATACGAATATCGTTTCCGAATATCAAGTTATACAAAAAGTTGCATAGAGCATGTCCTCTGAACAGCAGGTGAGGTGGGAGGTGTTTTTAGGCTGAATGAATGAATCCTTTGCCATAATACGCTGAAAAAAGTAGGTTGTGTTACGGTTACAGCGCCATCTAGTGCATTCCGATATGACATTTAGTTATTTCGTTGGAGCAAAGTTCAATATTGAATGAAACGGTATAGAATCTATATCTGTCTGTGGACCCTCTGCAGTATGACTTGTTGCAACTAGTGATGTGCCGCTGGGAATATTCCCATTTCCAAGTAATTTACTCTTTGTAAATTTACGGGAATATTCCCAATGTTCCCTGGAATATTCCCAATGTTCCCAGACTAATTTAATTTCAAGTATGGCAAAATTTTCTGTCATATTTATATTTCCTTTTACTCCCATGGTTGCGCAACTACTTACTAGTTTTTGCCTGCGATTATACTTCTCTTAATCTCTATTAAAACACAGAACAAATCTACTGAATGTTAAACTACATAGTTTAATTTGTTATCTGAGCAAAGTAAAGGTCTTAAGCCAACATACTTTGCAGCATTGATTATTATAGATCCTCGTAGCCAAGGAAATCAAGGAACAGATATCACATCGAAAAAAATATTAACGGATGCCAAGTGACTAAAAATGTTAATCGAGAATTTTTAACTTCTTAAAGATTTATCAAACTACAAGACGTGCAGACGTGGAATTTGAAGTCGTCCTGTCTTACAACTAGCTCCGATGGGACTGGAACCTATGACCTTTGTACGGGCGAATCGAGTTTATTTAATACTTCTTATAAGCTGTTGGCCAGCGTTTATTTCATCAATGTGAAGATATTACTACCCTCGATATTTAATAATTGAATATTTGATAAGATCTTTTTTTATATGGAACTGGGCAGGCATTTGACCACCATCTTGTTTAATCATAGGATGTGGTTTAAGATGCTGGATGTTTGCCCAGGATGCCTGTTCACTCTGGCCTTGAAGTGTTCAAGCTTGTAGTTATCGGGATCATATAAGCAGGCAGCGCATTCCATTCTTTAGCGGTTCGCATAAGAAACGAAACTGCGAAGCGCTTGGTGCGGACAAGTAGTGTCAACAATATAATAATGATAAGATAGCCAGCGTCAGGTTCCCCGATGGTGGAAAGGGGCTGAAAGAAAAAGGTCGGGCAGTTCTCTCGCACACTACCAAAAGCGTATTCCAAAAAATACCGATAGACACGCAACTTTGGGTTAGTGACTGACATTTTGGAGTTCCGCCGGCGCCGTAGCCAACGCTGAGTTTCCAATGAACCTCCTGACACGGTTTTCAATCGATTCCAGAAGTTCTAGCTGATACTTAGCAGAACCATTCCATAAGTGACAACAGTACTCCATGCACGGACGAATCTGCAATTTGTATATCAAAAGCAGTTGGTCCGTCCGACGTGAAGTACCGTTTAGAGCCCTAGAGAAGACGCCCAGTTTCTTAGCAGCATACTTTGCAATGGAATCGATGCACTCGCCAAAATTCAGGTTGGTTGGTGAGTTCAGGCCAAGAATTTGCAGATGTTCAGTTATCGGCAAGAATACACCCTGGAAAGTTAAGAGTCAGTTGGAAAGGATTCCGTTTTGCAGTGAATAAAAAAAACCAGTGTTTGAGTAACATTGAAAGTAGCAGATTAATTTGCTCAACAAGGGATTCTCGACAATAGCAATAAATTATTTATGATTTATGACAAGACTGGATTTCATCATTCGTAGCCTTTACAGTTGAGTGAGATATATCTGATGGTAGTTTTAATCTGTATACCCGATACTATTCCTCAATGTCTCAAGACTAAGGTCTTTGACCAGTGTGTGTTGCCAGTTATGACTTATGGAAGCGAGACGTGGTCTTTTACTATGGGTCTCATAAGAAGGCTCAAGGTCACCAAGCGAGCAATGGAGAGAGCGATGCTTGGTATTTCCCTGCTCGATCGAATCAGAAATGATGAGATCCGCAGGAGAACTAAAACGTCCGACATCGTTTGAAGGATTGCTCAGTTGAAGTGGCAGTGAGGGGGCACATAGCGCGGAGAACCGATGGCCGTTGGGGCGGAAAGGTTCTCGAATGGTGATCGCAAACCGGACGACGTTCCGTGGGCAGGCCCCCTACAAGATGGACCTACGATCTGGTCAAGGTCGCGGGAAGCCGCTGGATGCGGGCAACGCAGGACCGATAAAGATAAAGGTCTTGAGACTTTTTGCCGTGTGAATATGCCATAATAATAAGTCTGCGGTTGTGACTGATTATTGTCTTGTTCTTTTTTAAACAAATAATGAAATGTAGTAAATGAAGAGAAAATAAAATAAATAAATACACATTTGGGGAATATACGTTAATCAAGCTGTAAATTTTTATAAAAGTTTAATATTTTATTACAACATCATGGATACGACACTATTGTGATTCAAGTTATTTTAATAAATGACTAGCGGATCCTCGCGGTTTTACCCGCGTAGTACCCGTTTCCGTGGGAATATCGGGATAAAATATAGCCTATGTCAGTCGGGAAAAATGTAGCTTTCTAATGGTGAAAGAATTTTTAAAATTGGTCCATTAGTTTCGGAGCCTATTCGATGCAAACAAACAAACAAACAATCAAATCTTTCCTCTTTATAATATTAGTATAGATTATTATTAAAAACCTTACTAAAAAATCTGTTTTACTAATAATTTGTTTTAGTAGGCATTGGGAATATTCCCGGAAACATTGGAAATTTACTGGGAATATTCCCGGGAAAATTGGAAACTTTCGCCATAGTAGTGATATTAAGTTTCGCATATTCATTTTGCTGTGTAATTTTGGCCAATGGAACGGTTAGCACAAAACAAAAAAAGATTGAATTACATTATAAGCAATTTTCCCCAATATTTCCACTTTTGGGAATATTGCCGGGAACGCTTCTGGGAATATTCCCAATGTTTCCAATATTTCCGGGAACGGCACATCACTAGTTGCAACTAGTGGAACAGGTAACTACACACAAACACACACATACACACACACACACACACACACACACACACTATACTAAGGTCACTCAAAGAATTCCGATTTGATATTTAGTTATTTCGTTGGAATAAAGTTAAATTTTGAATGAAACGGTCTTCTTTAACTGTCTTTGGACCCTCTGCAGTATGACTTGTTGCAACTACCTGAACACACATACACACTAAAGCTCTTACTTCTCATTCCTAGCGTCATGACGATAGCACAAAATAAAGAGGGCGACCGCCCGCGTAGTTACTTTGTGACGATAGGCTATATATACATGCTGCTAAGACGACACTTTTACAAAACATTGTTATTATGTATGGCTTCAAAGATCTACAATAGAATACCAGAAACTACAAGAGCCTTAATAAAAATTTGTTTAGGCCAAACTAAAAAGTTTTCTGGTTGGTGTTATTACACTGTACAAGATTTCTTTAGTGACAAATCACTCTAATACGTTATATTAATTACTAATTTGTATGTTTGTATGTTTGTTACTCAATCACACCAAAACGGCTGAACGGATTTGACTGAAATTTGGGACACAGATACTTTGTAGCCTAGAGAGGAACATAGGCTTCATTTTATCCAGGAAAAGTATCACATTCCCGCGGGATAGCGTCGTGTGGTCCACGCGGGCGAAACTGCGGACGGAAAGCTAGTATTTAATATTTAAACTTTTCCTTAGGATGACAATATCCAAGACCTGACCCTCGCAGTCAACGAGTTAAACAGTCAAGATTGCATCGTCCCACTGACTGCACTAGTGAAGCACGCGGCTTCGCTCACCCACCACGGGTGGAGGGAGAAGCTAGCGGAAGGGGTGGTGGGGGGGAGTACTAATGTCAGGTGGACTATAGCTCAGGTAAGTAAATTTAGTTTTTTTTTGATAATCCACAGCAGGAAACGCTTGTCCTTCCTCACACCTGATGTTAAGTGAAGGTAAGGCTGAAGGTGAAAGCTTCCGCCTTATCTTCACTTAACATCAGATCAGCCCCTGTAGACAAGTGGCTTTCTATTAGCGAATTCGCCAGTCGAATAGAAAGAAAATGTATGGGATTGACATTAGCGGTCACGTGACATTTCGATTGCTAATGTCAATCTCATACATTTTCTTTCTATTCAACTGGCGAATTCGCTAATATAAAGCCAATTGGGTATTTGACAAAGGAGATGTCCGCTTTTTGTATGGAGGTTGGATTTTTATTCTGAAGGTTAACTAACCACCGTAAAATCAGACTTATGTAATAGTTACAAAAATTAAGAACCCAAAATCACTAAAATAAAAATTATAAAGCCCTCCGTTTTTTTAAATTAAATAATGTGTTTTTTTTATTGTAGAAATATTTACATATTATGCTTGGCAACACTGAACAACCTTAACTGTCAAACAAATATGATATTGTCATTGTCAATGTCAGGTCATGTCAAATTCAAAAGTTGTTGGCTGACCATAGTGGGTAGTGGGCCATCGCGTACAGGGCCCAGTCCCTGTACCGGCTAAAAAAATGGGCTTCATTTTACATTTACAGCCCATAATATGCCCATATAAGGGCAAACTAGGGGCTACAAATGTCAAATGAAGCCCATGTCCATATCCATATTTTTAACCGGTAGCCCCCCTGGCCATGTACACGATGGCCCATCATGGTCGGCCAACATATCAGCCATCCTGTACTAAGGGCTTAAGGCTTGCGTCCAATAGGCGCACCAAGCAGCACGGGTAGCATGAAGAACTCGAGAAAGGTTGTGTCCCTAATGGAACCTTAAAAATGACATTTTATTGTAGACAAATCTATTGTTCGGCTGTCAATTATAGACTTTCGAGGTAGTCAAAACACTTCTCGAGTTTGTCATGCTACTCGTGCAGGGGGGCTACCGGCTCAAAAATATGGATATGTAGGGCTAACATGCTACAACGAGATAGCACGAGATAGTTTGTCGCATTACTTTCGACCAATCAGATCGCTCGTAGATAGCGCGCGTGACTGCTGATTGGTTGGAAGGCGCGCGACAAACTATCTCGTGCTATCTCGTTGCCGTCATGTTAGCCCTAATGGACAGGGCTTCATTGAGCCTATATTTTGCCCTTATATGGACATATGGGCTTCAAATGTCAAATGAAGCCCATGTCCATGGCCATATTTTCGATGCGATTCGATTCGACCCCCAGAGTCGAATCGAATCGCAGAAATTCGCCTGAAATATAATTTCTATGAAGCTGCGTCCACTAGAGTCGATCATTCGGTACTTTTCTTCATTTTGACAGCAAAATGCTTTCTTCTGTTCTGTGATTCCCACACTGCACTGCACACCGCTCCAGTTTGCGGTAGTGCGTTTCTTAACTTTGGCTGTAGAATCTTTTTATTTTTATTTTTATTTATTAGGAAACTCAACAGCCATTTTTCTGCTAAACATGCATAAAAACAAACTTATATTTACACTTAGCCAATAAAAGAGTTTCACAGCATGTAATTATTGTACAGGCAAACTATTAAAAAACGAATTAATTTAAAAGAGTGAGACAACAGATCAAAAACCGTCTAAACTAAATAGAGATGTGAATATGCATCTACTGGATGCATATTCTACTATGCAAGAGATTATGGTTGGCAGACCAAGTTTTACCCATAAAGCAGGTACTGATACACATAAATGTATGTAATGTAATATAATATAAAGTTTGATAGGTATTTAAGATGCGTAAGATAAATAAATAGTATTATAATCATTATTGTAATCACAGCCTCCTTTACTACAAGCCATGCTATGGCGGTTTGGCAACGTCGCTTGTGAACCTAAGCGTAGACCGAACATTTGTTTAGAGGTAACCCGACCTAGTTAAAAATAAGCAGATGCTATGGAAACCTATGGGCAAGTTGACCAACCATAACTAGTGGTTAATATTATGCGTCCTATTTGCGTTCGCGTTAAGGACATATTTATGCTCGTCACAACTTCCTACAAAGCAAACTTAGTCGGATAATACACAAGTGTCATTTTAAAATAAACGGTTGTTTTGGTGCAAGGTTTGTTGTGATTTCAGTGAATTTTAAAGTAAATTTGAAGAAATTATATGCTTGTCCTTATGAAAACATCATTATGCATTATATTGATAGCGTGTACTACTAAACAAGGTAAGGATTCATAAAATTTTCTCAATTTTCTGTTAAAACTTCAACTTAGGGCTAGCGCGCACACTTATTTTCACGGCAATTTATTTGTCTCTGTCACAGCACTTATTTACACGGCAATTTATTTGTCTCTATTATAATGATTATTATTATTATTGTTATGATTCTCGCAGGAAATACAATAGAAATGGTAAATTGTTATATGAGAAGTTAAATAATAATGCAAAATGTAATGTAAAAGTCATTACAAGTTTAATTGAAATTTATTATAGTTTGTTCAAGAGTTTGTTAAGAATCTATTTAAAATTATTGCCTTCTATATTTACCTAACAAGTAATTAAAGGAATCTAAATTTTATAGGACAGTGTTGCTAGTCATTGGCATTAATTAAAAGTACACGATTTGTTGTTATACTTTTTATTGAAAGTTAAACAAATGCCGTTGTTAAAATTAAACTGACTGGCTGACACTAGGAAAATTACATACTTAGATACAATGTTTATGAAATTGAGAGCATACCCAAAAAATATTTTTCGCTACTTCAGAATGAGTGTCGAAAACTTCGTCTATCGGCTGATATTATCCATAGTTAAAATTATAAATGCAAAAGTAACTTTGTCTGTGTGTTACGCAATCACGCCTAAACTACTGAACCTAAAAAACTAAAAAACCCGTCTGCGGTGCAAAAAAATGATTTGTTCAACTAACTAAAAAGAAAAAAACAAGTAAAAAAATGAGCGACTGTGGATTGAATGTGTGCTTAGTTCTTACTAGTAAATGTATGCAGCGTTATATATTAGGTACTCGAATTTTAAGTAAGAGAATTTTTGGAAGCAGGCGGGGTCCATTATATTTTTATAGATTTTATATGCAAATGGATCCCGCCTGCTTCCAAGAATTCTTACTTAAAATTTTAAAATTTTCTGCCGTCCGATCGTTTGCATCCGAGACTCATCAGAAGCGGACGTCAGACACGTCAGAATTCTGATAGTATGCGGAGTCTACAACAAAACATAATATGAGCAGAGTGCCTCCGGCGGGCGTTAGAAATTTTCTGACAGAAAAAATCGTATAATATGCGACAGGCCTTAAATCGGTTCACACCCAACGAAAAATGCGACGTTGTCAAACCTAATAGCATGGCTTGTAGACAGCAATAGAGAAGGCTGTGTTGTAATGCAATGAAAGATAAACAGAGACAAAAAGACACACAAGACAGCACAAATACAGTGTTGATAATTATCATGCCTATAAATAAATAAATAAATGATTGTTTAAGTATCTATCTATCACGAAATTGTCCAAGACGCAGTAGCGTACTACCTACGTCTTGGACAACTTCGAGAGAAGGGCACGTTTGAAGCCATACTTGGACAAATGGAAAATGTCGACATCTTGAAACTTATTATTGTACAATTTGGATAAGCGAGTCATAACAGCATTACTAGCGTAGTTCGTACGATGTCTAGGCACAGACAGAAGTGGGGTTTTTCTCGTGCGGTAACTAGGAGTACAGAACGTGATGGTGGCGAGTAGGTTTGCACTGTCCAGATGATTATGAAGGATATCGTGTAGAAGGCACATGTCAAGTAACTCGCGACGAGATTTGAGTGACAACATTCCGTATTTAACACAGTCCTCATCATACGTGACACGGCGCGTACGGGATTTAAAGGAAAGGTGTTTTATGAAGATTTTTTGTATTCTCTCTAACCTATTTGTATATATGGCGTACTGTGGCGACCAAATGGGACTGCAATATTCAAGAATACTACGACAATAAGCATAATATATAGTTTTCAGGCTTTGAGTCTTTTTGAAGGGTTTGCATGTTGCATGATTTGCATACAAAACCCGCAGTGTATAACACACATACACCGCATCTCCGTCCGGTGTGGTGCGGAAACCGGAGGCAGTGTGATAATCACTAGTCCTTTTCTTTTTCTTCCAATATCATTTACGGCTCTGGATACATTTCTTTTTAAGCCAAATGGCGGGCATTTAAGAAGCTTTTTCATGAAAACCTAAAATAAATTTTCTCGGAATCGGAGGGCTTTAAAAATTTACATATTACTTCAATAGCTTAGTTTTTGGACTAAGTATCAATATAAATTTATATTACTGTGGTTAGTTAATATGATTTTTAAAAATCCATTTTAGGACTTCTCCTTTTTTTTATTAACTTAAAATATTAATTTATTTAGTAGTAACACAACATAGGTATTTATTTTCAAATATCTTGCATATTTTCAGCGATATAGAGCATCAAACTTACTAATTAGACAAGGAGAGCGCTATAGAAACGTGACGTCACATTTCTATAGCGCCATTGTCTCGTGGAGATCCTTGGGTCGGCTGACATGATGATGATGATTATCTCGCCATAGAAAATTTCGTTTTAGAAAGAGATAGCTAGAGTCACAATTAAGTAGCTCATAATTCTCTTGTTATAATACATATTGAATTTCTTTTTTCATATTTGTTATTCATTAATGTTATATTTTCGCATGTCATAATTAAATATCTACATTTCAACAACAGTCAAACACCCAATAGGGTATTTTACTGTTGTTGAAATGTAGATATTTAATGATGACGTTAAAAAATATTGCAATTAAGAATACCAAATGTGAAAATATAATTTGAATCTGTTTTATAACAAAATAATTATAGTTTGTTTGATTTTGACTATAGCTGTCTCTTTCTAAAACGAAATCTTCTATGGCGTGACTATGACGCTACTAACGCACTGACGTCACAAAGATAGCGTCCTGTCCTTGTCTAATTATAAAGTTTAAAGTCCTATATCTTTGAAAATATTCAAGATAATCCAAAATAAAAACTGGTTTTGTGTAGCTAATATTTCGAAAAACGTTTTAAAGAAATAAAAAAAAATCAGTACAATACCGTATTGTCTAGGGGGGCAGCTTCGCTATCCGGGCGAATGCTCTTTTTCTAATACTTGATTTTCAATAATATAACCGTCTATTCAGTAACTGAAATTAAAAAGCGTGGTGCGCGTTGTCAATATTAAGTACTTGAATGCATGCTTTGCAAAGGGCGCACCACGCTTTTTAATTTCAGTTACTGAATAGACGGTTATTTTGTACTTTTTAGTCTGTTCCTATAAAAGTGTGTTTTTTAGTTTTTTAAACTACATATTTATTTTTTACTTTTTAGTTTAATAAAAGGCAAGCTATGGGTGGTTGATAATCGATTTCACAGTCCATGCATGTGTCTGCTCACCCTGTAAACATTATAACTCAAAGGCGTGATTGTATGTATTTAGTTTTACAAATTCAAGTGGAGTCTATTAGTTACCAGATGCGCGAGCCGAACCCTTACTTTCTCCTTACTCCATCATCAGACCCTCACCACCAAGTGTAGCGAATAGGTCTCATCAGAACGAAACAAATGAGCCCAAACTCAAGGGATTTCCTAGTGGTCATTAAGGAGTGCCACTGACTTCCTCCCTGCTCCATCATCAGACTCTCACCACCAAGTGTAGCGAGTTGGTCTCATCAGAATGAAACAAATGAGCCCACCTAGAGGGGTTTCTTAGTGGTCACTAAGGAGTGCCACTGACTTCCTCCCTGCTCCATCATCAGACCCTTACCACCAAGTGTAGCGGATAGGTCTCATCAGAACAAAACAAATGAGCCCAAACTCAAAAGATTTCGTAGTGGTCATTAAGGGTGCCACTGGCTTCCTCCCAGCTCTATCTTCACATCATCAGACCCTCGCCACCAAGTGTAGCGAATAGGTCTCGTCTGAACGAAACAAATGAGCCCAAACTCGAGAGGTTTCCAAGTGGTCATTAAGAAGTGCCACTGGCTTCCTCCATGCTCCATCATCAGACTCTTACCACCAAGTGAAGCGAATAGGTCTCATCAGAACAAAACAAATGAGCCCAAACTCGAGGGGTTTTCTTGAGGCCATTAAGGAGTTTCACTGGCTTTCTCCCAGCTCCATCATCAGACCCTCACCACCAAGTGTAACGAATAGGTCTTATCAACATGAAACAAATGAGCCCAAACTCGAGTGGTTTCCTATTTCGTCATTAAGGAGTGTCACTGGCTTCCTTCCTACTCCATCATCAGACCCTTACCACCAAGTGTAGCGAACAGGTCTCATCAGAACGAAACAAATGAGCCAGAACTCGAGGTGTTTCCTATTGGTAATTAAGAAGTGCCACTGACTTCCTCCCTGCTCCATCATCAGACCCTAACCACCAAGTGAGACTAAAAAGTCTCATCAGAACGAAACATCGGAGGCCAAACTCGAGGGGTTTCCTAGTGGTCATTAAGAAGTGCCACTGGCTTCCTCCCTGCTCCATCATCAGACCCTCACCATCAAGTGTAACGAACAGGTCTTATCAGAACAAAAGAAATGAGCCTAAACTCGAGGGGTTTCCTAGCAGCCATTGAAGAGTTCTATTGCCCACCTCTTGACTCCATCATCAGATCAGCTCGATGGTAGCAAATTATTGTATTGTCATCGGATTCATATAGACTTGCAAAGTTTCAAATCAATACGACTATTAGAAGTAGGTTAAAATTGATTTCCAAGATTTTCTTACATTGTGACTTAGTTACAAGTGAAGCTAATAAAAGTGTGGTAAAAATATGGTATTGTCGTCATTGCAAAAACTTAACAATAAATATCCGAATTTAGTTTCTTATAAACAATAGCGGATCCTCGCGGTTTTACCCGCATGGTCCCACGGGATAAAATATAGCCTATGTCACTCGGGAAGAATGTAGCTTTCTAATGGTCAAAGAATTTTCTAAATGGGTCCAGTAGTTTCGGAGCCTATTCAATGCAAACAAACATACAAACAAACAAACAATCAAATCTTTCCTCTTTATAATATTAGTATAGATTATCGTTGTGGAGATCCTTGGGGGAGGCCTATGCCCAGGAGTGGGCGTCGTTCGGCTGACATGATGAAACAAAAATCCCTATATTTGATTTAAATTGTCACTTCTTTAACATAAAAGTATGACATTAAATAGCTTATGAATGAATGATCATTAAATAGTTGAATGACATAAAAATTGTGCTTTGGAAAACGCAATTTATTTGACATTTTTATACAAGTTGGCAACATCATAGATTAAAACCTATATAACAGCCCAGCAATGTGCTATATAATTGCACAGATATACAGAAAGCATTCGTCGCTCAAAAGAGATGCATTCGAGCCATTTGCAACATTGCACCAGATGTTTATTGTAGGCCTTTTTTCAAGACGCTAAATATATTACCACTGCCTTGCTTATATATTTTAGAAATGGGAAAATTTGTAAAACAAAATGCTCACATCTATCAGCAAACAAAAGACAAAACCAATAGAAATTTAAGAAACGTAAACAAACTTATTTTAAATACTTTTCCCAAGACATCCCGCTTCCTTAACAATGGTTATGCGATGGCAATTAAAATATATAACAAAATACCTAATGATATTAAGCAATTGCCATATAACAAGTTTATAATAGTATTAAGAAAATGGCTAGTTGACCAGAGTTTTTATTCTTTGAAAGATTTCTTTGATTATAAAACATGAATGTCAATGTACTACTTAGTTGGATTATGTATGAAATTTTGCATGCTATGTAAAATTGTAGCTAAATAGGTATAAGAACTTTAATTAAAATAACACCCACATTACTGTGATATGTAACCCTATTTAATGCAAATAAATGATTTGATTTGATTTGGCAGTTAGAGGTAAGATAGCCAGTTCCTCAGTGATTGAGGATTCCGATAGTAGTGCGCTTATCTTTATCATCATCTTTGATGAAGGCTAAGTGCTACCCCGTTGTGGATAAAAAATAAATAAAAATCACACCTCATTGCCAGGTAATAATAAACTGTAAAGAAGAATTGGTGCCGCACGCTAGCGCTCTCAGCCCGGCTCTGCTACAGCTGGTCGTAGACACCGCGTGTGACACGAACGGGAAGCGAACCTTGAACGGGCTGCATGTTGATGTGGTGAGTTTTAATATCATAGATTTTGAAATATGTCCACATTGAAATTTTATATTATTTTTCTGCATTCACAATGCAATTTTGTAAGTATAGGAAAAGTGTGATAGTAAAAAACCACGAGCCCTATAAGTAGCTTTCAGGCGGGATTCGAACCCGCGCCTCCGGGAATCCGGCCCGATGCTCTGACCAACTAAGCTACCGAAAGGCTTACACGACTCGTCGAATTTTGCTATCACTTGTTACGCTGTAGGCCAGCGTTGCTTCATCAATGTGAATTAGTGGTTTCATGCAAAACAAAAAACAGCCAGTGTTTTTTTTTATTTTTTTATTGGCTTACTAAACTGGGTATAATCCACTTATGCCCGTTTGCACTAAACTCGGGTTGAGCTTGTCATAGATAAGATACACCTTAGCTTAGAAACAGCCTAAAACAGCCGAGCTAAAATTTTTGTTTGCACTGACAGACTACGTCGTAAATTAGTCATCACCTTGCTAAAAGAATGAATGAATGAATTCAAATATTAATTGTTTATGGATTTTAAACCTGGCGAGGTAAAGTAGGTCACTGGATATTTTTTTGGTTGAAACTTCTCATTGATTCCTTCGTAAGTTAAAAGGAGACAAAAGCTAAGGCGTTGTCTATTTTATTTGGTAGGAGTAATTCACCGAGAAAAGAAAAAGTCAACTGAGCTCAACTGTCAGGAAAAACATAAATACAGTGCGCAACCTTTTCTGTTCCGGTGGCCAAAACTAGAACTTACGAGTTTTGTTTTTAATGTCATTTTGCTAATACTTTCATGTTTTGCTGCTAAACATAAGCGCCGCTGTCATGGGAACAGAAAAGATTGTCGATCCGTAATGTTTTTTTTTAATAAATGATGAATGACGTATGTCACATGTGTTGTGTCTCTATCTAGCAAACAAGAATACAAAAGCCACAAGCTTTTCTGTTCCGGTGACAGCCGTTACACAGGAGTCACTTGCAATACGAAATTAGCTGTCAAAATGGACTGTCGTATGAAAACTGTTTTAGTTCCAAAGATAATCACCGGAACAGAAAAGCTTGTCGCACTACTCTTTGCTCACAATGCCACAGACAATAATCACTGATATAGGTATTTCTTAAGCCTTAGGCGCTCGATATTGGGCCCGTAAGTTAAGAATAGCCAAAAGTGCATTTAAGAATATCCTAAGGTTAGTGCAAAGCAATTTTTTGTTAAGAATGTCTTAAGTTAGCTAGGAAAAGACTTAGGCGATTTTTAAGTTTAGTGCAAACGGGTGTTAATCTATGCTAACAATAATTGATTAAAAACTAACTTACTAGGATTTACCCTACTCGAAGTAAGCACAGCATGCAAATTAAAATAATTCGAAAGTGTAGACTACCTAATTCTATTATTAACTACTAAATTTTAAACTTAAAAAACATAAAGCTTTAGATCGAAAAGTTAACTATTTACCTACAGAAAACAACTAAAGAGCCATTCTAATACAACGCTTGGCTGAGGCAAGGGAACCATTAAAAATATCAAATTTAAAGCGTATAGAATTATAAGCCGCACACATACGATACAACGGAGAGTGATCACCGAGACGAGTTTTACACACCGGAAGTGAGAAAGTCTTACGATTTTGGAGACGACTAGCACTAGCAGTGTTTTCAAATCTTCAATGAATATTCAAAAAATCAAAACGTACAGCCCTAGTTCTAATGCATTTCAACAACATACCGAAAATTAATTGCTGTATGTTAAGGTTTAGAGGGTTAAAAACGATATAGCCGTTTGTATGGACACCGCTGTCTACACACTCGTCTTAAGGGCAGGATCTTCCAAAAACTCTGTCTTTGTCCTCTTTCTTTATGTGTGAAGAGTAATGAAAATAACCTCACTTTTTCATTTTTTCAATGTTTTTGTTGTTATTTTGAGCATAAATTCACTTTTTGAAAAAGTAGCCTGAGAATAATCTACTATATGTCATCACTTATTTTTCTATATATTATTCGTGAATTAGAGATTAATAATATCTAAGTATAAAACAAAAAAAAAAAATGAATATTTTCTTTTTTTTTGAAATTTTTTAAAGTCGAGTTAAGGTTCGAATATCGTTTTTCTAGCCACAATATAATCAAGATCGTTTATTAAGCTTCAACATATATTTTTATCTGCTCAAAATAAAGAATATTTGATTGTTTACTTTTGAATAAAAAATTGGTTGTTTTTGATACCTAATTTGGAAGATCGTCGCTTATGGGACGGTAACAACTGTTCGCAGACATCTACCCCCTTATTACAAAACGTGGACTAAAGTAGTCCTGGTTTAAAACTGGTACTAAACTGGTGCTGTCACTTTAATTTTCCAAATGAAAGACATAATTAGCATGAATTTTAAACCAGGTCTAACTTTAGTCCACGTTTTTTTAATGAGGAGGATAGTATTTATCAATTCTCGGCGAACAAGGTCTAGTATAGGTGCATTTTCCCAGCAAAAAAAGTAATGTGAAACTGAGATTTTAAATTCTTTTTATGCATTCACAATGCAATTCTGTAAGTATAGGAAAAATGTGATGGTAAAAAACCACGAGCCCTATAAGTAAAAGTTAGGAGAGGAAGATAGGTAGTAGTATCCCGCCTGAAAGCTACTTATAGGGCTCGTGGTTTTTTACTTAAAAATAAAAAAAAAACATTCTTTGCACACCCGTGAGGGTAGGACATGGCGGTCACTATATTTCATATTTTTAAGACACATGTATATTATTGCATTACCCGTGTTTCACGCAAATAAACAATTTTGAATAGAATAGAATAGAATAGAAAAAGTTTATTCAACAAAACACAAAAAATACAGTTTACAAAAACAAATGTTTACACTGTAATTACAGGTAAGTATTTTGTTGAAATGGCCACTTCTCAGCATGTGTCACCGCCTGAGCCGTGACGCTGATTTTCAGAAGCGACCAGATGGAGATCAACGCTTCCTTATAAACAAATAAATAAAAAATAAACTAAACTTAACTAAACTTATAAACAACAAATTAAGTAATATTCGTTTGTACAGCAATATTACACAAGTACCTACATCGCAATTCTGTATATCATCTCAGTGTCACAATGCACGGTATGTTACCCAAAAATAAATAAATAAATATGAATACCTATATAAATAGCTTGATTACCTATATTAATATGTAGATAAAATAAATGAAAAAAGAAATAGAAAAAACACTCTAAGCAAATTCAGACGCCGCCAATTTGAATTTTTAGGAAATAGTGCTTAATTTTACTTTTGAAGCTATAAATTGAAGTTAGATCGCGCAAAGGGGGAGGAATATTGTTCCAAATTTTCGTGGCGGCGTACTTAAAACAACCTTTGTAGGCGGTAGTTCTATGGGGAGGAACAGCGAGGCGAGTTGATCTAGTACTGGAGGTCCATTTAAGTTTTTCGAAGAGATATGGGGGCTTGCGTTTTTTTATTATGTTAAATAATAGTGTGGCAAAATGTAGCTCTCTTCTAGAATGCATATTTAATATAAGGGTCTGGTTTAAAAAAGGTGAGACATGGCTTCTTGGAGGTATATTAAAGCAGAACCTTGCACATGCGTTTTGAACTCGTTGTATTAAAGACTTAGTTCTGCAAAGGAGTCTCGGTCCATAGACTGAGTCCACGTAATTGAATTTGGAAAGAATTAATGAATCAACTAGTCTAATACGCAACTCAGTACTTAAGAAATTCCGAACGTTGTAAAGCACCTTCAAACGGTAAAAACAATTACGCGCTAACTCCTGAATGTGGGTTTCGAATCTCAGTTCCGAGTCCAACAACAAACCCAAGTTATGATTGATTGATTGATTGATTACTATCACATTTTTCCTATAGTTTTGTGAAGGTGATAATATTCACTATTATAATAGTGGTCTACTTACAGGGTTGAAAAAATCATGTTTTTTTTATTTCAATCAAAAAAATCAGTTTTTTTTTAAATAAATCTGGTTTTTAAGGTGTTAAATTATTTTTATGCATTCACAATGCAATTTTTGTAAGTATAGAAAAAATGTGATAGTAAAAAATCTATACTTACAAAAATTGCATTGTGAATGCATAAAAATAATTTAAAACCTTATCTAATGGCTGTTTCATCTTAATCGACTGTTAAACATTTGTAAAAATGTTTCTTTCGGATGCGAGGGTTTCCTCACATTGATGAAACAACGCTGGCCTACAGCGTAACAGGTGATAGCGAAATTCGACGAGTCGTGTAAGCCTTTCGGTAGCTTAGTTGGTCAGAGCATCGGGCCGGATTCCCGGAGGCGCGGGTTCGAATCCCGCCTGAAAGCTACTTACAGGGCTCGTGGTTTTTTACTATCACATTTTTTCTATAAATCTGTTTTTTTTTTATTAGGTTTTGCTAATATTACCATAGTTTTTCTTGTGTGCAACATTATTATTTGGGTAGAATTGATCTATAGTGCTGTCAATATCACCAAAAAAGTGAATGTTATTTCAACCACAAAAAAAATATTTGAGTTTTTTTGTTTGTATGTTTAGATTTCCGATTTTTTTTATTTCTTGATTATCAACAACTTAGCTTGCACCTATCGTACTTTGTATTACCATTATTTTCGAACATTACAGTTGATTTATATGCTCTCCCAACGTTTATTTAATTCCTTTTTCGGATTTTGATTTAAATCAGTGATTTTTATAAAAAAAACATGCAATAAAAATCGTGATTTAAATCAACTTGATTTAAATATGCAACCTTGTCTACTTATATCTTTTCACTTCTCATGCTCGTAAAGTTCGTGTTTATGTTGGGTACAGGCTGCATAAAATCGCTTTTTATGCTCTAGTGCATAAAGTAAAATCTTCGTCTAAGTCTCAGACTCTAAGACAAAGGTCGTCAGGTAAACAGTCATACACGCAATTAAACTTCGTGTTATAAACTTGTCAATTTCATTCTGTTTCTTCAATTTTGTAGTTAGATCATCCATGTTAAATTACAAAATAATAAAACTAGGCAAAATTAATGAGTTTTCTAAGAAATAAGTATTTCAAGAGCATTATGGACTACGATCTATGCTAAAGTCAATGTGCTACCACTGCCACGTATAAAAAAAAAGAAAGTCTTCCCGCCAATATGGCGAAGTCTTTATTTTTTCTTTTTTGCAATTTTGTTATTTATTTTCCTCACACTCTAAGTGAAAAGCAGAGTGTATAACTCGAACATAAAACCCATTTTACCCTCGAATTGACTATCCATCCTGGCCTACGGCTCGGGTGGATATATACGTCTCGGGTAAAATGGTACGTTTTATGCACTTGTTGTACAATCTACTATTGTTTTACAGCTCAACACAATCCTCTACTGGCAAGACCCCCTCCCCCCCACCTCGCACCCCGTCCTCGCCACCGCCATACAGTACCTGATGAACACGGCCATAGCCAACGGCCACAGGACTCTATTCGGCTCTGTTTTGACTATGATCGGCAAGATGGCCGAGTTGTATGGGGAGAGGGAGTTGAGCTGGGAAGGTTTCGAGGAGTATTTTACAGGTATTTATATAAAAAATATAGTTGATGGATTCTGCATTTCTTATGCATTTCTCTCCTCTCTGGCGTCTATGCTTATGATCAAGCCGCTGGCTTATTATAAGGATAGGGACACCGCCATGTTATCACGTCAAGCTATCAAAGTGCTGTCAAAATAACTTCACTACAGTATGGTGTGCAAAAAAAGAAAATTACAAAAAAAGAAAACTATGCTTCAATAAAAAAAATAAAAATAAATATGTTCTTACAATCACACCAATTATCTAAGCCCGTAGTTAATTTCGTAAGAAACTGTGTCTACGTGAACTTGATAACGGATAAATATATACTTATATACTTTTTGTTTGTAAATACATACTTAATATACATAGAAAAATTAATTAAAAAATTAATTAATTAAAAATTAATATTAACTGAAATTTGATCCTGTTTCTGCTCTCGGGCTACACGAGGGTCAATAGCTAACCTACTGATAAAAATAATAATAAAATGTTAACTCTGACTATCTTCAAACGGCTTTACTTATTTTCTTAATTCATAGTTAAAATTTATCTCTTACTAAAAGTAAAACAAAATTGGTCCATCCGTTTGGGAAAGCTATTATGCCACAGACAGGCACAGAAAAACACCATTACACAGATAGACAATTCAAATTAACACCCCTCGTTTTTGGTCAGGGGTTAAAAATAAAATAAGTCCTAATTAAAATAAAAAATAAACAAATTTTTTCCATTTTCTTCAACATCAAACTTAACTATAGATATTAAATAAACACATCTTAGATATCTGCGATTTATATAGATATTAAATTTCTAGATGCAAATAATTATCAATTTTTTGCACTCTTTTTGCGAACTGTACCTTATAAGAGTGAAGTTTGTCAACAGGACAGTCCTATTCTTATAATAATCGCATAATATGCAGTATATTTTTCTTTGCAGATTCCTCCAAATCAAAATACCTAATATCAGTCCTGTTAAGTATAACAAAACACAAGATACGCATACAAGGTTTACTCCCGACTTTGTCCAAACTTGACCAAAGCTTCTGGTCGGAGCCAAGACTGTCAGAGTTATACGGGTACGCGTTAGCGTGCGAGAGCGAGAGGGGCGTATACCTGTCTCAACACCGGAAGTTCCTGGCTAGGAGGGGGGGAGTGGAGTATGTCAAGATGGTGTATAATGTGCAGAAAGGATATCCTTTGATGGTGGATGAGAAGATTTTCAAGTAAGTGTGTTTCAAGATGTGTGTATCTTTTGACATTCTATTCGCCGGAACTCGTCTATCTATACTAATATTATACAGAGAAAAGATTGGATTGTTTGTTTGTTTGCATCGAATAGGCTCTGAAACTACTGGACCGATTTAGAAAATTCTTTGTCCATTAGAAAGCTACATTCTTTCCGAGTAGGCTATATTTTATCCCGATATTCCCACGGGGAACGGGTACCACGCGGGTAAAACCGCAAGGATCCGCTAAAGTCTGTTCGAATCCAATTTGGAAAAAATGTAAACAAACCTGTTCCATTAAAAATTCTCACACTTTCGGCCACTAAATGGATTTAAAAATACATTCATTAGTAATTAGAAGGTTTCAACTTATATCTCACTAATTTGTTCCAAAGATCGTAGTATGTTTATTATTTTTAAAATTTATTTGAAAATTTTAAGAAGAAAAGTGAGGTTATTTATCCAAGCAAAAATCTTGTATTATCTGTGATCGCCATGGTGATCGCATAGTGCTTGACGTTATGTCTATCAGATAATTCAATTATTAGTTCAACTATATCGATTATTAATCGATGTTATGTAATCGAAGATAAAATATCTCTGTCTTGATAAAAATTATCACAAAAATCACAAATATTAAAAAAAGTATATTCTCGGGTCCGTTAGGGCTGGGACTACAGTCAGGGTTGCCAACTCAATACCACAAATTGGTGCTAAACGTCATCTAAAATAGTGCTAGATAAGCATGGATTTCCAAAAATAGTGATTAGTAGATTTAGTTTTATTAGTTATTTTTAAAAATCATAAAATATATAAAAAAAAATTTTTTTATTGTGTATGACGCTTATTTCGATTATTTTTGCATTCATTTCTGTTTTGCAAAATATACACATTGCTTTCAAGCTATTACCGAGTGGTCTATCCACGAAGCTCGACTTAATACTGAGGTAACTGGAGTTCTCACCCTGAATAAAAAAGTGTACCCAGCAAATTTGACATTTATGTATGTAGTGGCTGTCAGTTGTCTCATATGACTATACGTATTTTTTAAAGTGTAGGTGAGACGGAAGACAACCACTGTGTAATTTTTGGTGACAAAAAAGTGTTAGTACTGCACTCTCCAGTTACCTCAGTATTAAGTCGAGCTTCAAGACCGAAGAGTATAACTTGCCACTATGCTTGGCGTTCGTGGACTATGAGAAAGCCTTTGATTCGATCGAGACCTGGGCAGTGCTGCAGTCTCTCCAGAGGTGCCAAATAGACTACAGGTACATCGAGGTGCTGAGGACCGACGATCTGGTCAAGGTCGCGGGAAGCCGCTGGATGCGGGCCAAGCAGGACCGATCGTTGTAGAGATCCTTGGGGGAGGCCTATGCCCAGCTGTGGGCGTCGCACGGCTAAAATAATGATGATGATGATGATTATGTACCGGGTTCTTTATTTTGTTTTAATATTTATGATGAATTTGTGATGGAAAGTGACCTTACATAATATATATTATGTTAAAGTCACTTTCTAATTTGTTATGTGATGATGTGTTTGTGTGAAATTAAAAAAATCCCGCCTGAAAGCTACTTCACTTATAGGGCTCGTGGTTTTTTACTAAGTATTACATTTTTGCTATACTTACAAAATTGCATTGTGAATGCATAAAAATAATTTAAAATCTTAATTTTTACTCGGTTCAATATAAGCCTTTTATTTCTCTATAATCGCGATGAACACCGTCATCTCTCGAGGCTTGAGAAGTAATAAACTAAAAACTCTTTACTAACGCGAAGCTCCAACATAATAGCATTCAATTAATCGAATCGAAGCAATCAAATTATATATCGATTTATAAATGGTATAATTTTTACCACATCACTAAATAGTCTATGGTCAGAATAATGGCGTCTTTGTTTACATTTTTTCCAAATTGGATTCGAACAGACTATAGTAGAAAAATAAAATCAACTATAAATATTTAAAAAATCGAGATTTATAACCATGTTAAAAATCCAGTATTTCGTAATATTTACAGTGTGTTTAACTTGTGTTTAAATAAAAAAATAAACTAATTTCACTAGTATGTGTGACATTTTAAATAGGACTCGAACCTACGACCTTTCGCGAGTCTCATCAGAGCTATTTGTGAGACGGGTCGACATTTCATAGGTACATAGTTTTCAATGTTTTCAATAATAAAAATTGCATTGTGAATGCAAAAAAGTAAAAATAGTTTAATTTCACAAGTTGATTTGCGAAGGGAGGCAAGTAGTTTTACCCAGATAGCACTAAAACCATTTGACCTCTGCTTGTTATCTAAACATTAGAAGCACTTGTAATAAGGTTCACTTTCGACTGTCATTAAGTGGCGTTATAACGCCCTGTAGGAGTAAGTGGGTGGACTTGTAAAATTTTGCATTTTAGCGCTTTAGATACTAATTTTATTATCTTGTGCTTTTTAGGACAATTGCAGATTTAACTCCAAAACTAATGGGACATGCGAAGTCTTGGTGCTTAAAGATATTGGCTTCCTATGTTGGTAAGTTTCACGTTGAGCGTCACGGATAATTTAAATTTTTCGCGATAAAAAGTAGCCTAGTAGTGTTAGAAATTATTTGAGATAATTTTTTTAATTTTAATTTTATTTATTGTGACAACAACAGCCATACTTAAACTAGAAAGACAAACTTAACTAAAACAGTTACATCTTCGGCCAAAAAGTTGCCCACAGTGAAAAATAATAATACGCCTTTATGACAATTTAAAGTAAGTACCTTAAAATATCTTTAAAAATATGTAAAATTACAAGAGAGTGTTTTTGTTAAATTGACACTAGCAGCATCTAATAAAAATATTAAATACCTAAGTTAAATATAAAATAATCTACTTATACATAATATTAGAACAAAATACAATACTATAACACAACATAACCACACACAAACCTTGATCAAAATAAATAAATAGAATAGAACAAATGTGCATTTGAACAGCGTTACTGAGAAAACAGAATGTCTTTCGCCCCGTTCATAAAAACACCTTTGCCTCCTATAAATAATAAATATGAAATTAAAAAATACGATTAAACGATAAATTATGAAATTCATAAAACTAATGTGTTTATTTGATTATCTTGTAAAAGGAATGTAAAAGGTTGTTGTTGTTATTGACTAGCATAGTTATGTCAAAGTCAGACGAGTTCAGTATGGTAGGGTGGGGAATCTGATATAAGCGAGTGTTTGTCATTTTAGGGGACATTCTTGTACTGGGCATTGATCTAGTGGAAACTCGGTCACTTTGTGTAGCGATCTTATCACTACATAGTATAAAACAAAGTCGCTTTCTCTGTCCCTATGTCCCTTTGTATGCTTAAATCTTTGAAACTACGCAACGGATTTTAATGCGTTTTTTTTTAAATAGATAGAGTGATTCAAGAGGAAGGTTTATATGTACTTTTTATCCCGATATTCCCACGGGAACGGGAACCACGCGGGTGAAACCGCGGGCGGCCGCTAGTCTGATATAAGCGAGTGTTTGTCATTTTAGGGGGCATTCTTGTACTGGGCATTGATCTAATGGAAACTCTGTCACTTTGTGTAGCGATCTTATAGTATACTAGCTGACCCGGCAAACGTTGTTTTGCCATTTAGATTATAGTTTTATACACCAAAAGTTGCCTAGACCAGACAACAGATAGCGCTAGTTACACACTACCAATAAAGGGTCCCAAGATTGGTCTCTATTTCCCACATATTAAAAAATACTCTGTGAAGTAGAGCGAGTGTCAGATAACTCTGCGCGCATGCGCGACTGGGGCATTTTTGGCGCTAGTTACAGTTCATTTTTTATTCTAAGCTTATGGAAAAGATTAGTATTCGATTTTGACCGCGCAGACGTCAGTGATTACATACTCTTTGGAAACGGTAATGGAAGAAATGACAGTTTTGTATCGAAGGTACGACATTTAAACGATTTTTCATAGAAAATTAAAATTTTTACTCAATTTTCCGGAATAATAAGTAGCCTATGTTATTCTCCAGGTCCCAAACTACCCCCTTACCAAATATCACGTCGATCCATTGCTCCGTTTTGACGTGAAAGAAGGACAAACAAACAAACAAACAAATAAACAAACAAACAAACACACTTTCACATTTATAATATTAGTATGGATATATTCTTAGTCTGGCACTCTTGACAGAGTGGTCGTGGCTGTCGATGGACAGGGTTGCGGCTCGCCGTGGCCACTCGCTCCCAGGGCGGCCGCACGTCGAGCGATGTCTCTCCACTTTGTTCGACTTTCAGCGCTGCGAAAACATTGTACTGCGGTCGACTGCGTAGCCTTCTTGATAAGGTCGATCCAACGAGTCGGAGAGCGACCTCGTGATCTCTTACCCTCTGTGTGACCTTGGAGGCTCGTACCTCTCCATCGATTCCTCGTTTCTGGAGATATGCCCAAAGAACTTGAGTATAATATAATAAAAAAACACAAAATTACGACACGAGAAATAACAAACCAAAAATTAATAGTACCTAAAACCAATAATACTTATGGCCGGCGAACTAGCGCTTATTTAATTCCTTTCTTAATAAACAATCTTGACCTAGAACTAAGAAAAAGTATAACCCACAAAAATATAAAACTAAAATTAGAACAATACTTTTTGCAAAAATTGTAACAGCCTGTATGGGTAGCTGCTACCTCTAGCTCTATCTCTAGCGTTTGCGCCACCATCGCATGGCGGCGCTCATGTCACTCCTTGCTGTATTTATATTTATGCTAGTGAACTTGCTATTGCTAGAATAACTTTGTACCTATGTACAAAGTTGTATGTACTATGTTTGTGTTAATTAAGCCTAGATTTGTTTTAACTTAAGCGAATGATTGCTGAACAGCTCATTCCTAATGTAAACCTACCTACGTGGTTTTTTGTGAATGTAGCAAACAACTTTTGTATTTTTATGTATATTTGATAATAAAAAAAAAAAAAAAAAAATCGCAGCTGCACAATCGACGATAACCTATTTCGTATGTCAAGTTCTTTGAGGATGGATAAGTTGGTGCGGAACGCTGTCCAGGGTATTTTTAACAGTCGTCTCCAACACCACATCTCCAGTGCATCGATTTTGTAGTAGTTGAAAGTAAAAAATAACCTAGTAGATGGAATTAATTACCAAACAAAGAAATAAAGTACTTATTTGGTTATTTCTTGGACATGTGAATTCCGAATTCAACGAAACTTTAGAGATATGATCAGAAAACATTAATGTAACTACGGCCATAAAATTAAAAAAAATCTGTTCGAAGCAGTCAAATTGACAAATTTACTTAATATATATATTTTAGACGTGTGTTCGATTTTTCTTTTTTTAAATGATTAACATTACAACATAATCTATTTTAGAAACTGGCTATTAATTGTGATATATTGATAATAATAAAAAAATTAGAAAGCAATGAACGTGTTAGAAAAAAACGGCAATTTCTTGGGTCTTCTTCTTCTTCTTTTCGTGTCAATGGTAGATATTTCAAATAATATTTTGCCAGTAGTGCGCGACGTCAATCCCTCTCCGACTGGCTTCATAGAGGTCTTGTAGGGATTTCTTGGGTAAAGACCTATTATTAGTTTTTGACGTGACAACGTCTTATAAATCGGTGAACGCCGGCTGCACGCACGAAAAAGTGGTTCTCCCTTGTTTGAAGAAATAACAACGTTTGGTCTAATCTCACTTTTTCTAACGTTTAACATAATAACCTTCTGGTATAAAATTGGTTCACATAATTTTGTTTGACATAATATTCATTTGTTATAAACACGTTTGCGCTATAACTTACTTGACATAATGTTCATTTGTTATAAACACGTTTGCGCTATAACTTACTTGACATATTATTCATTTGATATAATAAACGTTTGGTAGAAAAGTCCTGTACTCCTCGGAAGTCCTGTAGAACACGTGATAGGTTAGAAATTTATATTTTTTTTTCTGTTTTAGAACACACCTCCGACTCAACCAGCATAGCGGACATGCTTGAAACCATAGACATATGCTCCCTCCTACAAGACTGTAGCACAGAAGCGTTGTCGATAGTGAAGCACGCCTGCCGCGGGATGGGTGACCGCCTGAAGAGGCAGGTGGTGGGGATTGTAGCGACGATGTGCGATAATGCTGATGGGAAGATCAGAAAGGCTGCTTTTGACGTGGTGATGGAGATATTTGAAAGTTAGTGTTGTAGTAAGAGTGATAGTAACTGAATTGTTGAAAATAGGCATGGAAATGATTGCTACTTTTAAATCGTTATCGAGGTTTTTGTATGTATGTATAACTAGCTGCTGCCCGCGGCTTCGCCCGCGTGGCCAAAGGAAATTAACAATGAGTTATTTAGCATAATATAAACTGTTATAACTATCTCCATATCAATTAGCGTTAAGATCCGCAGCAGCACCGTTTCGATGAAAAAATCAGCCAAAATAGCCAACATTGAAATTTAGTATGACTTCGACTCAAAAGCACAAATTAATGTCTTTTCCCGTGGCAATTAGACGGTTGTTCAAATGAAAATGCCCATGACCAGGCCTATTTCACTCCCCGTGTCGGCTCGAAAACGCGGCGGCAACGCCGGCGTTGTAAATCCATAGAAATTAGGTCCGCAAAAGAGCTAGAATATATGCGATAGAAAGAGATGCAACGACAAGGAGTGGCCGTTCGTAATTTGCCTGCGCCGTACAAGCTGAATTCTACTTTATTGCGTTATAGTTAGAGTTGCTATTTATTTAAATGACTTAGCGGAGTGAACTATCTGTTACATAGTAACTATTTAGTAATTTGTGACATGACCCTCTTCAACCTTCCAACTATATCTATTCGAAAATATATATCAATCCACAGATTCTTTATGAATGAATATCTTCTCCATGGGAATGAGATATTTTACTGTGGTAAAAAATAAGCTATGTCACCCTCCAACTCCCAAACTAACCCCATTCCAAAAGTCACGTCGATCCGTTGCTCCGTTTTGACGTGAAAGACGGACAAACAAACACTCTGTCACATTTATAATATTAGTGTGGATTCGATAAGTATGATGGTATCCAATTTTTTTTTGTTTTTATCCACTACGGGGTTGCACTTAGCCTTCATCACACCTGATGATAAGTGGTGATAAGGCTGAAGGTGGAAGCGCACTATTCCCGGAATCCTCAATCACTGAGGAACTGGCTATCTTATCTCAAACTTCCGGAACACAGTAATGCTAAAAACATCATTGTTATGGCGTCAGGCTTAGCAGATAAGATAGTGCTAGCTAGCCAGGCGGACTAAGAACAAGTCCTACCACCAACCAAACCGAATACAATATGTACCCCCACTGGGAATCGAACCCGGGACCTCTGGTTCTGAAATCGGTGGTATGAACCACTAGACCACAAAGGCGGTTAAACCTCTTTCAACAGATAAAAAGAACGAACGCCATACAATAACACGAAGATCTTTATTTCAGATCTCTTCAAGCCCAAACACTCGGAACCCCCCCAGAAGCGCGTCAAGCTATCCTCCCCCTCCCTACTCCTCCTTGGGGGAGACTCCCACTCCGACAGGGTGGTGGAGTGCGTCGCGCGCGGTGTGACCGACTGCGCCGGCGGTATAGGCGCCGTCACACGGCTCTGTCTGACTTCGGGTGATATGGGGACCAGGTATTTATGAGTGTTTTTGATTGTGGGTTCTGTGATATTTTGGTAACAGCTCTTTTTGTGTTTAGGTGATTTGTTCCAAGGTCTTGGGTCTCCAAGGTCTCACGCTATAGGGTTTGCGAACAAATGGCGTAGCTTCTATGACGTTCAAAAGTATTTTCAATAACAATCTAAATTGAATAAACAAATTTGACTTTTATTTGTTATCCAGGTTTTATTTGTGTTTTTGGTAGCCAGTCACGTGATATTTTAGCTGCTCTGTCTGAGAAAGGGCAATATTGTGATAAGGTATACAAAACCCTTTGCTCAAAATAGCAAACCCTCCATAGATTTCACAATTTCTACAAGTAATCATGGCAACTAGCACAAATTCAGTACAAAAGACGCGTCAAGCTATCCTCCCCCTCCCTACTGCTCCTTGGGGGAGACTCTCACTCCGAAAGGGTGGTGGAGTGCGTCGCGCGCGGTGTGACCGACTGCGCCGACGGTATAAGCGCCGTCACCCGGCCCTGTCTGTCTGCCGCCGATATGGGGACCAGGAATTTAGGATTATATTTGATTGTATAGTTTTTTTTGTATTTAGGTGATATGTTGTCCATGTTTTTATTAGTATTTTTTTGTAACCAGTTATGTGATATTTTTAGCTGCTCTATCTAAGAACAGGCGATATTGAAACAAGGTATTTATGAGTATTTTTGACTGGGTTCTGTGATATTTTGAACAGCTCCTTTTGTGTTTAGGTGATTTGTTGTCCAGGTATTTATAAGTATTTTTGGTAGCCAATCATGTGATATTTTAGCTGCTCTGTATGAGAACGAGCGATATTGAGACATGGTATTTATAAGTATTTTTGGTAGCCAGTCATGTGATATTTTTAGCGGCTATGTCTGAGAACGGGTGATATTGAGACAAGGTATTTATAAGTGTTGCCAGTCATGTGGTATATTTAACGGTTTTGTCGGAGTACAAGCAATATAGAGACATGCCCCCTAGCATGACCATCAAAACGCGATATGATATAGCGCTTTAACGTGTTTAACTGTCTAAATACAATGGGTTTTGACGGGTTTTGACGTTTAAATGTCGATAAAACGCTTTTTTGATCGCGAGTTATGTGCTATTTTAAACGACTTAAACAAAGCTATCTTGTGAGCATCAAAGCGCGTCAAGCTATCCTCCCCCTCCCTACTGCTCCTTGGGGGAGACTCCCACTCCGACAGGGTGGTGGAGTGCGTCGCGCGCGGTGTGACCGACTGCGCCGGCGGTATAGGCGCCGTCACACGGCTCTGTCTGACTATAGGCGGTATGGGGACCAGGTATTTATGATTTTAATTGAAGGTCCTGCGATATTTTGGTTTCAGCTCTTTTTGTGTTTAGGAGATATTTTCCAAGGTCTTGGGTTGGAGACCCACTGTAGGGTTTGTGAACCGATGGTGTAGCTTCTATGACGTTCTTGTAAATAACAATTTAAATTGAATAAACAAATTCAGCTTTCACATTGTTGTCCAGGTTTTATGAGTAATTTTTTCGTAGCCAGTCATGTGATATTTTTAGTGGCTCTGCCTGAGAACGGGTGATATTGAGACAAGGTATTTACTGCGAGTCATATGGTATATTTAACGGTTTTGTCAGAGTACAACAATAAAGGGACCAGCCCCCCTAGCAAGACCAACAAAACGCAATATGATATAGCGCTTTAGCGCGTTTAACTGTCAAAAGAACTGATGATACTAGTGCTGTGTATCACCAGAGGCTGTTAGTTCCACTCGACCACATATGTGTGGCACTGCTGATTTCTTTTCGCGCTTCCGTGGCTGGTACCATAGTAAAAGTAGTTCATATTGATGAACTCTGCTATCCTCTTAAATCTTTGTACATGTCGAGGCAGGATGTTTCGCCAGATGTTCAGCGAAAAGGGAAGTACTTCCTCGGAGCTAGGTGTATGTACTCGGGGACCGCGGCCCAACTGTTAGTAGTTGGAAATTGTATTTATCCAACGCATCTGAGAAACTCTGTAAGCGCGATTCATCCTACTAATATTATAAATGTGAAAGTTTAGATGTTTGGATGTTTGGATGTTTGGATGTTTGTTACTCAATCACGCCAAAACGGCTTAACGGATTTGGCTGAAATTTGGTACATAGATACTTTGTAGCCTGGAGAGGAACATAGAACATACTTTTTATCCCGAAAAAATATCACATTCCCGCGGGATAACGTCGTGTAGTCCACGCGGGCGAAGCCGCGGGCGGAAAGCTAGTGTTTCCATAAAACTCTTCAGTTCTGTCTTGACGTAGTGTGCGACGTCAGGCTTGCGCGTCGATAATTACATTCGTACTTTTCATTGATCCTGCATTTCTTCAGTACTCGTGTAACGGCTGCATTTTTACTTACTTCTTTTTACTTCAGCGGATTCCCCTCTCTTTAGGAATACCTAAAGTTAAGTCCCCCTGCTGCATTTCTACACTGATTACCTAGCGAGAGATACCCCCCTATGTCTTTATTTGAAAGAAACCCACGGTCTGATTGTGGAAAACCGAAATATACATTTAATTTCATATACCATCTTTTATTTCTGAACTCGTGCTCTCCGGCTCCTCCAGTCGAGAGCGTTTCACTCGGCGTCTTGGTTATTATTATATTTTTTTTATACACAACGGGGTAGCACTTAGCCTTCATCACACCTGATGTTAAGTGGTGATAAGGCTGAAGGTGGTGGAAGCGCACTACTCCCGGAATCCTCAACACTGAGGAACTGGCTATCTTATCTCTAACTGCCGGAACACAATAATGCTGAAACATCATTGTTATGGCGTCAGACTTAGATAAGATGGTGGTAGCTAGCCAGGCGGACTAAGAACAAGTCCTACCACCAACCAAACCGAATACAATATGTACCCTCACTGGGAATCGAACCCGGGACCTCTTGGTCTGAAATCGGTGGTGTGAACCACTAGACCACAGAGGCGGTTAAATTAAGAATTAGAACAGTTTAAAATTTAGTGGTGGTTATTGTTCCCAGGCTAGCAGAATGCTTCCTCCTAGCCATAAGCATTCCTGCATCTCGTAACCGCGACGCAGCTGTTTGCTTATCGGCGTTTCTGGAGATGCTGTTTAAAGACCTGAGGGGGCAAGAGAGGTTCCAGGGTCTGAAGTTGAGTGAGGAGGATCTGGAGATCAGGTAAGGGGAATCATTATCATTGTAGTGTGTGTAGTTTCTATATGCACACACACATCTCTCACCAGTATATAAGCCATTGCAAACCTTAATTAAATCGCATATAATGAGTCACACCAATGATTTTTGTTATCAGCATATCTAAAAAATATGTAACTCGAGAAAAAAGAAGCTGTTTTTATTTTTTTCCTATCTTCAAAAATGACTGAGATATTAAACGTTAAAATACGGCCTCCGAGGAAAATTTGGGTGAACCAATGGCATTAACGTGTGACGTCACGTCGCACTTCCATATACCTACATAGAATCCTTTGGCTATATAGTTGCGCTCTCACGGTTTCGTAATAAATTTATTTATTTTTCTTATAGTCGATCAATGAAATGTTTAAGAATTTTGTATTGAGCCCATGTGAAAAAACACCTTCAAATAATGATTTATTTTCGTGAAAAATAAATTAAATCAACTTTCGTAATGGCGGGCGGGATTCTGTCAATACATATAGCAACCGTCAAAACAAAATGTACTTACAACCTTAACTAACTTGGAAGTTAAATATGCACCCTAAAAACTGACAGCCATTACGATAATTTTATACTGCTAGTGGCGCCTCCACCACTGGGTCAGATAAGTTTGTGGGATAAATGTCTTTCGGTATCGACAGTAGGTGACAGTTTTAATAGAGTGCGCCTGCGCGCGGTCGAAATCAAATACTAATCATTTACCATAACCTTAGAACGAAGAAAATGTACTGCAACTAGCGTCAAAAACGCACGAGTTGCGCGCAGATTGCGCACAGACGAACTCTATGTAGGTACAGTTAGACGGAAATTACCCGCAACAGCCGCAAACGGAGATGTCAGTGCGACATGACGTCATCGCAATAGCGCGCAAGGAAAGCAAATTTTCAAAAGATGGTGAAACTTTACAACGCTGTATCTTTGGAAATCCTGGCCAGATTTCGATGAAACAAAAACTATTAGTACTTGCACGAGTACGCGCATTAAATGCAGTAATTTTTATAGTCATATTTTGATGTGTTGGTGTGACTCATTGCAGTCAGATCTTTTATTTACTCGTCCTGAACCGCCTACATTACATGGCGACCCAGCCAGTGCTGCCATTAACCATTTAAATGTTCAATTGGGTATTTCACTGTTGTTGAAATGTAGATATTTAATACATTCAGAAATATAACATTATTGAATAACAAATGTGAAAAAAGAAATTCAATTTGTATAATAACAAACAAATTATGAGCTACTTAATTGTGACTCTAGCTATCTCTTTCTAAAACGAAATTTTCTATGACGAGAGTATGTATAGAAATGTGACGTCACATTTCTATAGCGCTCTCCTTGTCTAATTAGAAAGTTTGATGCTCTATATCGCTGAAACTATGCAAGATATTTGAAAATAAATAAGTAACTATGTTGTGTTGCTACTAATTCAATAAACATTTTAAGTCAATAAAACAAATTCAGTCAAGTACTCTATTTCTGGCGCTATATCTACCTACACCACAGATAACCACCAGTAGATCCGCTTTTAAGGCATCCGACCTTCGCCAAACATCTGTGATTTATCCCTGATAAGCAGGGATCGGAATTTTTGCGGTCATCCAGGGCCGTACTTAGCTGATAATTAATTAACTCTTTAATTAATTTGTAAAATTGATAATTATGCTAATTAATTAGGGTTCCTAATATTGTTTTTAATTAAATTTTATAGATTTTAACGTTTGTCCGGTAAAAAATTTAAAACTTATCTTTTACTTTCGTGGTTTGTTTATTTCGTAATATTAGCTTTATTTTGTATTTTGATAACTAGCCAGAGGGCCTAGACAAGTGGCTTTCTGTATCGTTAACGCCAGTAGAATAGAAAGACAAATGTATGGGATTGACATTAGCGATTGAAATGTCACGTGACCTAGCGTAGCGAAATTAAAGTTCGTAGACAAGTGTACTTTGTGCTTCTATTAGTTTAAAAAAAAAAGGGACGTTATCGACTATCTGAGCCAAGTGGCGCTTTTGACAGGAGATAACGTTTCGTAAGCGTTTCGATTGAACGATAACTAGGCGAACGCCAGCACCTTGTAGAAAACGAAACAAAATGGCGATTGTTTCATCAGCTGTTGAATATTACTGTGTGTTGTGTGTGAACCTGTAACGAAATTAAATAGTTATTAATAAAAATGCACACTTTACGATTGTTGTGGGCTGCACACAATGAAGAAGTGTGGCTGAGGCGACAAAGAAGAAATGTTTCCCGGCGGTGCTTAGAGCAAATAACCGAAATGCCGGAATTGTTATTTAAGGAGAGATTTAGGCTAAATAAAACCACATTTCAGCAGCTCTGCCATGACCTACGCGCTAACACTTCTTTGAGAGGAACTAGAGAAATTCCTTTGGAAGTAAAGGTAAAAAGATACTATGCATAATAATAATAGTTTACATGTACATACATGTAGACCGTAGAGGTTATATTTACCTATGTTAATTCTCTTTATTATCGTAGGTTCTGTGCACCCTTAGTTTCTTGGCCACAGGGTCGTACCAAAGGATTGTGGGCGTAACCCAACATTTGCCACAAAGAACAACAAGTCGATGTATAAGGCAAGTTGTGAACGCACTCAACAGCGACTATATTTTAAATAAATGGATAGTGTTTCCACAAACCCAGCAAGCAAGATCTAGAATAAGACAAGAGTAAGTAAATATTCTTACTTATTTTGTGAAGTTTTTTATTTTTATAGTACTTACCCAATTTATCATAAAAACATGCTAGTAATTTATCTAGGGATTTAAGATTTACTTAACATTGATAATAAATTACAGATTTCAAAGGATATATCGCATGCATGGTACCATAGGCTGTATTGATTGCAGTCATATAGCGATTGTCAAGCCAGATGATGATGAGCATCTTTTTTTTAATAGAAAAGGATACCACTCATTAAACGTGCAAATGGTGAGTTTAAGTTAATTTAATTATTAGGTATCAAACTTCCTTGTCATGAACTATTAAACTTACTTAAACTAAATATGTAAGTATGTATGCAGACAGTTGTAAAGACAGTGCCTATTTTAATATTATAAGTCTTAATATTTTTCACATCAGTCCCGGGAAAAAATACTGTTCAAATTAAATATGTAGGTAGGTATTTGAATTTTTGCTGTTCTAATATTCTACAAATCTTTTTCAGATTTGTGATCACAACTTAAGAATTATGAATGTCAATGCAAAATTTGGTGGAGCCACACATGACTCTTTTATATGGGCAAGCAGCCAAGTAGAAGATTATATGCGTAGACTTCATCAAAATGGTGAACAAACCTGGCTATTAGGTAAGAATAAAAGTAAAATAAGTAGGTCAACAAATATTATTGGGTCCTTCATTAAGTACTTACATATGAAATTGTTGATTTTTTTTAACACAGCAGTTACCTATGAATTTTATCTAGTATTGTTGAAATTTTTTAGTTCTATTAGAATGTAGCCTATAATATTTATTTTCCTTTATTGATTAGATATCCTTTTACATAATTTATGTTAAAGACTGTAAGTAGTTTACTAAAAGAATCTTGAAAGTAGCTCTTTTTTTTCAGTCGAACTCTGGTTTGTTTAGTTGTATCTAAGAATCAATAATAATGGGCGATAGCCCATTCATTTTAGACATACATACTTCAATGTATGTAGACAAAAGTATTTTACTTGATTGTTAAATGTAAGTATAGATTCACACATTTTTTTATTGTTTTAGGTGATTCTGGATATCCTCAGAGAGCCTGGCTAATGACACCTGTATTAAATGCGGTGCCAGGTTCTCGCGAAGAAATTTACACGACACGCCACATACAAGCAAGGAACTGCATTGAGCGTTGTTTTGGCTTGCTGAAGGCTCGTTGGAGGTGTTTGCTTAAACACCGAACTCTTCACTATCACCCTCATGTTGCCAGCAAAATTGTGCATGCGTGTTGTGTACTTCACAACATAGCACTGCACGCTAGAATCCCGCCACCAACTGATATGGCAGAACAACATGGTGATGATGATGAAAATTTCGGTGTACAAGCAGGCCCCTCTGTTCCTAGCAGCCAAGACGACTTGGTGCGTGGCAGGGCAATGCTTGCGGGCCTAATAAATAGGATGTAATGTTACTTTTTTATGGAGAAAATAATAAGCTGTAAATTGTAGATAGGACATAATTTTTATTTAACATTTTAAATTCTTTTTCATATATAAGTAAGTAATTAAAATTACACATACAACAACATACTTACTATATGTAATGTAAATATTAACATAATTTATCTAATATTTTTTGCAACACAGGTACAGTACAGTCATAATATTAACTTCCTCGCATTATATGATTCTTATTAATTGTAGGTACATAACTCATAATATTTATTATATATTTTGTCAAATTAAGATAATAACAACAACCTAGTAATGTGATATTAACATTATTTAATTAACCTTTTACATACAGCATGAACATACACAAACAAAGCTGTCAGTGCACATTAACTTATAAAATGATGTAAATGTAACATGGTTATGGTTGTGGACGTAGTAATAGTATTATTTGGTTCTGTGGTGAATATAGTTAGGCACAAAGTTATAATTTATACTCTTGACTGTACATAGTCCGGTCAAATTAGACCAAAAAATAAGAGTGAAGGTACATTACTTCGCAAGAAGCTGAAATTTGGTGAAATTGTACAAAACATGATTATAAATGAAATTTAAAAAGTCCTCATCCATCCGGTACATGGAAAAAAATACTCGAAGTCAAAGGTAAAAAAATGGGTATTTCGCGATTTCAGCAAAACAATAAGTTTTATTATAAAAGTAGCTCAGACAAAAATTGTAGACCGTGTAATTATCTACAAAAATGCACCAATACTTTTTTCCCTAAGAGCCACCGTTTTTCAAATATAACGATTCAAAAAGTTGGAATAGTTGTAATCAATCATGTGCATCATATGCACGTTTCCACGTCACCTATGAGGTAGCGCGTTTTTTTAACGTCGTTTCCCCGGTGGGCCTACTTCACGGGTATGTTGTGATTCTAAACGATTACATTATAGCAGACTAGCTGTCTGCCCGCGGCTTCGCCCGCTTGGACTACACAGTTATCCCGCGGGAATGTGATATTTTTCCGGGATGAAAAGTAGCCCATGTTCCTCTCCAGACTACACAGTATCTGTGTCCCAAATTTCAGCCAAATCCGTTCAGCCGTTTTGGCGTGATTGAGTAACACACATCCAAACATCTAAAGTTTGCATATGATGACGATTACACTAACCAAATCCTCCAAATACTCCAAATTTTTGAATCGGTATATCTCCGAAACGGTGGCTCTTAGGAAAAAGGATTGAGCCATTTTTTATAGATAATTACATGATTTACAATTTCGTCTTTGCTAATTTTACGATAAAACTTACCGTTTTGCTGAAAAAACGCGAATTTGACATTAAAATTTGACCTCGAATATTTTTTTTCCACGCTGTCTGAGGACTTGGAAAAAAAATATTCGATGAGGACTTTTTAAATTTTATTTATAATTATGTTTTGAACAATTTCACCAACTTTCAGCTTCTTGCAAATTAATGTATCTTCGGATGTCTAAATTGACCGGACTAACATACAAATTGAAGTATTATTAGTAATAATTTTAAACGGCATGTAGCATGAATTGTGTTTTCTCTAATTTTTATATTGTTTGTTAGTTATTTCGACTGTTTATCTTAAAATATATTTAGATATCCAAGAACAATCCGTTTCACTTAATCATGCCACTATAAAAAGACAGATTTAAAAAAAAAAAAAAAATTTATTATATTGATTTTATCATTCGCAATGCTTTTATTAAGTACCTATATAAAAAAATAACATTTTATTTTAGAAAAAATTCAACGTGTCCGATGTTCAGCCAGGAAACCCGCGACCCTTGGAAAACTGGTTCAGTGCTCTAACCACTGAGCTACCGAGCCACCTAGTGGAACGCCGAATTTACTTTTCGCTGTGACTTGGCTCGACATGTTGATTTTTTTCTAGTACTCATAAAATGTTATATTTATCATTCTAAATTATTAATAGTTGGCTTACTACCTACATGTACCCAGCCCAACCACATGACCAAGTGGCTTGCACATTGGTTTTCATAGAAAATTTGAGGTACCTACTCACTGGTTTTGGAATTTGATTTTAATTTGATGTCGCAAACAAACTTTTATATTGAGTTGGCTTTGGGTATTTATTGGTGGTAAATTTGTTTATTCTGATTTCTATTACACAAGTGATTTAGCTACTTTAGACCAATTGAAAAGAAAGTAGGCGATGGTTGCAACTGGCGCTGGAGCGGTGATGGTTGCAGCTCTGAGGGCGGTGTGGCTGGAACCGGTGACGGTGGGGTCCATGATGCAGGTGGTTGTGGAGTTCGGGATGTTGGTGGAAGTACTGTTAACAAAACAAATTATAATATTATAGGGTGAATTTTTCATTTGGGCCTTCATGGTCATGAAATCCGAAACTATGAGGAATAGTGAAAAATACTCGAAAAGTCAAGGGCCCGATTTTAATGAAAACTAACATTGCTTGTCTAAGTACCACAAGAGGCTCACGGGCATCTCCACAAACGCCATTATAATCATTTGAAATATTCCAGCAAATACATAAATTAACATCAAGAATGAATTTAATTATAATAATAATAAATAATAAATAACTTCTTACATTCACACCAATTATCTAAGCCCATTTTGATTTCATTACGAAACTGTATCATGGAAAACTTGATAACGGATAAATATATAGGTACTTAAATACTTTTTGTTTGTAAATACATACTTAATATACATAGAAAACACCCAGACCAAGACAAATAGACATGTTCATGCACACAAATATTTGTCTTGTTCGGGAATCGAACCCGAGACCACTAGCGCAGAAGGTGGGTAGCCTACCCCTGCGCCAAATCGGTCGTCAAATAATCAATTATGATAGTAGATACTAATAGTAAGAGCTTGTATCGTAATTATATGAAATTAAAATTAAAATTATTAAATTATCACTCAAGATAGGTACGTACCTACCTACTTTAAGTTATTTAAGTTATTAAAGTTTCTTTTTTACGTTAGTAATATTATAGTATTCTTTGCTAATAGTAAGAGCTTGTATCGTAATTATATGAAATTAAAAATAAAATTATTAAATTATCACTCAAGATAGGTACGTACCTACCTACTTTAAGTTATTAAAAAATAATGCTTACCATCATGAATCTCTTCAAAAATTTCAACATCATGTGATTCTTCAGTTTCTGCAACCTGTTGTGATGGTTCTGATGTTGACTGAAAATTTTATTGTAAGTATATTTTTATACTTAAATCAGATTGCCCACACAATGACAGAAAATACACAGAAGAATACAAAATTAATTCTTAAAGCGAATGATTGACAAACTAGGTTCAAAAGTTGGGAATATTGTAAATAATTTTTTTACTTACATTAAAACCTAGTTCTTGAATGCTAGCTTGACCAACAGCAGCAGACACTCCCGTAAGAGCGACTACCCTTTCTTCCAAAGCTGTCAGGTTCCGCCTGCTGCTTGGACCACCACCAGTGCCACTTGCATGACGCCTCATAAGCATGTATTTCTTTTTGGTTTTAGTTTTGAAGTCGGCCCATACCTAAATTCAAATAGGGATAAGTATCACCAAAAATGAATGCATGATAGTTTTAGTGTATAAGAAGCAAGTTAATATTCCAATTTACTTTTTTCCATTTGTCTTGTGACTTGTTGACACCGCCACCGATAGAATTTAATAAGCTTGTTAACTCTTGCCACTGTCTTTCTCCTCTCAATCGACCCTGAGGTCCCCCCTGAGGTCTGGAGAGGTCACCATGTCTATAATTTAAACAAATCTACTTTAATACTATAGTAATTATATAGGTCTGCATAAAATCAACAATTATTTTTAAATGTAAGGTAAGTGTAAGATGTGTTAAGGTATACTTAAGTGAACATCATAATTACTTATTATAGTCAATAAATACCTTTCCATAAACTCTACAAGAGCTGAGAATTGTTCATAACTAGCACGCAACCTTGGTTCCATCTCGCTAAAAGATAAGAATTTAAAGTTATAAAAGAAATTATATATTAATTTTACTGCCTTATTATTTCAAAAGTACTTACCCACTAAGATTTGAATTCACTACCTAGTATCACAAAAACTATGGGTTAAAAAAGTCTTGTTCCTATTTACTATTTATATACACTGCGAATGTTCCTTTAACGAAATTTAAAAGCACAATGAACGGAGCAACCATCATATTCATTTCACACAACACAACAATAGGGACTTATGTAGCTATTTCTTAATTCCCTGCAACTTTTACAAAGAGCTCTTGTTAAACCCACTCAAGTGCAAGCTTAATGATGTTAATGTAAACATCGGCTCAGTCTTCGGTATGCAATAAAATAAAAACAAAATTAAAATCTCGCGCACATTATTGACAACATAACTTGATTTTTGACGTTTGCGAACGAAACCATAGACATTTTTTTGATTTTTAGCGATAGCTCAAATAGAATAGAATAGATTATGCGTTAGATGAGTTCTTGTCACCTTGGCTACCAACTTATTATCGTTAACGCTAAAGCGTCAGCGTTTGTAGAAAGAGAAACGCTTCCAAACGTTTGCCACTTGTCTAGGCCTTCAGATCTCATAGATCTAAGGTGCGAAACAGCCAGTTTTTTACTAAATCATTTTTAATTCGTTTTAAACTTTTAATTAAATAATCACAAAAAAGTGTGCCAGCAAATTTGACATTTAGTACGTAGTGGCTGTCAGTTGTCTCATACGACCAATCGACCATACGTATTTTTTCAAAGTGTAGGTGAGACAGAAGACAGCCACAATGCCACACAAAAGTGTTAGTACTGCACTCTCCAGTTACCTCAGTTTGTAGTCTAAGCTCTTTCGTGCTGGCCAATGAAGTATGTCGTAAAAGTAGCCAATCACGTGTCCGGTGTTACGTCTCTCGAAGATTTTTCGTAAACAATCTTGATAATTATGTCTCTTTATTCAAGAAATAATTTATACATTATCCATTTTATAATATAAAAACATGTAGTTACTTTAAATAAATAAGTGTTTCATATTTTTTCTTGTCGCATTTTATAATGAACTAGCGGATTCTTGCGGTTTCACCCGCGTGGTACCCGTTCCCGTGGGAATATCGGGATAAAATATAGCCTATGTCACTCGGGAAGAATGCAGCTTTCTAATGTTCAAAGAATTTTCAAAATCGATCCAGTAGTTTCGGAGCCTATTCGATGCAAACAAACAAACAAACAAAGAATCAAATCTTTCCTCTTTATAATATTAGTATAGATAAAAGACACGTTAAGATTCTTTAGGTAAAATCTTTTAAACTACGAAATAGCCTGTTGCTATGCTTACTAAATTTGATTTTAAAATTCACCGCTAATATGACGCTTCTAAGATAAAATTTTTGATTTGTCATTGAATTTCCTATTTTTATTTCACAGAGACACGACAACTGTTTCTTCCAAGTTACTGACAAATTGCAGAACTTATCATGGCACTTTCTTAAGTGTTGCAAGTAGGAAGTCGAAGAAAGTTAAAGGTAGGAACAGTTCCATTATAAGCTTGATGTAGAACTAGTAGCTGTTTTAGTCTTTGTCCTTGATATATACTTCAATGCCTTTTCCTTTCATGACATTTTTTGCAATATAAATTGTCCTTTAACAGTGCTCGAATAAACCAAAAAATGTTAGGTCATACCGTTATTTTTATGGTACCGAAAATTAGCAGTAGCGAAATATAACGATACAGAAATTATTCGGTTGCGTAATATAACGGTACCGTTATATTTTACTCTACCTTAATTTTTAAATAAAGTAAAGAGACTTTTCATATAATCCAACAACCAATGTTTTTTCGGTACCGAAATAATTTCGGTTTAGGTACCCGTAAAAGAAAATAAAGGTACCCCGGTACAGTAAACTAAATACCCGTTTTGCTCTAGGTTTAAATCAATGCGATACCGAAATTTTACACCGGTAGCGTAACCCTTAACCTTTACCGCTATGAAGCCCTGCCCTAAATTTTTGCCTATTGTTTTTTTTTTCAGAGTCTACGACAAATGGTATCAACGTACAAATTCCTATAAATGAAATTCTGGGAACTCTACTAGAATTTGCCAAGGTAAGTTAATTAAATTCTTCCTAACTAGATTTTCGCCCGCGGCTTCGCCCGCGTATACTACACGACGTTATCTCGTAGAAATTACGTGATAAACAGTATCCTATGTTCCTCTCCAAACTACAAAGTATCTGTGTCCCAAATTTCAGCCAAATCAGTTCAGCCGTTTTATCTAAAAGTCCGTGATAAAAAGTACCCTATGATCCTCTTTAGGCTACAAAGTATCTGTGTATAAAAAAAAAAGTATTTAAGTAAGGTCAATGTGGGGAAGTCCGGCATACTTTTCTAAAATTTAAGTTCAACTGAACTTATTGAATCGAGATACGCTTTCTAAAGTGACTTGTGTCGTCGGAAATTATAGGTAATATATTTATTTACCTATATTGGTCTTAAAATAGTATGAATTGCAATTATCTTTAGATTTATATGATATTTTTTAAAACACGGCGTGTAGACGGATTTCCCGTGCAGTTTAAGGTAAGTCCGTCTACTAGCACTATATCCATAACTTGTGAGGCAATATGTATGAAAACAGTTTCTAGCAGTGACGTAAAACTAGCGTTGAAATGTGTGATTTATGAATTTGTCTATAAGGTTTACATTTCAAAGATAATTGTGACAGTGGTTGCAAACATTTTTAATAAAATTGTATGTAGCGAATTTCCTTTTTTGTAAAATGAAATACTAAGTAAAACATAAATCTTTATTTCTAATTCAATATTATAAGTAGTGACTGCAAAATCACCACGAAATTGAAGGCGATCGCGAAGCGATCGAACATTTTTATATTCCTAGTAAAATAGATATACGAAAGCGATTCATTACTATCTTGCGGTACATAATTATATCCCTAGGGATATAACTATATCACGGCTTTATCTATCTTACTGCGACATATATATCAAGCTTTATCGTAGGTGTAGAATGATTTTCAATAAATCAAATAAATACTTTCATACTAGTAGTAGTAGTGGTAGCAGCACGTAGTAGCTAACAAATACAAATAACATAAAATACGTGCAGCTGAAAAGGTTGACAATATCTGCAATTGAGGAAAGACCGTCATATGACGGACTTGCCTTACGTATAGGGTTGCCAACTTTTTTTTACAAAAGAAAAGTATATTATGGTCGGAAGAGAAAAATAAACAGTATTTTAGAAAAACGAGCAGTATTTTGTTTTTAATGTTTTGTTGTTTGAAGACATATTTATTTGTGCTTCTCGTACAACTTATCAGTTTTGAGTCATTTTGGAAAGCTTCGTAAGCATAATTACAGGAGATGCCTTAAAACGCAGTGTTGGGCGTTTACTTTTTAAATAGACCTATGGATACCAGTGACGTTGGCTGAAAACAGTATATTTGTATACTTTTTTTTTGTTCAACAGTAAAAAGTATAATGTAGTGAAAAACAGTTTAATACTGTTTTTAGCAGTATAGTTGGCAACCCTACTTATTATCTGGCATACCAGACGGACTTCCCAACTATTACATTTTGTGGTTAGAAATTTGTTGCAGGTAATAATTACGAAACTCGAGCGATATAAATGAATTCATCACCAGAAATAAGTATATGGATAACTAAATGACTTACGTAATCAAAGAAACTTTAAAAACTCCATTGATTTTCTACTTTTTTTTTAGTTTTTTGAAGAGACGTTACACTCCAGCTTCAAGTACAAAACGCGAAAAAAATGGCCTACCAATTTCTTTCAACCTAATGATGTTAGCGACGTCTATGATTCTCAGTTCGAACTAGCTCCGTAATACTGTTTTACCGACCGAGGCATAAGAACCTAGTCATTCAAAAATGGAAGTTATTGCCGCTAGACGGACTTACCTCCTAGACGGACTTCCCCACATTGACCTTACTTATATGTTTATCCGTTATCAAGTTTTCCATGATACAGTTTCTTAATGAAATTAACATGGGCTTAGATAATTGGTGTGAATGTAAAAAGTTATTAATTAATTTATTTATTTAATCTTTGTTATAAATTACTAATAACGTCTGAAGGCCTCAGGAGCAATGGCCGATTAAACTATAAAAAATAATATAAGCATCCCATATTTCAACTAGCTCCATCTCTCAACAGTTAGCATAAGCTTAGTCTGATAACTGCTCATTATATTCACACTAAATCATATTAAAAATAATTGGGTCCACTTATGTCTTTTAAATATTCTTACAGCAAAGTAAATCAATAGTAAAATCAGTTTTCCCCTCTTTCCCCAGGATAAACCCGTCGTAGCCGAAGCCCTATCCCTGCAAGTGATAAAAGCTGTCCTCACCCCCTCCAGTCCCGGGTTCGATGCCCGGGCCAGCCTAGCTCGCTTAGTGGGAGATGTACTGAGCTCTCCGCCCGGCAACTTAACGCCGTTCGCCGTACAAGTGGCTAGGGTGCTTGTGGAGCAAGTCTGTACTACGTTGGAGTAAGTTCTTTTTATTTAATTACTAGCTGACCCGGCAAACGTTGTTTTGCCATATTAATTATAGTGGACCCGGTAAACTTCGTATCACCAACACCTATAAATATTATAGATAGACAGATGAAAATAATTAATTGCAAAGAAGTTTTATATACACTGCCTGCCACAAATGTCACTTATTAAAAAGTAGGTAATCCAAAGCGGCTAAAACGTCAGTGATTACAATACTCTATGACATACCTCTTTGGAAGCGGCTATGGAAGAAATGACAGTTTTGTATAGTACGACAGTTTATCGATTTTCTATACAAAATAATCATTTTTATTTTATAATTTTCCGGAATAAAAAGTAGCTATGTTACTCTCCAGCGCCCAAACTATTCCCATACCAAAAATCGAGTCGATCCGTTGCTCCGTTTTGACGTGAAAGACGGACAAACAAACAAACAAACAAACAAACAAACAAACAAACACACTTTCACATTTATAATATTAGTATGGATTAAAAAATAGCTTTCATTTTTATTTATTTATTAAAAATTTTAAAAGCTAGACTTCCGCCCGCGGCCTCGTCCGCGTGGACTACACGACGTTATCCCGCGGGAATGTTTTTTTTTTATTTTTTTTATTGTGTTTTTGTCTACGATCAGTCCTAGAACTTTGAGTAGGCTTGTTGAACGTGCCATTGGAGTTTGAGGGTGCTCCCCAGCGGAAGACTCCCCCGTCAATCAGAAACGCTTCTCTAGACCCTGGATGTCATGGCGCTTTAGGCGTTTGTGGTATGTCACATTTGATAGGGCGGTAGCCAGTTCATTCGGGTGGTACTCGATTCGAGTTTTGTAGCTTGAAGCTGATCGTATTATCTCTTCCTTTACTTTTGTGATATTCAGTGTCTCGTGTAGTTCAGTATTGGTTAGGAACCAAGGAGCATTGGATATTGTACGCAATATGCCGTTTTGTAGTCTTTGGATGATTGACAGGCTTGTATTACAGGCACTGCCCCATCGTTGGATGCCGTACATCCATACCGGCTTAAGTATTGTTTTATAGATGAGAAGCTTGTTGTCGACAGAGAGTTTTGAGTTTCGTGCCATTAGCCAATACATATTCCTGAACCTCGTATTTGATTCGTCTCACTTTGTTTTGATATGTTTCTTCCAAGTTAATCGTCTATCCAGATGCATTCCGAGATATCTGACCATTTCATGATGAGGAAGGGTGTTGTTTCCTAAGGTCAGTGGAAAAAAAAAATGGCCGCGGGAATGTGATATTTTTTCGGGATAAAAAGCAGCCTATCTTCCTCTCCAGGCTACAAAGTATCTGTGTCCCAAATTTCAGCCAAATCCGTTGAGCCGTTATGGCGTGATTGAGTAACAAACATACAAACATCTAAACTTTCACATTTATAATATAAGTAGGATAGTAGGACTAGTACCCGGTGAACATCGTATCACCTTCATCTTATGAAGATAGTCAAAAAATACTGGTCTGGGTGTATGTTTTAACCGCCTCTGTGGTCTAGACCACGAATACCACGGATTTCAGACCCAGAGGTCCCGGGTTCGATTCCCAGTGGGGGTACATATTGTATTCGGTTTGGTTGGTGGTAGGACTTGTTCTTAGTCCGCCTGGCAAGCTACCACCATCTTATTTAAGTCTGACGCCATAACAATGATGTTTTCAGCGTTATTGTGTTCCGGCAGTTAAATATAAGATAGCCAGTTCCTCAGTGATTGAGGATTCCGGGAGTAGTACGCTTCCACCTTCAGCCTCATCATCACTTATCATCAGGTGTGATGAAGGCTAAGTGCTACCCCGTTGTGGATAAAAAATATATAAAAAAAATGTGGTAATAAATAAATAATAAATATTTTCTTACAATCACACCAATTATCTAAGCCCATAGTAAATTTCCTAAGAAACTGTGTTTACGTGAACTTGATAACGGATAAATATACCTACTTAAATACTTTTTGTTTGTAAAAACATACTTATTATACATACATAACACACATACCAAGACAAATAGACATGTTCATGCGAATCGAACCCGAGACCTCTGGCGCAGAAGGCAGGTATCCTACCCCTGCGCCAAGTCGGTCGTCAAATATCCGTCGTCGTTGTTTCCAATTTCCATAATACTAGTGCATAAGCTACTATACCTTGGTATTGGAACAATGTTTGTGATTGTGTCCAATATTTATTTATTTCTATACCTTGGTATTAGAACAATGTATGTGATTGTGTCCAATTTATTTAATACTAGCTGACCCGGCAAACGTTGTTTTGTCATATAATAGTGGACCCGGTCACCAACATCTTGTGTGTGTGTTTATGCACCAAAAATTGCCTACACCAGACAACAGATAGCGTTAGTTACACTCTACCAATAAAGGGGCCCAAGCTTGGTAAAAATTACTCTGTGAAGTATGTAGAGTGAGTGTCAGATAACTCTGCGCGCATGCGCGACTGGGGCATTTTTGGCGCTAGTTACAGTACATTTTTTTATTCTAAGCTTATGGAAAAGATTAGTATTCGATTTTGACCGCGCAGACGTCAGTGATTACATACTCTTTGGAAGCGGTAATGGAAGAAATGACAGTTTTGTATCGAAGGTACGACAGTTAAACGATTTTTCATAGAAAATTAAAATTTTTACTCAATTTTCCGGAATAATAAGTAGCCTATGTTACTCTCCAGCTCCCAAACTATCCCCATACCAAATATCACGTCGATCCGTTGCTCCGTTTTGACGTGAAAGAAGGACAAACAAACAAACACACTTTCACATTTATAATATTAGTAGGATTTATTTATTTCTATAATTTTCTTTGAACTAAATTTATTCCTTGTTTCAGGTTTCAAAACTCGCTGGACAAGTTGCGTCGCCTCACCAAATGTACGGACGGAGAGGCTCTCACTTCGCTCCTGTGGGAAGATGTCGCCTTGAGGGGAGGGGAAGATATGTTCAGCTTGGGGTAAGATACGTTGTATAATATAGGAATAATGTGATAGTAAAAAACCACGAGCCCTAAAAGCAGCTTTCAGGCGTGATTGACACTACTACTATCACATTTTTCCTATACTTACTTGGAAAATTGCATTGTGTTGTATTAAAAAAAATATTTTAAATCTCAATACGTTGTATACGATAAGATGAGCAAGATATCATTTATTTTAATCAACCAGGTATCATTCACAAAACTTAAAACAATGGAATAACATTAATATTACAAATAAAAAAATATATATTAAAATAATATTTTGAAATCAAGCTCCGGTCGAAACAATGCAATCGTGGCCCATTTTGCTAATAATTTGTTTGAAAGCGTCAAAACTATAAAGCTCAGAGTCAACGTCAACTTATGATGGGTCACGAATTGGTTTGTTCGACTGTACATGAATCATGCCACATTGATTTAAGTACTGACAGTCAAATCGTTCAGCCAATGCGCTCAGGATGCCGGTCCGGCACGTCCGTACAATCCGGACATACGTCCGACAATACGGACGTACCGTACCGGTATCCTATACTTTAGTCGGACGTGAGATTGCTATAGCACATTTTCCAAACACTTCGCAACAAGATATCTGAGTATTTCACTTGGTTCACTAAGCTGAAACAGACTAATTGATTTATGGGATAGATATTTTTTTACAGTCTGTTTTTCTCTCGTACATGTCGTAGTTATTTTAGATTATAAAATTGGTATTTTTTTGATATTGAAAATTGGTATTTTTATGATATTGTCGGTTATTTCATGAAATAGTCGTATATCGTTGAAAGTTCAGTGTTTAATGATATTTTCAATGTTTGGCCATATCATAAAAATTCGACTATTCAAGAAATGACCAGCCATTTCATGAAACGATCAATTCAATGATCTGACCACGACATACACTATTTCAATTGTCATTTTAAGGTTCAGTTGATATCTATTGAAGACTTTTACTTGTTATGTTTTTTTCAGCCATGTGAAATTTGAAGACATGTGTGTGGATGTTGAGCCCGCAGAACCCTCATTGGATGGTAAGTACTAAAGCAAGGTCGCGGAGCACGAAGAATATCAAACAATACTTTTATTACCTGTTCCTCTCACTCCCGCGTTAATATGGTTGCGTCACGCTCGCACAGATGCGATGCACTCCGTCTCAAGGGATTTGGAGCTTTCTTTTGTTTTTATTTTACTGTAGCATTAGACTTATGTACAAAATTGTGATGGAAAAATAAACGGTTATTTATTGTTATTATTATTTGTGCGAGGGTGACGCGACGCACTATATTTACGCAGGAGCCTCAAAGTTACTTGCAGGACTTGTAATTTTTATTATCACAATATTCCTTTACTTACAGAATAGCATTGTTAAGAGCAATTTGGCAGTTGTCCTGCTCGCACAATGCAACATTTTCATAGATTGTGGAAAGCACATTGTGTTTTTTAGAAAAGTATTATATTATTTCACTACAACGCAATGTTACGGATATTTTGCTACAGTAAATTGAAGTAGAAAGAAAATTTTCGATAACTTTAATCTCGTAATTCTGTAATTATTGCAGTACTCATCGACAATGTTGAAATATGTTTAATAAGGACGTATAATATATGATGGCATAGAAACATAATGTAGAACTTTTTGAAAAATGCTGAGTTTTCCACAATCTTTAAAAATGTTTATAGTGCGAGCGAGACAATAGCAAAGTGTGAAATTTCTCATCTTTATTTTCTCATCTTAAACTACAACAATGGAATTCTATTTTTGGCACATGTGCGCACGTTCCAAACATATCAGTTTGCATAAAAATTATTTAAAATATTAGTTTATATCTTTTTCCTGTCTAGTTTAGAGTAAATATAGTTCATATACTTGTTAGGCATAACATCAGCCTTCGGCAAGCTGTCAAACTGGGACAACTTAACGATACAAGCGAAGCAGGAAGTTTTGAATTCCGGATTGCCAAAGTTATGGGTGGATGTTGAGACATACCGGCGGTGGATAGACGCTTACGAAGGTAAACATACAATATTATTTACTTCAATCTGTTGTAAAATACATCACAAAATTTTAATTAGTACCTACAAAGATTTTAGGAGAGGATAGTGTCCATCAATACGATCAATTTTTACTATAACTACAGAATATATAATAGTACTAAGGTACAGAAGGCGCACTCTGCAAACCCATTCAAATAAAAATAAATCTTTTTGCATGAAAATAAAGTCCAACTCTCGCTTTGTCATCGCTTGTCTACTGTTATAATAACCTAAAGTTCGCGCATGCAAGCAAAACTATATCCAATAGCTACGCGCGACAGTTCTTATTTCTATGAAAGTCTCAAACAGCTCGCTCGCTGGTTAGGGTTGCGAGCGACTTGCGAGTTCGGTTTTGTTGTTTCTTTTGTTCTTTCATTTATTTAGACACCCGTAAACACAACAGTATCTTTTATACGGATTATAAGAAGGTTTAGTAGTCATTGTTCGGTGCACAAAAATCACAGGAATGACCGATCGTTTTACGCGCAACTTGGAGCGTACGAGCCGAGCGGCATCCTTCTGCCATACGCCGGCCGAACGTACCTAGACTGCGGAGTGACACCCCCCTGGTATAACGCCAACCACGGAATCCCAAAAAAATACAGCTGTTTTTGACGACCGATTTGGCGCAGGGGTAGGCTACCCAGCTTCTGCGCCAGAGGTCTCGGGTTCGATTCCCGAACAAGTCAAATATTTGTGTGCATGAACATGTTTATTTGTCTTGGTCTGGGTGTTAACTATGTATATTAAGTATGTATTTACAAACAAAAAGTATTTAAGTATATATTTATCCGTTATCAAGTTTTCCATGATACAGTTTCTTAATGAAATTAACATGGGCTTAGATAATTGGTGTGATTGTAAGAAGTTATTTATTTATTTATTACTATTATTATTTCGCGATTACTGGTTGGCCCCATAGTAAAAATTGATCGTATTGATGGACACTAATCATCTCCTAAAATCTTTGTACTAATTAAAATTTTGTGGTGTATAGCATGATTAAAATGACAGCTCATTCGTCCAAAGCAAAAAGTTCTTTATGCTATTGGAATAAAGCTCAAGAAAAACAGGATCAGACATTTTTTAATGCAGCTAATGCTAGAAAATTAGACCCTGTTCCTTGTGCATAAGCAACGTTTTGCTTTGCACGAATTAGCTGTCATTTTAACCATGCCAAAATTTAACAGACTGTACCCTTCCGCCCGCGGCTATGCCTGCGTGGACTACACAACTAGGTATATTTGTTGTGGAACTAATATATATTTTTGAAGTTTGATATTTATCCGGGATGAAAAGTAGCATAATTATATGTCACTCTCCAGCTCTCAAATTAGTGTGTTCGTTCGTCTTTTGCGTCAAAACGGAGCAACATATCGACGTGGTTCTTGGTATGGGAAAAACGTCACATTCCCGTGGGATAACGTCGTGTAATCTACTTGGGCGAAGCCGCGGGCGGAAGGCTAGTATTGTATAAAAGAAAACGCCCTGACAGCCAAACGTCGCGGGTTCGACTCCTGTTCCAACTAGTTAAAATAATTTGTTTCTTTGATTACATTACTCACCAAATTTCTTTGTTTGATTACATTACCCTCCAAATAGTTTCTTTCCTTCTATGTGAAAAATAATTTATTTCTTTTATTACATTACTCCCTAAATTGTTTCTTTTCCTTCTTTGTGAAAAAAAAAATTGTTTCTTCGATTACATTACCCTCCAAATTATTTATTTTCTTTCTCTACAAACAGTAACAAACACCAAATCGTGGTTCGACAAGTTAGTGGTGACTTACCGCGACGAGAGTAAGCAGGACGCGCTGCGGTGGGTGAGCGAGACGGATAGATGGCCGAGGAACCTGTTCCACGTGTCCACGGTAAGTGGTTGAATGAGTTCGTATGCTATGGGAATGGCAACTGTCAAAATACGAATGGCGACTCTCAAATTATGAGTTACAACTGTCAAAATACGAGTAGCAATTGTCAAACAAAGAGTGATAACTGTCAAAATACCAGTGGCAACTGCCATATACGAGTGGCAACTGTCAAAATACGAGTGGTAACTGTCAGAATACGACTGATAGCTGTCAAATACGAGTGGCAACTGTCAAAATACGAGTGACAACTGTCAGAATACGAGTGGCAACTGTCAAAATACGAGTGACAACTGTCAGAATACGAGTGGCAACTGTCAAAATACGAATTTAACATGTCAAGAAATGAAAAAAAAAATTGAAAATTAAGTAGGTTTTAGAAAAAAAGGACCCGTCCCACAACTCGTTCCTCAGTGGTTAGAGCATTCGCCCGGACAGTGAAAGGTCGTGGGTTCGAGTCCCATCGGAAATAGTTGTAAAACGGATCGATTTTTTCTAATACTTAATTTTTCAAAAATAACGAATTACATTTTGCACAATTGAAAATAATACATACCTACTATCCAACTTATTACTTAACTAGTTTAGTTTTGAAGAAATGAAAGCGAAGGAATTCATAACTACAGCGTTTTGTATATTTACTCAACCAGGTAGCCGAATGTATACAAAGTATATCAGATGACGAAGATATTCAGCTGCCTGGTCATATCCAACCTAACGATTGTTTAGCGGAATGGGCTGCCAGGATTATGTTACGGTAAGTCTTTTTTAATCCACAATGGGGAGCACTTAAGGTCATAGCCCACTTATACCGCACCGCTCCCACCCAGCCAAAGTATGAGCAACCAAATATGGACTTCTTTTATAATATAATTATCATTGTTTGTATTGTTCCTGTTACCTAGTAAGTTGATTGTGGTATGAAATAAAAAATTTATAATTATTATTCCATTTATTACATTTTAAATACTTACTTACAAAATTATATTTCTAAACATTAAATTTTTACAATGTATTATTATTATTACTTAATATAGTTCACTGTAGATGCATTTTACAGTTACAATATAAATTTGGCGACCGATTTGGCGCAGGGGTAAACTACCTGCCTTCTGCGCCAGAGGTCTCGGGTTCGATTCCCGAACAAGACAAATATTTGTGTGCATGAACATGTCTATTTGTCTTGGTCTGGGTGTTTTCTATGTATATTAAGTATGTATTTACAAACAAAAAGTATAAGTATATATTTATCCGTTATCAAGTTGACGTAGACACAGTTTCTTAAGAAATTAACCACGGGCTTAGATAATTGGTGTGATTGTAAGAAAAATATTTATTTAAAATAGCGGACAGCGCGCGGTCCGCGAGCTTACCGCCGTCAGACTGCTCGGTAGTTGACGCAAAATTCATCTACAGTGAATGACATTAAGTCCATATTTGCTGCTCATACTTTGGTTGGGTGGGAGCGGTGCGGTATAAGTGGGCTATGACCTTTTGCTTTCATCACACCGACACTCCATTCAGCGAAAAAAAGATTTTTTTGAAAAATTGAAAATGAAGTAAGTATATGGAAATAATTGACCCGTCTCACACAACCCAACCAACCATCGGAGCTTTTCGATTTTTTCTAAATACTTCATTTTAAATTTTTCAATAATAAAAATTGCATTGTGAATGCAAAAAACTAAAAATTAAAATATAATATTTTTAGTATCAAAAACATTGCAGTCTTTTAGGTCTTTGGCAATAATATCTGCACATCAAAGAGAAAAAGATTGCCCTTGACGAGTTTCTTGCCCTTTCTTCTCGCAAGGTCTCCTGCCGTAGGATTTGCGAACCGATGGCGTAGCTTCTTTGACGTTCATAAGTGTTGTTACCTCATCCTAAATTGAATAAAAAAATTGTTTTGGTTTGATTCATCTTAATTTCGGTCTACCTACATTATATTATTATCATTAATTTTGTAGTAAAGCCTACACCTCATCATCATCAGAAAGCGAGGAGTTGGTTTCCCCCTCAGACCAAGAGTTGCTGTGGTGCAGAACAGCCAATGATAGACAGCTACCTTATCTGGCGCTGAACTGTATTGAGGTTCATAGCAGGTAAAAGTATCAAATTGATACTGTAAATATTACGGAAAGCTGGATTTTTACTATGGTTTATTGTGCTTGTACTGCACAATAGGGGATGGGGCTGTTACTAATCCTACTATCCTACTATATATCCATCCATACTAATATTATAAATGTGAAAGTGTGTTTGTTTGTTTGTTTATTTGTTTGTTTGTTTGTCCTTCTTTCACGTCAAAACGGAGCAACGGATCGACGTGATATTTGGTATGGGGATAGTTTGGGAGCTGGAGAGTAACATAGGCTACTTATTATTCCGGAAAATTGAGTAAAAATTGTAATTTTCTATGAAAAATCGTTTAACTGTCGTACCTTCGATACAAATCTGTCATTTCATCCATTGCCGTTTCCAAAGAGTATGTAATCATTGACGTCTGCGCGGTCAAAATCGAATACTAATCTTTTCCATAAGCTTACAATAAAAAAATGTACTGTAACTAGCGCCAAAAATGCCCCAGTCGCGCATGCGCGCAGAGTTATCTGACGCTCACTCTACTTCACAGAGTAATTTTTTATATGTAGGAAATAGAGACCAAGCTTGGGCCCCTTTATTGGTAGTGTGTAACTAGCGCTATCTGTTGTCTGGTGTAGGCAACTTTTGGTGTATAAACAGACACACAAGATGTTGGTGACCGGGTCAACTATTATATTATATGGCAAAACAACGTTCGCCGGGTCAGCTAGTCCTACTAATATTATAAATGTGAAAGTTTAGATGTTTGGATGTTTGTATGTTTGTTACTCAATCACGCCAAAACGGCTAAACGGATTTGGCTGAAATTTGGGACACAGATACTTTGTAGCCTGGAGAGGAACATAGGCTACTTTTTATCCTGGAAAAATGTCACATTCCCGCGGGATAACATCGTGTAGTCCACGCGGGCGAAGCCGCGGGCGGAAAGCTAGTATGTAAATATATAATAGCTACATTCAAAAATATTACATTGAAGAATAATAAAAGTGAAAAAAAAGATTAATAAGAAAGTAATGAGCTGCTGAATTGTGACAAACTGTCTCTAGCTATCTCTTTCTAAAATGAAATTTTATATGGCGGGAGTATGGCGCTACTAACATCTGACGTCATATGTGTTTAACGCTGTCCTTGTCTAATAAGGAAGTTGATGATCTATATTTCCGAAAATATGTAAAATATTTGAAAATTTAAACCTACCTGTGTCATGTTTCCGATATTTCTAAAAACATTTTAAACGAATAAAAAATATACAATCCGATCGCCTATTATTATAGTAATTATTAAGCTTTCTATAAGTTTTTGATGTATTGAAATAATTTTAGTTTGCTGGAGCGTACGCAAGTATTGCCCTGGAGTATTGAGAAAGCGCGCGCTTTGAGAACTATAGGCTTGGACACTGATGATACAGACAGATTGAACGAGTCGTTGACTATATTGGGTAAGTTTTGATAATATAATTTCCAGATTCGGAACAAAAAAATGTTGCGGTTGAATTCAACTAAAGTACGGTCGTGGAGCACGAAGAATATCCTTCAATAACCTGTTATTCCCCGCAGAATTAGTGTATATATAAAGTACAGTCAGCATCAAAATGATCTGAGCGTTCAAACCCACCTAAAATATCTGAAACGAGACTGGCGAACTTCTATGTATTTTCAGACCTCGACTTATAGGTCTCGTTCATGGAAAAAATTTAATGGTACTTAAAGAACTATGCTAGACTAACAAAAAAGTTAATTGTTTCTATGCTTTTAAAGTTGGGACAACAAAGATATGTTCAATAACCTAAAAATATAGAAGTTAGGGTAAAAATCATTTATTTAACAACCTTTTATTTAAAAACAACACAAATATTGATTTACCAATAAATAATTAATGATAAAATAGATGAATGGGTAGGTAATAACAAAGACAAATAACGAAAGGAACCATTATTTTAATAAAGACATAGGTAAGTATCGCACCGCTGGCGACATCTGCGCTAAGCTTTGCTTGCGGATCTTCATTAGTTTTTAATTTATGTTATGTACCTTGTCCGATGTAGGTCCCTATCTAATAATAATTATGTAAATAATAAAATGACCTTGTTTTAGATGACTACTGCGTCAAATGAAACGGATTTATGAAGTGTTTCAATGTTATTTTGCCTTGTCTTGAAAGTTATTTATCTTTTTATTCCATTCTTTAATAAATCAGGCGTTTGTAAAAGTTAATTGTAGAAGTTTAAATTAATTTAATTTTCATGTTTCTGAAAGTGCACGACTTCGTAAAATATTAGGGCGATTCTCGCCGGTCTCATTTGACAAAATCACTCTTAGCATGATACTTTTAAGGTGTACTATCAATTTGTTCTCAAACAACAAATGAAAATTCAACTTAGTGTCTTGAGATATGGTTGATTTTTGTCAAATTTTCTGATATTTTTGGTGGCTTTGGTGGTTAACCTTCGATCATATAAACCCTAGATACAGCGTAAACGCACAAACCTTCGATCATATAAACCCTAGATACAGCGTAAAAGCACAAACCTTCGATCATATAAACCCTAGATACAGCGTAAACGCACAAACCTTCGATCATATAAACCCTAGATACAGCGTAAACGCACAAACCTTCGATCATATAAACCCTAGATACAGCGTAAACGCACAAACCTTCGATCAAATAAACCCTAGATACAGCGTAAACGCACAAACCTTCGATCATATAAACCCTAGATACAGCGTAAACGCACAAACCTTCGATCATATAAACCCTAGATACAGCGTAAACGCACAAACCTTCGATCATATAAACCCTAGATACAGCGTAAACGCACAAACCTTCGATCATATAAACCCTAGATACAGCGTAAACGCACAAACCTTCGATCAAATAAACCCTAGATACAGCGTAAACGCACAAACCTTCGATCATATAAACCCTAGATACAGCGTAAACGCACAAACCTTCGATCACATAAACCCTAGATACAGCGTAAACGCACAAACCTTCGATCATATAAACCCTAGATACAGCGTAAACGCACAGAAAGTGAAGCCGCCAACGAATGCCCAATTCGAAATTGCTCATTAGATCGCCTCAGTAGTCATTTGATCGCCCGGCGAAACGATGCCTAAATGTGCTGAGAAGATGCGCAAAAACAATTCGAAAAAAGGAAAAAAAGATACGTTATATAATATTTTCAGTCAGTATTGAACTTAAGTATAATTGCACGATTAATTTAAAGTCAAACATGTACTGAAACTATTATAATTTCATTATTTATACTAAAATATTGCAATATTCCTTGCCGCGCAACCGTTTCTTCTATTTGCGTTAGTAAGACAGAGATGCAAACATGACGAAATACGATTCGCTGTTCTAGCGTCGGCCGACCATCTGAGCTTTCCATGTAATAAGATCGTAAGTACTACCATGCCGACCGAATTTAAATCCAATTACCGTTGCTTAGGGTCGAATATCAAATTTGGTGACGGCAGTATTCGGGATCGAACTGCTAATGACAGCGCTGTTGGAATCACTTTTTCAAGCGCATTTAGTATGGAATTGTGTATCTAGGGTTTATATGATCGAAGGTTTAAACGCTCAGATTATTTTGATGCTGACTGTGCTAATCATATCTCTCGAGCTGGCTAGGTCGTGAACTAAACTCAGTAGAAGTCAGTGCTTAATTTAATCTCGAAGTCAAATTTGTAATAAAATTATTTATTCTTCGTTTTTAGAATCCTCGTCAATAAGAGTCGACGATTCAGACTTAGACGTAATTGTTCTGAATAAATTGAAGTTATCTTTGCACCAAGACTTGGAATGTGAGTATATACACACATTACTTTCTACACAATAGATTTGTTCTTCCACCCTTTTAGACTTTTTAACCGACTTAAAAAAGGAGGTTCTCAGTTTGACCTGTATGTATGTATGTTTGTCCGCGATTATCTCGCGTGACTGAACTGATTTTGATGCGGTTTTCAGGAGAGTATTTGATACATTTAGGAGGTTTTAGTATATTAACCGTCTTCAAAAAAGGAGATTCATCATGATGCACTAAAAAGTGTGAAACAAAAATTATATTGTTAAATAAGTTTTTAGTAAAAATTTCATTTATATGACGAGCATTTTTGCTGACTGTACTTTAATATTGTATTGTCATCTAAACCTAACCTGTATACGAAATTTCAGCTCCATCGGACACTGGGAAGTGGGTCAAATTAAGCTTGCAGGATTTGTCCCCCACTAACTAACTAACTAACTAACTAACTAACATGGCAAGTTAATAAAAAGCTTGTAAAATAGAACCGCCTTAAAAAAATGCCATCAAAAAGAAAGAAATAATACGTCTATATGTTTTAGCCATAACAAAGGAGACGGTTTTTACCGCGATAGAAACCATAGACAGCCATACAGAGAAGCAAAATGTGAGCAAGAAGAACAAACAAGCTCTTTGCTGGTTGTATGAACTTGCTATGACTTATTATGACGACGTATGGACTCAAGGTAATGACCATAAACTTATTTATACTAGGGGTAATAGACGGACACGAGTGAGAAACCAGTCCTTACGGCAGAAGCTATGTGCGAGAAAGAGTTGGAAGAAAATGACAGTAGAACCCGATTTGACTTATTTAGCGTCTTTTATCATCTTGATGAAAAGCGTCCACTCTATTATTTTGTGATTTTTATCGCGATCGCGTCGTTTTGGCTCTTAAAACTATATAAATCAATAATGGTGTAGTGTTCTGTGTTGAATTGTAATGTTACTTACGACAATAAACCAAATAAACACTAATTTCACAGGTAAATAGGATTGTACAATTACCATTTTCATAGTTCATATTTTAGTTGAATATATTCCCAAATACACTAAGTGACACATTAATATCATACTATTTATCGGCTATTTTCTAAATAAAGGCTGATTTTTAAACTTTATGTGTTAGATAAAAAGATATTATATCCGTGAACTTGAGAAAATATGACGTAGAGGTTGATCAAAAATTATCGATATTATTATCGATAGGTACTCATGTCGATGGTTTCCAATATAACTTTGTTTGTCTTTGTGAACACTGATAGTTTTATTTAAAGCTGATTTAACCGACACTTTTTAAATAGTAAATTATACCTACTTCAGTACCAATTCAACAATATATTCAGGTTTCCTGTAAATCCAGTGATTAAGTTAAACTGGATAAAATTAATAAATAGAATAGACTGGGAGCTTCGCCAAAACTATGTGGTGTGCAGCAAATATTTCAAGCAAAACTGCAAAGAAACATTGAGAAATTATTTAAATAAAATGGATAATATCAATGGGTTTGAGAAAGGTATAATTATTTATTTATTTTTGAAATATATACATTTTAACTTAAAATATGTCATTAATTTAAAATGACCACCAAGGTAGGTATTTAAATTTTTAAAGTTTTTATTATTTTTATTAAATAATAAAAACGTCGTGTGTCGTGGGTTCGAGTCCCATCGGAGCTGGGGGGCTACCGCGTAACTTTATGGGTATGAACTTCATACGTTTTTGGGAACTTTAAGTCAATTTTATAAAGAAAATAGCTGCTATCAGTTCCTTGTTTTGTGACGTCGGGTATAACGATAACAAGCTAGCAATGTTCAACAGAACAAAGCAGCAAAAATCTATCAAGTTATGGAATTCAAATGACAGTTGAAGCCCATACCCATATCCATATTTCTTAGCCGGTAGCCCCCCAGGTTCTGAGACGGGTCGATTTTTTCTAAATACTTCTTTTTCAATTTTTCAATAATAAAAATGCAAAAAAAGTAAAAACTTAAATAACATGAACTTTATTTTTATTTTCCCATGTCCATTGAAGTATACTTCATATCATATGAATTATTAAATCTTGTTTGCGTTTTATTTACATTATTGTTATCGACAACCTAAAATGGGCTTGAGGGCAGCTCTAAAAGATAGATAGATAGATAGATAGATAAATTCATTTATTTGCATCACAAACAGACTCACACACACGTTTACAAATTACACACACTAGCTCATGTCATTTTCGGTCTCACAACCAAGCGAACTCTGTCCGTCTATTACTAGAGTATAATAAGTTTATGGTAATGACAATGAAAGACAGAAAGAAAGAAAAAAACATTTATTATCGGATACACCATATAGCACATACAGACACAACAGGGAATGACAATCAACAAAGTATACAGTTAACAAATAAATAAAATAAAGAAAGACATAAAAACAAACAAGCACATGGTGTGATGTTAAACTTTAACTTGAGTCAGTCAGGCAGGGCCCTTTAACAGTTAAAGGGCCCTGCCTGACTGACTCAGCACAAAACTCCTGGGCCATTCGTAGGTGGTTAGAATGACCCAGAAGCGCTGTTTTTCTTTCAGGGCCTTAAGGCTCGGACAACACTAACCGCCGGTTCCTAAAACGCCAATCAAAATTAAAATTAGCTAACAGACTGTCACAATTAATTCCCAATTAAAAGCACCTTGGGTTTCTGAAATGAAAATTATTGGTTTATTATTAGTTTGGCCACCCTGACTGAAGTCAATGGAATTAGTACTTATACGTACTTATCATACATATTGTATCCATTATCTCTGACTGTTTTTTTTTGTTGGTACTCATTGCAGGACAAATCAACAAAATTATTTGATCCCTAGCGCCACCTAACGTGTAGCTCTACATAAAATGTTTTTGACACCGTAACGAACCACGGAACGAATTGCGAAATTAGCAAAAGAAATCGCACGGCGAGCGAAATATTATGAATTATCACTTTTAAAAATCATAATTTAAGGGAACATTTAATTCAATTGAGTGGAATAATGTAAATACTTGGTAAAATTTATTTGATTCTCAGTTAATTGCCGAATTTCTTTAATTAATTTTTCAAGCGTTGACAGTTTGTAAATCATGTGATCATGCTTTCGGAAACCCAAATCTAGAAATGGTTTGAGATTTGTATGGGCACTGACAGACTGTTAACAGACTGTTGACAGTCTGTCACATTTTTCTTTCAGAAACCCAAACTACAATTAATTGGAGATTAATTGGGAATTAGGTAATTTAATTTTAATTGGCGTTTCGGAAACCGGCCGTAAGACAAACAAATCGAAAGAGAAACAACATAAGTATCAGAAACATAAACAAGTGGAAAAACAGTACATACATTCAGATACACAAAAAAATAAAACATTAAAATAGGCGTCCAAAAATTAACATTGAATGTGGTTAGAATGTCGTGATAGTTTTAGGGCGCGCTTACACGGGCTCCTAAAATAGGGAAACGGACTGAACAGATTTTTTCCCAATAGCTTAATTGTCGGATATATATTGAGATTTTAACTTATTTTTATGCATTAACAATGCATTATGCGAGGGTTTCCTCACATTGATGAAGTAACGCTGGCCTACAGCGGAACAAGTGATAGCAAAATTCGACGAGTTGTGTAATCCTTTCGGTAGCTTAGTTGGTCAGAGCATCGGGCTGGATCCCCGGAGGCGCGGGTTCAAATCCCGCCTGTAAGCTACTTATAGGGCTCGTGGTTTTTACTATCACATTTTTCCTATGTCGGATATACCGTGTTTCCAGCCCCACCCGGTATATTTGCGTGTATGTTGCAAATCAGTGTAGGTTTCCACATCAAAGTCCAAAACGCGAAACACGTACAGTCGAACCAATTGAATCGTGACTCAATTTGCTAATAATAAGTTTGATAGCGACAACACCATAATGGTCATTGTAAATGTCAACAAGTTTGAAGCGACCTTATTGAATTAAGATAAATATCTCTTAGAAAATGAACTTATGGTGGTTTGATTGTACAGTCGCCAGCACGCCAGGTTACTACAAACTGTCAAATTTCTCTAAATAAAATTCAACCTTATGTCCAACAGATAGAGTTCAGTTACAATTCAACCTAGGGCTCGCTTTTAAAGAAAATGCCCAAGTAATATATTTATTAGAACATTATTTTAATTTCTTTTTTTTACCGACTTCAACAAAGGAGGAGGTTCTCAGTTCGGTTTATTATTTTTTCAAAATATGGTTAACATTTATCTTAAAAAAAAATCTTATTAAAATTATTTACTGATTTTCAGATGAACTGAAATGCGATTTACTATCCAACATGGCGGACGTCCTAGGCCGAGTTATAGATCTAGACCTCAGTTTGAGGTCTAGAATGCTGCTTTCAGTTATACTAAACAGGCTGGATGACGTGGAAGAGATTGATGAAGACACTGCAAGGATGCTATTGGAGAAGGTAATATAACAATCTTATTAGATAGACAGATAGATCCTTTATTTGCTGATTATTTCATACAATTTTAAACAAGGTAAACATAAAAAGTTCTCTTTTTAAATTTTTTTTCGACGATTCAAACGAGCCCAAACTTGATGGGGTTGCATGGTTTCAATATTGAGTTCCTATGGCATGGCCTTCCGGCTCCATCATCAGATCAGCTCAATGACACCGTAATATTGCATTGTCATCCAGTTCTATGTTCAAAGTTTCAAGTCTCTACCTCATCGGAAAGCTAGTATAAAATCGTTTGCAATATTTTCGTACAAACAAGAAAGCAACCTAATAAAAACGTGGTAAAACAAAAAGTTTATAGTAAAAATTTCATTTTTATGACAAGCTTTTTTGCTGACTGTCCTTTAATATTGTATTGTCATCTGAACCAAACCTGTATACAAAATTTCAGCTCCAACGGACACTGGGAAGTGGGTCAAATTAAGCTTGCAAGATTTGTCCCCCACTAACTAACTATTTTATTTTATTTTTTATTTTTTTATTTATTAGAAAACCAACAGTGTTACAAATTTTACTTAATAACAATGTATATGTACCAGTAAGACCAATTACAGGTTTCTTATATGTAATAGTACTTTTTACAATTTATGACAATTAATGACTAACATGGCAAGTTAATAAAAAGCTTGTAAAAAAAGGCAAGGGAGACATAGATAAATAATATACGGTAGGGGTCTACACACATTTAAAGATGACAAACTGATAAGAGAAGGGATGATCAGGAATGATAAGGGCTGATATAGGATAGGGATGATATGGACTGATACGGGAACTGATAAATGATACAACCGAGTTGTGCTTGCCGTAGTAACTACCTGATTTATTACATACAAGCGGATCCTCGCGGTTTTACCCGCGTGGTACCCGTTCCCGTGGGAATATCGGGATAAAATATAGCCTATGTCACTCGGGAAGAAGGTAGCTTTCTAATGGTCAAAGAATTTTCTAAATCGGTTCAGTAGTTTCGGACAAACAAACAAACAATCAAATCTTTCCTCTTTATAATATTAGTATAGGCTATGGTTGGCTTAAAGCAGCCTCTGTGGTCTAGTGGTACACACCACCGGTTTCAGAGCCAGAGGTACCGGGTTCGATTCCCAGTAAGGGTATATATTGTATTCAGTTTGGTTGGTAGTAAGACTTGTTATAAGTCCGCCAGGCTACCTCCATCATATTATCTTTGATATCCTAAGTCTGATAAAAACGATGTGTTCAGCATTATTGTGTTCCGGCAGTTAGAGATAAGATTGCCAGTTCCTCAGTGATTGAGAATTCCGGGAATAATGCGCTTCCATCTTCAGCCTTATCACCACTTAACATCAAGTGTGATGAAGGCTAAGTGCTACCCCGTTGTAGATAAAAAAAACACGCATCATATTATATTATACAAATTGCGCGACATGCTCCTCTTGTGACAAGTTATTTCTTGTGTTTTATCTAACTTCTAGCGACCGCCCGCGGTTTTACCCGCGTGGTTCCCGTTCCCGTAGAAATATCGGGATATAAAGAATCCTATGTTTTAATCCTGGCTATCTACTATCTGTGTGCCAAATTTAAATCAAATCCGTTAGTAGTTTTTGCGTGAAAGAGTAACAAACATCTATACATCCATACTCACAAACTTTCGCATGTATATTAGTAGGATTGCTTTTTGTTGTAGATCTCCCTTCTCATACAAAATCTGGATGAGTTTTCCATAGAAGAGTTCAAGAGACATATCAATTTGTTCCCTTCGGATGTGCTTGAAGGGTTCAGCAATATAGTTAACGCCGTTGAAAGAAGCGAAGAAGAAGAGAAGCATAGGTGAGAAGTAAAAAAGTTCAGCGCGTAAGAAGTATTATTAAAATTAGCTTTCCGCCCGCGTGAACTACACGACGTTATCCCGCGGGAATGTGATATTTTTCCGGGATAAAAAGTAGCCTATGTTCCTCTGCAGGCTACAAAGTATATGTGTCCCAAAATTCAGCCAAATCCGTTCAGCCGTTTTGGTGTGATTGAATAACAAACATCTAAACTTTAACATTTACAATATTAGTAGGATTCGACGCTTTCTCTAGTGACTCCGTAGCTCAGCGGTCAGACCTTTCATTGTTTCGTGATAAAGATCTAATAGTAGGCTTGCAGTGAATCGACTGGCTCGAATAAAGGATGATGGGCAAAAATATGTAAATCTTGGGCCCACCTCTAATAAAGGTGATTAGTGTATGAAATTAAAGGTAAACACACAAAAAAAGGTTCAATAAACCATTAACTTGTATTTCTTAACAAAAAATATCTTCTTCTTTCAGTGCCTCCCCATTACTGGAGGTTGGCCGTCAGCTCCGCAAATCCATCTCTGTTTTTCGCCAAGCGAAACAGTTCTTCTGCTTTGGCGATACCAGTCCACTCCCTTATGTTTCTCAGCCATGACTTTTTTCGTCTTCCAGCAAGTCTTTTGCCTTCTATCTTGCCCATCATGATAAGTTGAAGCAGCTGATATCGGTCGTGTCGTAATGCATGTCCCAAATATTCAAACTAACGCTTTTTGATGGTCCGCATCAAGTTCCGCGACATTGCGACGCGCTGGAGCACTGTCTCATTTCATACTTTATGGGTCCAACTTATACGCAGCATGCGACGGTAACACCACATCTCGAACGCTTCGAGACGTTTCCTCACTTCTTCTTTTATAGTCCATGCTTCGCAGCCGTATAGGACCACCGGCCAAATGTAGCACTGGAGGATCCGTACTCGTTGATGTTTCGGCAGCATAATACTTTCTTCATCTTCATGAAGGACGCTCGAGCAATTTCAAAAAATATCAAGTTATTTAAATTTTTACGTTTTTGCATTCACAATGCAATTTTTATTATTGAAAAATTAACAATTAAGTATTTAGAAAAAATCGGCCCGTCTCACAACCAGCTCCGATGGGACTCGAACCCACGACTTTTCGCTAGCCGGGGCGACTGCTCTCGAGCTCAATTTTTCAAAAAATATCAACTTTTCGAAATCGAATAACGCCGGCTAATTTATGTTAGTATGGACATTCTACAAGATACCGACTAAAACTCCGATTTGTCTTTATAAATAATCTTCAATTATTTAAGCAATGGGGTGAAAACCTTATCCCCTCATTATTCTGTGGCTATTCTCATTGTTGGCTTGGCTGACCTGACGCACAATTAAAAATTCAAAATTCAAAATTCAATATCGTTTATTCAATTTAGGTTTGTTTAACAACACTTATGAACGTCAATGAAGCTACGCCATCGGTTCGCAAATCCTACGGCAGGAGACCTTGTAGCGAGAAGAACCGGCAAGAAACTCGCCAAGGGCTATTTTTTTCTCCCTGTTTTAACTTATACAGAGTCGTCAAATTTGAAAAGTGACCTTCACATAATAGTAAGGTTACTTTCCATCACAATACAGAATGCCGCTTAAATTAAGTACAATTTTGCTTATTACCTAAAACAGTTAACAATTTTCAACTAAACAAGGAATCAAATAGTTTAATGGACACACTAATCTTAATCTTATTCACATTGTATTATAGGATTAATGAAAAGGAAACTGCAAGCTGCGCTGTATATTCAAATTTATAAGTATTAACGGAATTTTTGAATAAATAAAACAATTATTAGCAAAATTGCTGTTACTGTAAGACACGGATAGCAAAATTACTATGAGACACACCAGCTCGCTCATAAATCAATATAATACTATTATAAACCATATCCCGAACACCTTTAACACAAGTAGACAAGAGCAGACCCACCCCACTGGCAGGACCCGTTCACGAGCATGACGCATGAGCCAGCCATCGCTTCGCTCAACCATATTTTAGGGAACGTAACGACCCGACTTTTCATACAAACTTGCTCACTTTAGTGTCTTCTAGATGGGAAATTATTTACATCTCTACGATGATTTTTACGTCAATGGACAGGCCTTCTAGCTTAAATATTAAATTGCGAATTGTTTAAATAAGAATAAAAATCAGGGAATGTTTATATTAATGAAAATAATCACAAGTACACAAAATACCTCTACCTATTCCGATCTCTGGTGATAATGAACGTTTGTACACAGAGCTTTAATTTCGTATACGAGTCAGTTTTATTGGAGACTAGCGGCCGCCCGCGGTTTCACCCGCGTGGTTCCCGTTCCCGTGGGAATATCGGGATAAAAAGTACATATAAACCTTCCTCTTGAATCACTCTATCTATTAAAAAAAAACGCATCAAAATCCGTTGCGTAGTTTCAAAGATTTAAGCATACAAAGGGACATAGGGACAGAGAAAGCGACTTTGTTTTATACTATGTAGTGATGGGCCCAAATGGCCCATTGTCCTTTATTTTAAGGTCTCGTCAAGTGCAAGAGTATAGTACATTGATTGTTACAGACGCTCTCTCCAACTAGTGTGTGATCCACGCTATTCTTTGTCGCTGAGGTGTGCCAAGTTACTACAAATCAGTGGTGAGCTATGTACTGATAGTATATTTATTTATTTTATTTTAACTTTATTGCACAAAAGGGTACAAAACGCGGACTTAACGCCATAAGGCATTCTCTACAAGTCAACCAGAGAGCTAGTGGGTACTGAGATTATTAGAGATCAGATCTATTTCATCAATATATTAAAAAATCAATACTACAAAAAATATTCTAAATTATTTTACTTTTTTTGCATTCCCAATGCAATTTTTATTATTGAAAATGAAATATTAGTTAAAATCTACCTGTATCACAACTGACTCCGATAGGGCTCGAACCCACGACATTTCACTGCCCATTCAGATTCTGACTTCATTAGGTTAGAGCGTTCGCCCGGATAGTGAAAGGTCGTGGGTTCGAGTCCCATCGGAGCTAGCTGTGCGACGAGTAGATTTTTTCTAATATTTCATTTTAGATATTTTAAACCGCCTCTGTGGTCTAGTGGTACACAGCACCGGTATCAGACCAAGAAGTCCCGGGTTCGATTCCCAGTGGGGGTACATATTCGGTTTGGTTGGTGGTAGGACTTGTTCTTAGTCCGCCTGGCTAGCTACCACCAGATCTAAGTCTGACGCCACAACAATGATGTTTTCAGCATTATTGTATTCCGGCAGTTAGAGATAAGAAAGCCAGATCCTCAGTGATTGAGGATTCTGGGAGTAGTGCGCTTCCACCTTTAAGCCTTATCATCACTTGACATCAGGTGTGATGAAGGCTAAGTGCTACCCCGTTTTGGATTTAAAAAACGAGATAATTTTTATTGTATTTATTCTTTAATTTGTTACAGAGGCGTCTGAATGGAATACGGTTTTCAAACTGATGAGAGACAATATGTTTGAGAACCCATACGCTTATACTAGTACAGAATATAACTTACTGACTAAGTATAAGGAGGATTTGTACCAAATCGAGGATTTCGGTAAGTAAAGTGTATTCGCTTAGATAGTGTCGCCCTTTGATCGCGCCGCCTTGGCACGTGTCGCTTCTTGTCAAAGGATGCCGCCGCATAAACAAAAGAAGCCGCGTGCGGCGTACACCCGAAAATGGAATTGGATCTTGGGATTCGGCATTTATTAAATTATATTTTCTTAAATAATCTATGTTTATTATAAATACAGGTGGTAACGACGGTTGTGACTTGTAACATTTCGAACGATAAGTACTTGATCATAATAATCATATATATTTTTTTTATTATTATTATTATTTGTAAATCACTTTTTTAACTTCCTTTTATATAAAAATATCCAAATTTTCATCAAAATTGACTTTGGTACCCAACTTGAGTGTATAAAATATATATCTGCAGTTTATAGCAAGAGCCACAATGCCGTGCGGGTGTACCGGCACTATCTAACCGAACGGACTTTACACACTATTCTACTCATGAAAACAAACAACTTTTATTATCGGACCAAAACTGAAATCGCGAAAAAAATCAGCTGTTCCATACAAAAGTGCAAAAATATTTAGGTAAGTGTTCTAATTTGTATGGAACAGCTGATTCATGTTAAATTTTTATTATATTTTGTTCACAGAATCCACAGACCATTCCCAAAGATCTTCAATTCTGAACAAAGTACTTAAAGATCTGTCAGATAAAGTGACAGATAGGAAGACGCTACGCCTCTCGCAGCTCTGTCCCGCTCTCACGCAGAAGGAAGTGGTGGGGACAGACAGTGACAGAGATAGTCTGTCAAGACTGCTTCGGTTGGGGAAGCTGGGTGTGGTCAAGTTTTATGAACAGGTGAGAAATTGTTTAAGTTTTTATACTAGTGTGCCATGTGATTTTACCGTAGAAATCTAACTCTTAAACTGTCTCCATTCCAAATTTCATCGAAATCGGTTCAGCTGTTCGGTTTAGCCGCCGACAAACAAAAAACAAAGAAACATACACATTTTTGCATTTATAATATTAGTAGGGATTAGTAAGATGACATAGACACATCTTTACATAGACTACATTTTATCCCGATATTCCCACAGGAACGGGAACCCTGCGGGTAAAACCGTGGGGAGCCACTAGTGCTAATTCTGCGAAGTGCATCAAATGCGAAATGCACATTTTTTATCAAGTGTATGTTTTACGAAGTGCACATTAAGCGTCAGATCCTTCGAACATATACAGCGTTAACGCACAGAAAGTGAAGCCGCCAACGAATGCTCCATTCGAAAGGGAGCATTAGATCGCTCTCAGTAGTCATTTGACCGCCCGGCGAAACGATGCCTAAATGTGCTGAGAAGATGCGCCAAAACAATTCGAAAAAAGGAAAAAAAGAGATGTAATATCATATTTTCAGTTAGTATTGAACTTAAGTATAATTGCACAATTAATTTAAAGTGAAACATGTAGTGAAACTATCATAATTTCATTATTTATACTAAAATATTGCAATATTCCTTGCTGCGCAACCGTTTCTTCTATTTGCGTTAGTAAGACAGAGATGCAGACATGACGAAATACGATTCGCTGTTCTAGCGTCGGCCGACCATCTGAGCTTTCCATTTAATAAGATCGTAAGTACTACCATGCCGACCGAATTTAAATCCAATTACTGTTGCTTAGGGTCGAATATCAAATGTGGTGACGGCAGTATTCGGAATCGAAATATCTATAACTATAACTACTAATGACAGCGCTGTTGGAATCACTTTTTCAAGCGCATTTAGTATCGAATTGTGTATCTAGGGTTTACATGATCGAAGGCCAGATCCGTAGATCAGGGTTGGAAAAAAACCTTTCTGACCGCGACGTCTAAAACGCAAAATGTCTAAGTTTCATAATGCCTAAAATCAATGTCTAAAAAGCAATTTGCTTTGATAGCAAAATGCCTAAAACTCAAATTTCCTAGGATGCACAAAATACAAAAAGTAGTTGGTCTAAATAAAAAAAATTAGTTAAACAAGTGTTTATGTTTTTGTTCTTTTTAGTTTAGGGCATTATTTCAAATTAACTCAACCTATGTTTTATTTCTGACTAGATCTTTTCAAATTCGCCATAGTAACTTAAATATTTACAAAAAACGATCAATGGATAACCATTAATTTTATGTTGCGTATCTCTAATCAAAACTGAACGCTTTACATCCAACCTGTATGTTCTAATTAATGTTGATTTTTAAAATGGGCGATATAGGCGCTTTCCTAGCGGGACTATACCGCCGGGAAATTACCTACAAACTATGAATTCTAGTCTAATCTATGAATAGGGAAAACCCCAATATTTAGGGTATTAAACGTGTGATAAAAAACACGGTTTAAATTCAAACAGTTTTAAACAACTTTTTTTAATCATGCCGACCCTGATAATAATTATAAAACCTCAAAACATCTTCATCACCAGGTGTCACTGTTCACCAACGCTATCACTCGTCCAGTGGTTCTCAAAGTGCTCCTCACCGACGGAACCACTCGCAAATACATCACTAAGAGCGGGGAGAAGTTGAAGCTAGACGCGTGCGTTCAAACAGCGAACGAAGTCGCCAGTCATATATGTATGGGGCAGTACCAGGGGTATACGGTGAGTCATACACACATTATAATCATCCTACATCCTTTTTTATAGCCTTGGTTATAGCTGTGACTATTTGTATGGAGTCCATACAATTTGTATGGGAACCATACATAGGTAAACATGCATTATTATAACCTCTAGTTACTTCTCGGTAGAATAAGGTAAGTTTTCTGATGTATGGAAGCCATACAAAAACATTTTCACACATTATGTATTCATTTACATTGCCTCTAGTTATATCTTCGTATTGTATGTATGGTGTTGTATGAAAATGTGTATATGTGATTTTGATGGGAGCAACTTTCAACATTGTTGGTTGGGATGGGTGACCATTTGCAAATACATCACTAAGAGCGGGGAGAAGCTGAAGCTAGACGCGTGCGTTCAAACCGCGAATGAAGTCTCCATTCATATACAGTGGCGGTCACATAATTAAAGACACCAGTCGATTTTCATACAAACGAGGTAACTTTGAAGCCTTGGTTCTCCGCCAGGGATGACCTAGCTGTGATCAGATGATGGCCATCTAGGGAGCGAATGGAGGAGATTCAGATCGCTATACACACCCAACTGATCTGATCAGCGTTTTTCAGTTTCTGGATTTCCATACAAGTGCGTTACAATTTCCATAATTTTGCGGATTTTTTAAACATATCCTTATATCTTTTAGAATGCTGATCAAATTAGTTGGGTGTATATAGCGATCTGAATCTCCTCCAATCACTCTCTAGATGGCCATCATCTGATCACACCTAGGTCAATCCCTGGCGGAGAACCAATTCATCAAAGTTACCTCGTTTGTATGAAAATCGACTGGTGTCTTTAATTATGTGACCACCACTGTATGTGGGACTTTCATTTCCGACAAAAAAATCTTCTTCTTTTATCTTCTGCTGTACGTTGTTCAGCATGATGGTCTGAAGCCATGGTGTACTTGCGGGGGTGCAAATACATTCGGCTTTGAAGATAGGGAATGGATGTGGGAAAATAAGGAATGAGGTTAGTTAGTGAGGTTAGGGTGAGGATCAATATGGGATGGAAAGTCGAGAACCGTACTTACGTTGGTTGAACTGGGGAGCTGGCTGGCAGCTGCGAAGCGTGCTGTGTTGACTTGGTGGTTCGGTGATGATGACGAACACGGTGACACTGATCACTCGGCCGGGGAATGTTCATGAGTTGATAAGTGTTCACTTCACTCGGATGGGCGACGCAACAAGATGGCGATTGTCCACACGCGCGTTCGGTTTGGGATTCGAGAGCACTCCGGCACAGCCTTAATACTAACAGTCGGTCGACTCATGTACTTGCGCGGGGAAGTGAGCGGCAGAGTACGTTTTAAGCAGCGCTGCAGCGTAACGAAACTTTTACTATGGGAAAAACTTTGAAATCGCGAAAAAAAATCAGCTGTTTCATGATTGCTGTTTCTGTTTTGTCTGTTACGTACGATGTTATTCTTGAAAAAGCTTTTGACTATTTTTTTCTTTCGTTATTACAGATTAAAACTTTTATGTAAAATATTTGAGTAGTTTATATTGTGACAACCCTGATCCTTGACGGAATTTCTGTGCATATACCTACGCAGTGGCGGCATGCGTTTATCAACAAAGGAGTCCGCTCACTGTTATTACACTGTGACTCCGGTGTGTCACGCGTATGACCACAGAATACTAAATAGTTACTATAATGTAACAGATATTTCACTCCGCTAAGTCATTTAAATAAATAGCAACTCTAACTATAAAGCAATAAAGTAGAATTCAGCTTGGACGGCGCAGGCAAATTACGAACGGCCAGTCGTTGTCGTTGCATCTCTTTCTATCGCATATATTCTAGCTCTTCTGCGGACCTAATTTCTATGCCATACGCCTGCCCGACAGACGTGGCGTCTGAACGTACCTAACTGCGGAGTGACACCCCCCTGGTTTGGGATTCGAGAGCACTCCGGTGTGTCACGCGTATGGCGTACGCGACGTCTGAACGGGAAGTGAATTGGCGGCGCGCGAATCGTCTAATCAGTGTTGGACTGAAGCACTCTGAGACGGAGAGTACATAGATAATAAAAAGATAGTATTTAAAAAAAAATTATAGTACAGGGTTATTATTTAAAAAAAATTATGAGAATGATAATAAAAATAATACACAGACATCTAAATCACATCAATTTTTGTTCTGTTTTTCATTAAATCTTCTCATATCATCCGATGATAGCTCAAACGATACACAATTTCCCGATTTACTGGTTTTAATCGCATCGCAAGTCAGTAAAATCGCATCAATTGATTTAGTTGCCAGCTTATTTCTAGTTTTTGAATACTCTCTCGCAGTCTGCATTGGCGTGTGGCAATACTAAACCAGTATTCTTTGACACAGACTATAGAGTTCCTTCCTCTATGATAAAGGAAGTGCCCGTAAACAAGACCGATTAAAAATAAAAAGTTGTCTTAGTAGGTACGGACGGAACTGTAAAATTATAGTACAATCGTGTACTATCCTGGGCTTTGGATAGTATATAGTACAAAAAGTGATATTATAGTACAAATACTATAATTATAGTACAGAATCCAACCCTGCGTCTTGCGCGTGCGGCGAGGGGGTGAGTGGGGCACAAGACCCGTTATCTTGAGTGAGATGGGCGAACGCAGAACGTACCGCGCTTCGCGGGAACACATGGTTAGAGTTATTGCAACGGCGGCGGCGCCCCTGGTGTGGCGCCCCTGGGGTGTATGGGCTTTTCGGTTATTGCGTATTTTCGTATTTTAGTTGTATTGTCTATGATCTTTGCTGTCTCTCTCAATGTGCGGCTTGTACTATGTTGTAAATTTGTCTCACTGAATAAAACTAAAAGTGAATCCAGAAGTCTTGTTTACTATAATGAACCAGATTCCAATAGGTTATGGGCCCAACACGTTTTATAGCTGTTGTTCAGCCGATACTGGAAAAAATATGCTGAAGCGAGATAGCAATGAGAAAACGACGCGCGCGGGAGTGAGGCCGATTTTGCAGTTAAAGCAAAAAAAAAACACAAAATCAGTTGGTATTAAAAAATTATAGCCATTTTTTAAAATGCTTTACACGATCTTAAATATTATTGGTGTCCACTAATTAAATCAATTTCCAATAGTTTATTGTAATCTTGAATTTTCGTATTTTTAGAGGTCTTTTCGAAAAGAAAAAGTGTCTAGGCAAAATCATAAAATCACATGAAACTATACGAATCTAGATAAAAGGTATGAAGAAATATACAGGGTAATTTTTTTATCAGTGCACAAATTTTTAGGATCGACTCAGAATCGACAAGTGAACAACTTTCTCCTAGAAACATGGGTCGAAATACGACAAAAATTTTTGGACTTCCCGTACTAATTCGATCACGTGATCAGTCCGATTTGTATGAAAGGTCAAAAAATTTTTGTCATATTTCGACCTATGTTTCTAGGAGAAAGTTGTTCACTTACCGATTCTGAGTCGATCCAAAAAATTTGTGCACTGATTTAAAAATTATCCTGTATATCTTATCACCAGATTTGTAACAACTCTAACCATTCTATAGTTTCATATCAAAAAGTCCATACTTTTTCCGAGTAGCGCCTTAAATTATTTCTTTTGCACCCAGGTCACTTCGTTGGGAGAGGACAGCGGGCTCATAGAGTATCTGGAAGACAATATTACGTTCAGGGACCTGATATCAAGCGTCCATGATTTGGGTAAGTTTCTTACTAGTGGAGGACCGCGGCTTCGTCCATATGGACTGTGGTTATACTTTACACACTTGAACACAAAAAAAAGTTAGAAGTAATGAGTAGGCAAGCGTATAAAAAGCCTTCCATAATGGATGATACCTTTGTATGTAATGTATAATATAAATGTGTATGAAATGTATTTATAAATATTTTGTATGGAAATGTATGGATGGAAATTTGAATGGAAATGCATGGATGGGTTTGTATAGGTGGGAATGAGTGTATTATTAAAGTTGATAAGGCTGAAAATGGAAGCGCACTACTCCCGGAATCCTCAATCACTGAGGAATTGGCTATCTTATCTCTAACTGCCGGAACATAAAAATGCTGAAAACATCATTGTTTTGGCGTCAGACCTAGATAAGATGATGGTAGCTAGCCAGGCGGACTAAGAACAAGTCCTACCACCAACCAAACCGAATACAATATGTAGCCCCACTGGGAATCGAACCCGGGACCTTAAAATTTAGCACAAAATCGTAACATACTCCTTCGAACTTGTTTATAGTGTTCTGTGCCGCCTTTATTTATTTTTGTGAATTCTTTTAGACGATATGTCGAGACGATTGAGCAAATTCATCGTGTCTTCTTCGCCTATGGAGAAATATAAGACTTATTGCAACCAGATACCAGCTTATACACTCAGGTAATGTGTTTGTCTACTATAATAAAAAATCAAATGATTTGTAAGATAATACACAAGTTATACACCTCTTAATTTTAATTAGTACAAAGATTTTAAGGGATGATAGTGTCCAAGCACGACGTCCATACATTTCAGTCGAGTCGATGTTTTTTTTTTTCGCGATTCCTTGGTTGGCCTATAGTAAAAATTGTTCGTATTGATCTTCGATCATATTATCATATAAACCCTAGATACACAATTCCATTCTAAATGCGCTTGAAAAAGTGATTCCAACAGCGCTGTCATTAGTAGTTATAGTTATTTCGATTCCGAATACTGCCGTCACCACATTTGATATTCGACCCTAAAAGCAACAGTAATTGGATTTAAATTCGGTTGGCATGGTAGTACTTACGATCTTATTACATGGAAAGCTCAGATGGTCGGCCGACGCTAGAACAGCGAATCGTATTTCGTCATGTCTGCATCTCTGTCTTCCTAACGCAAATAGAAGAAACGGTTGCGCGGCAAGGAATATTGCAATATTTTAGTATAAATAATGAAATTATGATAGTTTCAGTACATGTTTGACTTTAAATTAACTTACGTTCAATATTGACTTAAAATCTGATATTATTACAGCTCTATTTTTCCTTTTTTTCGAATTGTGTTTGCGCATCTTCTCAGCACATTTAGGCATCGTTTCGCCGCATCTTTGTATAAATTAAAATTTAGTAGTGTAGTTCGTTCGCCGAGAGTTGAGAAATAATAGGTACTGCTTTACCTATGAAATTGGAGTTTTCTATGGGTTCTATGAGTCTAACTTCATGTGCCATAATAATATAACGATTAACGGAGCGTGAAGTTCGGTTAATTGTTTTTTCTTTTTGTTAATATTGAGCGGTTTTTGGCAATTATTGGAAACGAGATTTGACAATTGGGTGTTTGACTGTTGTTGAAATGTATTGTAAATATTTAATTATGACATTAAAAAATATAACATTATTGAATAACAAATGTGAAAAATGAAATTCAATATGTATTATAACAAGCGAATTATGAACAACTTAATTGTAAGTCTAGCTATCTCTTTCTAAAACGAAATTTTCTATTGCGAGAGTATGTCGGTATAGAAATGTGACGTCACGTTTCTATAGCGCTCTCCTTGTTTAATTAGAAAGTTTGATGCTCTATATCGCTGGAAATATGCAAGATATTTGAAAATAAATACCTATGTTGTGTTGCTACTAATTAAATGAACATTTTAACTTTTGACGACCGATTTGGCGCAGGGGTAAACTACCTGCCTTCTGCGCCAGAGGTCTCGGGTTCGATTCCCGAACAAGACAAATATTTATGTGTATGAACATGTCTATTTATCTTGGTCTGGGTGTTTTCTATGTATATTAAGTATGTATTTACAAACAAAAAGTATTTAAGTATATATTTATCCGTTATCAAGTTCACGTAGACACAGTTTCTTAAGAAATTAACTACGGGCTTAGATAATTGGTGTGATTGTAAGAGAATATTTATTTATTTTAAGTAAATAAAAAAAATTCAGTCAAATACCCAATTGGGCGTTTGGTCTCTCCATTGACGTAAATCATTGCAGAGATGCAGAAAGTTACTTATCTATGAGACGCTAAAGTGAGCACGTTTCTATGAAAGAAGCCCAGTGGCCCCTATTTTACATGCTTTTATTTAACTTGCCATTAGTGTAGGCAATGAACAGATTCTTTGTATGGAGACCCATACACTAATTCCTCAGTCGATGAAACTTTGCTGGGTTATAAAATAGCATGAGCCATAAACTTTTAAATGATTATCCAAAAAAAAACTCACCCGGAAGTTAGGTAAATATACAAATCTGTTTATATATTGAACCGAGTAATTTCTCAGTCCAAATTTATTTTACCAAATGAGTTATTTATACTAGTATGTGGTCCGTTTTTTAGTTTAGATGTTTGTTGCTGAATCATGCCAAAACGGCTGAACGGATTGGGCTGAAATTTGGGACACAGATACTTTTTAGCCTGGGGTTGAACACAGGCTTCTTTTTATTCCGGAAAAATATCACATTCCCGCGGGATAACGTCGTGAAGTTCACGCCCATCCCGCAGATTAATGGATTTCGGGGGGGGGGGGGGGGTCCAGACCCCCTGGACCCCCCCCCTGGGTACGTCCTTGTATACAGGTTTTACAGCCGGTTGCACCTAAATATTCATTTTACGAATTCGTAAAAAGTAACTGAATTTTGCTGTCAAATCTGTCAAATCCCATACATTTTTATACCATAAATATATATTAACAAAATATATGTTTTGAATTTTACAGTAGGTTTATAAGTTTATGCATAATAGTTATTTTTTTATAAATCTCCATAGATCGGCTATAGAAAACAATTGCTCTTCTGTCGAAGACTTCATAAAGAAGAAACAACACTTCACAGAGACCTACAGTACTCTTACATTATTTGGAAGTATTTTTGGTAAGTAATTACTAATAATATTTTTTTTTTACAATCACACCAATTACCTAGTTAGCTCATGAGTAGTTTTCATTAAGAAACTAGATAAGGGATAACTATATATTTATTTACCTTTTGTTTGTAAATAAATAATATACATACCTAGTCAACACCCAGACCAAGACAAATAGACATGTTTATCACACAAATATTTGTCTTGTTCGGGAATCGAACCCGACACCTCTGGTGCAGAAGGCAGGTTGACAGAATAAACAAATCGTTAAAAAATATAGATGCATCAGTTGGAATTTCAATGAAAAAAATATCGTTTCTAAGTCGATTATAACAATTTCGAATTTCATTATTAAGGGCAGGTCATTTTTGATTCAAAAGTAAACAATCAAATATTCTTTATTTTGAGCAGATAAAAATATATGTTGAAGTTTGCTAAACGATCTTGATTATTTTGTGGCTAAAAACACGATATTCGTATCTTCATTCGACTAAGTATAAAAACTTTCAAAAACAAAGAAAATTTTCATTAAATTTTTATTTTTTTACTTAGATTATTAATTTTTAATTCACAAATAATACCTATATAAAAAAAATTGGTAATGACAGAGAAGATTATTCTCAGGCTACTTTTTCAAAAATTGAATTTATGCTCAAAATAACAGCAAACACATTGAAAAAAATGAAAAAGTGACGTTATTTTCATTACTCTTCACACGTAAAGAAAAAGACAAAGACAGAGTTTTTAAAAGATCCTGCCCTTAAGTACAACGTCTCACGGGTCAGCTAGTTAAAAATAAAACCCTCTTTTTTCCTTCGTCCAGGTTTAGGAGACCGCCACCTTGAAAACCTCCTATACATAAGTTCAAGTGGCGCCGCTTGCTGCGTGGACTGGGCCGGCGCGCTGCAGTACGGCAGGGGGGAGCTGCCCCCCGCCCGCGCCACCCGGAACGTGCTGGGGGGGATAGGGGGGGAAGGTGCGTACATTGGTTGGTGCGTTATACATGTGTGTGGGGACTGGGCCGGCTGCAGGACGGCAGGGGGGAGCTGCCCCCCGCCCGGGCCACCCGGAACGTGCTGGGGGGGATAGGGGGGGAAGGTGCGTACATTGATTGCCAAAATAAAAACCTGTAATAGGTTTTTAATTGGCATAAAGTGATATAAATTTAACAAAATTCTCAAAGATTAGCCGAGACGGATATAATATTATATGACAATGTTATGACATGACGTTGCAAGGAATTCTTTTTCAGAACAGACGCATAAAAATTTGACAAATAGTTTCGAATTATATAAAAAGAGGTTATAAAAATGATATCGTGAAAGATAAGATAAAGATAAAGATAAAAATATTCTTTATTCACTTAGACATAATAAATATGTACTTATGAATCGTCAATATTTTCCTACCACCCATTCAAGACTTTTTTAACTGACAAGAAGAATGGGCGCAAGAAACTTGCCAGCGTTTCTTAGTTAGGTAACGACATTTACAAAAAGAAAAACATATCGTTACTAATACAACAATTGCTTAGTATAAAAATACATCATATTAAACAGTGATTATGTTATGTGTTACATCATGACCATGCATTGCGGTCATTCAAATAATCGTCTACTTTATAGTATCCTTTGCTCATCAGCGACTCTTTAATGTAACATTTAAATTTATGCAATGGTAGTTCAATTATATGCTGTGGAACTTAATTAAAAAAGGCTATGCTTTTCCCCAGAAATGAGGCTCTGGATTTTTCTAGCCTAAACTTGGGAACGACAAGTTTATCTTTATTTCTTGTGTTAAAGCGATGAATATCGCTCTGCTTTACAAATGTATTATAATACTTTTTCACATAAATTATATTTTCATAGATGTTATGTCCTGCAACAGTTAAAATGTTTATTTCTTTAAATAGATCTCTTAAAGAATCTCTCGATCGGAGGTTGTAAATGGCGCGAATAGCCATTTTTTGGAGCACGAATATACTTTGGATGTTAGCGGCTGAGCCCCACAACAAAAGGCCGTAGGACATAACACTATGAAAATAACAAAATAGACTATTCTAGCCGTTTCAATATCGGTTAAGAGCCTTATTTTCTTAACTGCGAATGCGGCCGAACTGGGTCTACTCGCCAAGGCTTCGATATGAGGATCCCATTGTAGTCGCGAGTCTAATATAATACCTAGAAATTTTGTATTGTTAATGAATTCGACCATATCTAATATGAAAATAATAATATTTATGTCTAGTCTAATATGAAAATCAACTTGTCTTACATTAGGTAACGAAAATTTTAAACACTTAGTTTTCTTTGAGTTTAATGATAAATGATTACTATTAAACCAATGTGACACTTTTGAAAGAGCACTATTTACTTCGTCAGAACAGTCATCACCTCTATCTACTTTAAAGACTAGAAGAGAAAGAAAATATAGAATATGGGGATAGGGGGGGAAGGTGCGTACATTGATTGGTGCGTTATACATGTGTGTGGGGACTGGGCCGGCTGCAGGACGGCAGGGGGGAGCTGCCCCCCGCCCGGGCCACCCGGAACATGCTGGGGGGGATAGGGGGGGAAGGTGCGTACATTGGTTGGTGCGTTATACATGTGTGTGGGGACTGGGCCGGCTGCAGGACGGCAGGGGGGAGCTGCCCCCCGCCCGGGCCACCCGGAACATGCTGGGGGGGATAGGGGGGGAAGGTGCGTACATTGGTTGGTGCGTTATACATGTGTGTGGGGACTGGGCCGGCTGCAGGACGGCAGGGGGGAGCTGCCCCCCGCCCGGGCCACCCGGAACATGCTGGGGGGGATAGGGGGGGAAGGTGCGTACATTGGTTGGTGCGTTATACATGTGTGTGGGGACTGGGCCGGCTGCAGGACGGCAGGGGGGAGCTGCCCCCCGCCCGGGCCACCCGGAACATGCTGGGGGGGATAGGGGGGGAAGGTGCGTACATTGGTTGGTGCGTTATACATGTGTGTGGGGACTGGGCCGGCTGCAGGACGGCAGGGGGGAGCTGCCCCCCGCCCGGGCCACCCGGAACGTGCTGGGGGGGATAGGGGGGGAAGGTGCGTACATTGATTGCCAAAATAAAAACCTGTAATAGGTTTTTAATTGGCATAAAGTGATATAAATTTAACAAAATTCTCAAAGATTAGCCGAGACGGATATAATATTATATGACAATGTTATGACATGACGTTGCAAGGAATTCTTTTTCAGAACAGACGCATAAAAATTTGACAAATAGTTTCGAATTATATAAAAAGAGGTTATAAAAATGATATCGTGAAAGATAAGATAAAGATAAAGATAAAAATATTCTTTATTCACTTAGACATAATAAATATGTACTTATGAATCGTCAATATTTTCCTACCACCCATTCAAGACTTTTTTAACTGACAAGAAGAATGGGCGCAAGAAACTTGCCAGCGTTTCTTAGTTAGGTAACGACATTTACAAAAAGAAAAACATATCGTTACTAATACAACAATTGCTTAGTATAAAAATACATCATATTAAACAGTGATTATGTTATGTGTTACATCATGACCATGCATTGCGGTCATTCAAATAATCGTCTACTTTATAGTATCCTTTGCTCATCAGCGACTCTTTAATGTAACATTTAAATTTATGCAATGGTAGTTCAATTATATGCTGTGGAACTTAATTAAAAAAGGCTATGCTTTTCCCCAGAAATGAGGCTCTGGATTTTTCTAGCCTAAACTTGGGAACGACAAGTTTATCTTTATTTCTTGTGTTAAAGCGATGAATATCGCTCTGCTTTACAAATGTATTATAATACTTTTTCACATAAATTATATTTTCATAGATGTTATGTCCTGCAACAGTTAAAATGTTTATTTCTTTAAATAGATCTCTTAAAGAATCTCTCGATCGGAGGTTGTAAATGGCGCGAATAGCCATTTTTTGGAGCACGAATATACTTTGGATGTTAGCGGCTGAGCCCCACAACAAAAGGCCGTAGGACATAACACTATGAAAATAACAAAATAGACTATTCTAGCCGTTTCAATATCGGTTAAGAGCCTTATTTTTCTTAACTGCGAATGCGGCCGAACTGGGTCTACTCGCCAAGGCTTCGATATGAGGATCCCATTGTAGTCGCGAGTCTAATATAATACCTAGAAATTTTGTATTGTTAATGAATTCGACCATATCTAATATGAAAATAATAATATTTATGTCTAGTCTAATATGAAAATCAACTTGTCTTACATTAGGTAACGAAAATTTTAAACACTTAGTTTTCTTTGAGTTTAATGATAAATGATTACTATTAAACCAATGTGACACTTTTGAAAGAGCACTATTTACTTCGTCAGAACAGTCATCACCTCTATCTACTTTAAAGACTAGAAGAGAAAGAAAATATAGAATATGGGGATAGGGGGGGAAGGTGCGTACATTGATTGGTGCGTTATACATGTGTGTGGGGACTGGGCCGGCTGCAGGACGGCAGGGGGGAGCTGCCCCCCGCCCGGGCCACCCGGAACATGCTGGGGGGGATAGGGGGGGAAGGTGCGTACATTGGTTGGTGCGTTATACATGTGTGTGGGGACTGGGCCGGCTGCAGGACGGCAGGGGGGAGCTGCCCCCCGCCCGGGCCACCCGGAACATGCTGGGGGGGATAGGGGGGGAAGGTGCGTACATTGATTGGTGCGTTATACATGTGTGTGGGGACTGGGCCGGCTGCAGGACGGCAGGGGGGAGCTGCCCCCCGCCCGGGCCACCCGGAACATGCTGGGGGGGATAGGGGGGGAAGGTGCGTACATTGGTTGGTGCGTTATACATGTGTGTGGGGACTGGGCCGGCTGCAGGACGGCAGGGGGGAGCTGCCCCCCGCCCGGGCCACCCGGAACATGCTGGGGGGGATAGGGGGGGAAGGTGCGTACATTGGTTGGTGCGTTATACATGTGTGTGGGGACTGGGCCGGCTGCAGGACGGCAGGGGGGAGCTGCCCCCCGCCCGGGCCACCCGGAACATGCTGGGGGGGATAGGGGGGGAAGGTGCGTACATTGGTTGGTGCGTTATACATGTGTGTGGGGACTGGGCCGGCTGCAAGACGGCAGGGGGGAGCTGCCCCCCGCCCGGGCCACCCGGAACATGCTGGGGGGGATAGGGGGGGAAGGTGCGTACATTGGTTGGTGCGTTATACATGTGTGTGGGGACTGGGCCGGCTGCAGGACGGCAGGGGGGAGCTGCCCCCCGCCCGGGCCACCCGGAACATGCTGGGGGGGATAGGGGGGGAAGGTGCGTACATTGGTTGGTGCGTTATACATGTGTGTGGGGACTGGGCCGGCTGCAGGACGGCAGGGGGGAGCTGCCCCCCGCCCGGGCCACCCGGAACATGCTGGGGGGGATAGGGGGGGAAGGTGCGTACATTGATTGGTGCGTTATACATGTGTGTGGGGACTGGGCCGGCTGCAGGACGGCAGGGGGGAGCTGCCCCCCGCCCGGGCCACCCGGAACATGCTGGGGGGGATAGGGGGGGAAGGTGCGTACATTGGTTGGTGCGTTATACATGTGTGTGGGGACTGGGCCGGCTGCAGGACGGCAGGGGGGAGCTGCCCCCCGCCCGGGCCACCCGGAACATGCTGGGGGGGATAGGGGGGGAAGGTGCGTACATTGGTTGGTGCGTTATACATGTGTGTGGGGACTGGGCCGGCTGCAGGACGGCAGGGGGGAGCTGCCCCCCGCCCGGGCCACCCGGAACATGCTGGGGGGGATAGGGGGGGAAGGTGCGTACATTGGTTGGTGCGTTATACATGTGTGTGGGGACTGGGCCGGCTGCAGGACGGCAGGGGGGAGCTGCCCCCCGCCCGGGCCACCCGGAACATGCTGGGGGGGATAGGGGGGGAAGGTGCGTACATTGGTTGGTGCGTTATACATGTGTGTGGGGACTGGGCCGGCTGCAGGACGGCAGGGGGGAGCTGCCCCCCGCCCGGGCCACTCGGAACGTGCTGGGGGGAGGGGGGTACAATTATTCATTTGTTCATTACTTTTTTTGTTCTTTCGTTCTTTTGTTCATAACTTGCCATGTTAGTTAGCAACAAAGATTTTTGTTTGGACAAATCTTACCAACTTCCCAGTGTTCGATGGAGCTGAAATGTAAACAGATTTGGTTTAGTTAGATGACAATACAATATTTAAGTACACAAGCAAAAAAGCTTGTCATGAAAATGAAATTTTTACTAAAAACTTATTTTTTCTTTCGTTTCTATTCATTTAATCGTTTACTAATTTATTTATTGATTTGTTTACTTTTTTATAATTATTATTTAAAAGAAAAATAATCAATCATTAAAATGTAGTTCAAAAAATTTAAAGTGTAATACTTATACTTAATGCATTTCTAATAAATTAATAAAATATCACTCTTACTGCCGCGCTCAGAGACGCCAATTAACTTTAATTGATAATTTAAATCTCTATCTGTCTCTTTTTTAACCGACTTCTAAATCAAAAAGGAGGAGGTTCTCTATTCGTCTGTATGTATGTTTTTTTTTTTTTTTTTGTATGTCCACCGATTACTCGAAGACGGCTGAACCGATTGAAATGGTTCAAACGTTATTACATCAGGTTGGTTTCCAAGTTGGTCCCATTTTTTGAAATTTTGAAATCGGTTCAGTACTTTTCAGGAAATCTTGAAAATACTTTCGTTTTCGTTACCACTTTATGTGAATTTAATATGTATCTTTAGGCATAACTCCTTTGTTTATAAACCGATTTAGATGATTCTTGTTTTGTTAAAAAGGGGATACCTCAAGGTATTTTAACCGACTTCGAAAAAGGAGGTTTCGAGTTTGATCACATACCTATTTACCAGAAAACACGTAAATTGCCTGCACAATGCACTAAAAAGAGTGAAATAAAAATTACTTTTATAAAAAAATAAAACTGCCTTCTAAAAAACCACATCAAAAAAGTAAGAAATAATTCCTCACCAAATAAATAACGTAAGTACTTTGAAGTCGGGCGGGTTTTAACAAAAACAACAAAAAATTGTACATGTTTCACGCCCGACTTCAAAGTACTTACGTTATTTATTTGGTGAGGAATTATTTCTTACTTTTTTGATGTGGTTTTTTAGAAGGCGGTTTTTTTTTTTATGTCCAGCATTGAATAAAGTAGGAATGATAATGTAATGCCAATTAAATTTAATTGACGCCCGAGTGCGGCAGTTAAGCTTTGGATTCAAAAAGTCTCGTCTAACATTATAATCTACACAACTTTATTTTGTTTTTATTTGATTTTATTTTATTTATTTTGTTTGTTTAATTTAATTTAATTGTTTATGTAGCTTTCTGATATATTAAAGCGTTTCCTTTCTTTTATCACCATTTTTGCGTGCCCGACAGGGTCCATAATGCTCTAAAATAAATATGTATCATCCTCTGTACCCACATTATGGTTGCAAATAAAGTATTGAGTATTGAGTTTCCTAGGATAGCGGTGCCGTCAGACAGCGGCCGTAATATTACGGACGCAAAAAGACGGCCGTCTTTACGGTGACGACATGTGGAAAGTAACAGTTCCACGGCCGTATTAACACACCGTCTTTTTAAACAAACGTCAAACGAAACGTATCCAGCAAAGAAAATGGACCTTGATTTGGCTTTATTAATTTACTTGGAGGATGAACTATCATCAGAAGAGGAAAATAGTCGTATGGCGGAAAACGATTTATTAAAATCTCGTGGTACAGAATGTTCATGGTTACCTACGTACCAAATCTACTAAAATTTCGTCGTCCTTGCTGCTCCAGTAGGAGTCGGAACTTAATTTTTTTCGTCGTCCAGTCAAAACAATACAATATTTTATAAAAATGGCTTCACCGCTATCGAGAAAAACGTTCACGAACCATCCGACGCCGTCAAGACGGCCGTCATGCAAATGGCGGCACCGCTTTTTGACGTTACCGCTCTCTAGGAAACCGCGCCATTTTGTTAACATAGACAACGTTCTAGTGACGTCATTCACTGCTGTATTACGGCCGCTATATGACGGCACCGCTATCCTAGGAAACCAAAGCTTTAGGGCCTGTTTCACAATGTTTATGTGAGTTCTCAGTAGCCGTTACTTGTCAGATAGGCCATACAAAACTGTCAAGTAACCTGGAAAGTATCTCCTAATCGGAAAATTGTGAAACAAGCAGAGACGCCAGTTAACTTTAATTGACAATTAAATCTCTTTCTGTCTCTTTTTATGTCCAGTATTGAATAAAATAGGAACGATAATTTAATCCCAATTAAATTAAAGTGACGTGTGTTAGTGCGGCACTAGACTAGTAAATAATATTTACATAAAATAATGCAATATATCAGCATCATCAGCATATTATTATGTGTATATATTTTTCTTCTTTGTAAGTTACCTACCTACATTGTAAACAGTTGAAAAATACTGTAGAATAATTGGCATCCATTTGTCAAAAAAAGTAATCAAGGCGTCAGTTGAAAATCAGCGTCAGGCTCGTCGGGTTTGATGTAATGCTGAACTGACTCCTTTTTTGGCTGCAGCAGCCGTGAGACAACGGGTTCATTGGGCAGTTTGTAATTTTTAGTTTTATTTGTTTTCTTTAATTGTTTATTGTGTTATTGCATTTGCTGTAGCCAAATAAAGAATTCATTCATTCATTCATTCAATAAAATAAAAACAAATGTTTTAATTCCCCTAGCTTTAGAAGCCCGCCTTCAGCAGTTGCTGACAGAACTGCGCGCTTCGCACAAACTGTATTGCAATACAGTCAAGCTGGTGTTCAAATGGATGGGCGATGAGTTCCTGGAAAAGGTAAAGTGATAAGAAACTAATAACCTCTATACAGGGTGTACCATTTAAATCATCTATCCTAATATTATAAAGAGGAAAGATTTGATTGTTTGTTTGTTTGCATCGAATAGTCAGTATAAGCAAGTCTGGAACTATAAGGGCCTGTTTCACAATGGCTAAGTAAGTTCTCATTAGCTGTACTCGACAGATAGTCCATACAAAACTGTAAATTAAAGTGGAAAGTATCTTTTAATCGGCCTTTGTGAAACAGGCACTAAGACATCTTACAAAATAAAATTCTAAGGAAAACTGTTTTATCGATTTAAGTTCAAAGAAAAACTGCACATCAAAACTAGTACTATATTCGGGAATTTCTTGAAAAATAAAACTTATATTATTTCTATTCAGATAATGATGAAACATGATATAATAAATGAATAACATGTGATCACGCACAAATGTGGTGACCATCTACTGTGTTCCACAGTTTATTGAAACGGATGTTTCTCATGCAAAATTAAGTAAATTAAGAACTAGCCTACCTTACTAGAAAATAGTGTCCGTAATCCAGGGGGGCTGGTCGCTGTCTCGCCGGCGCGCGCCTGGCAAAACGATCTTCACGCAACCCCCGATGGGAAACTCTTATAGCTAACACTCTTATACTACACAATGCCCTAATAGGCAGCTAAAACTTTCCCGGCGCTTTTCAAAGCGAACACACACGGGTCACAGGTGGCGAACTGAGCGCGAGTTGCGCGGACGGTGGTTGGCGGCGCACCCACGAATGAACGTGAATGAATGAATCACGCGCGGCGTGAACATCCCCCCGTCCCGGACAGTAGCAAACTGTCCGCCAACTCAATCTAAGGGCAGGCGAGAGAGGGTAGCGATCGCTCGCTTCAAAACAGAGTCCCCCACCAGGACCTCGGCAAACCTGGGCACACCATCCGACCCCGGATGAAGCTGAACAATGCGTCCTAAACGCCAGCGGAGGGGCGGCAGGTTTGGATCCTTTACCAACACGAGGTCTCCAGTCTTGGGTGGGGTCGTCCTATCCGACCACTTAACGCGTTGCTGCAAAATGTGCAAATACTCCAGATGCCAACGGCGCCAAAAACTCTGCGTAAGCTGCTGGAGCAATTCAAATCGCGAGAGCCGTCCGGAGGGCACTTCGGAATAAGGATATTCCGGCAAGGCGTTAAGCGGTCTGCCAATCAAAAAATGGCCCGGCGTAAGGGCCTCTAAATCATTCGCGTCCGAAGACAACGGACACAACGGACGCGAGTTGAGGACCGCCTCAACCTTACAAAATACGGTCGCGAGTTCCTCAAACGTGAGGACCGTCTCCCCAATAACGCGACGAAGGTGAGTTTTAGCGGCCTTTACAGTTGCTTCAAAAATCCCTCCCCAGTGGGGGCAGGATGGCGGGGAGTACTGCCATCGTACCCCTCTGCGAGAGAGTGTGGATCCGATCTCAAAATTATTCCTATCCAAAAATTCACAAACTTCCTTTAAATACCTATCGGTGCCCTTGAAATTGGTTCCACAATCGGACCTTATTAACGACGGCATTCCGCGGCGAGACACAAAACGATTCAACGTGGCTACAAAGGCTTCTGTGGTGAGGGCACTAACCACCTCCAGGTGGACCGCTTTAGTGGCCAAACAAACAAATACACACAAGTAAGCCTTTTCCGTTCTAGCATTACGAAGCCGCGATGTCTTAACGGTAAATGGCCCCGCAAAATCCGTTCCAACTCCTGAGAAGGGCATCGATTCGTTCACTCGATCGGCAGGCAAATCACCCATCTGGGGCTGCATCGTATCGGCGCGCAAACGATAACACGGGAGACAACGAAAAATAACGGATCGGATTATTCTCCGCGCTGACAAAATCCAGAACTCTCGTTGGAGGAGCGCGGTCAAAGCATTACAACCGGCATGAGCATTCTTTACATGTCGGTCTGTAATCAACAGTCTAACTAACGGTCCATCCTTGGGGAGCAACAAAGGGTGGCGTGATCCGTACGGCAGGTTGGCATGTCTGAGCCTACCTCCGACACGCAGCAATCCGGTACTGTCCAAGAAGGGATTCAACCGCACCAAGGGTCCCTTCAACTTGGACTTACTTGAGCGCAGGGCTTTCAGCTCCGGTTCAAACTCTCGCTGTTGCGTCACTCGCAACCAATGCAACAGAGCGTCTTGCCGCTCTTGTGGGGCGAGGACCGGAGACAACGATTTCTCCTGAGGCTGGCGACAATTTCGCACAAAGCGCCTCATCCAAGCAGTCACGCCGAGCAACTTATCAAGAGAACTGTAGCGGTCTAACAAAAACTCCATCTGCGGAGCCGCCACCGTCTCCACGGCGTGAACACGCATGCCTAGGTCTGGGACTCTGGCCACAGCCGGGGTGGCAGGCCATGAGCGCTCAGGCCGTAACAACCATGATGGACTCCACCATAGGTGGTGGTCCACTAACTCAGGCGCCTCGCAGCCGCGGGAGGCACAATCTGCGGGGTTCAATTCGCCCGGTACGTGGCGCCAGATCAACGGGGCCTTTGAAGTCTGAATTTGTGAGACCCGGTTGGCCACAAAAACCTCAAGGGTGTGGACTGAACTCTTCAGCCAACAAAGGACGACCTGGCTGTCAGACCACGCAAATATCGACTCCAAGTCGACACCGTTTCCCAAGGTGTCGGCAACATGATTAAGTAGCCGTACTAAGAGAGTGGCGCCGGACAACTCCAACTTCGGAATGGTTAGCCTAGTCCGAAGGGGGGCGACCTTACTCTTGGCCGTAACTAAGTGTACGGCGACAACGCCTGCTGCGTCCACCGTTCGGATGTAAACGGCTGCCGCGTATCCGCTTTCGGACGCGTCACAAAAGCCGTGCAGGGAGGCTTTAAACTTTCCCGAAGGCAGCATTTGCCTCGGTATACAAACCCGATTGACGTCGGGTAGGGATGACACGAACCTCACCCACTCTCGTAGGAGGCTACCAGAGAGGGGCTCATCCCATGACAATTCCGCAGCCCAGAGCTCCTGTAGGAAGCACTTCATCGAAAACACTACAGGGCTGAGCCAACCGTTCGGATCAAAGGTACGGGCTACAGTGGACAGCACCGTGCGTTTAGTCCAGACCTTTGGGTCTGGCAGTTCCAATCTATATGTGAACAAATCCGGGACTGGTCGATACTGGACTCCCAAAACAGACAGCATGTCTGGAGTCTCCGGATTTTCAAAGAGGAGCGGCTCTTGCTGGTGGTCCTTAGGCAAATCTGCCAATAGGTCCGGTGAGTTAGACAGCCACTTCCGCAACTCATAGCCACCAGCCCTCAAGAGCGCAATCAGCTCATCACGTAAGACGAGAGCCTCATCTAAGCTCGAGGCCCCCGTGCAGATATCGTCGACAAATAAGGCCCCCCCCTCAATAAGAGCAGATGCCCGGGGATAGCGTAGCCGTTCGCGCTCTGCGAGCTCCAAAAGCGAACGGATCGCCACAAAGGGGCTCGACCGCAAACCATAAGTGTTGGTGTTCAGCTCGTAAGCCAACATTGGATCCTGGGGATCCTCACGCCAAAGGATGAGCTGGTATCGTCTATCCTCCGGGTGAATCACGGTCTGTCTGAACATCATGCGGATATCGGCCACAAAGACGACAGCGTGCCGGCGGAAGTTGGTCAAAACATCACAGACATCGTGATGCAACTTCGGCCCCGCATGCAGACACTGATTCAACGACACTCCGGTTGACGTGGGCGCTGAACCATCAAAGACCACGCGGATCTTCCCATTGGAAGTCTTCAAAACAGCGTGGTGTGGCAGGAAGTAATGTTCCACATTACGCCAGTCCAACTGCGAGATGGACATGTGCCCAAGGTCCAAATACTCCCGCATGAAGTCTATATACTTCTCCTTGAATGCGGGATCCCTGGCCATCCTACGCTCCATGGACAACAATCTCTTCTCGGCCATCGGTCGGGAGCTCCCTAAAGGAGGGCGAGCCGCCAAGAAGGGCAAGCGGGTAATCAAGCGACCCGAGAGGAGGCGCCCAGTGTTGTTCTGGTAGAACAATTCGCACTCCTCGGCTAACGGATCCAACCGCTTGGCAGTGGGGGGTTCCTCCACCTCCCAAAACTTTTGGAGAACGTCGGACAAAGTAGAACCGACAATGGTCTGGCGGTCTACCGACGGGGTCTCTGGTGTCTGTGGTACCTTTCCCATCACCACATGACCCAGCGACGAGGACAAGGCGACAAGATCGGCTGTCTGCAAAACTCGCTTGCTTCCACACAGTACACGACCGAGGACATCCGCACCAATCAACAAGTGTATTGGGCCCGGTCGGTGGAAGGAAGGATCAGCCAAAGCCAGTCCAGACGTCAGCTCAATCGTGGATGGCGGCACTCGCACTTGCGGGAGTGGTCCAACCACCTTATCAAAGACTATCGCCGAAGCACCGATCTTCGGCCTTGGCGCGAAGTGGGGGGAGAAGGAGAACTCAACTCGACCAATCGGATCAGGGATCCGCGAGTCTCCCACCCCCCGTACCGCTTCGTGATGCGGCACAAGCAAAAGACCCAGCTGTCGGACAAGCCACCTGGACATTATGCACCCCTGGGCACCTGAGTCCAAAAGGGCACGCACCGTGACAACATTGCCCTTAGGTCCCCAAACATTCGCGGAGGCTGTTGGCAACAGCACAAGCTCCGGAGGGGTGGTTGGGTCCGACAGGGGCGCCATTAAAAATTTTGGGGGGGTACTTGTCCCCCTCGCGCCTGAGTCGGCGCGCCAAATGTGGGACGCTCGTACCGGGCGAGCGGGTTCCAATCGGGTACATACTGGCCCCGACCAACAGCACTCCTAGGTGCAGGGTAATACCCGTGTGGGGCGTGCCTCGGTACATAGTACCCCAATCGAGGCCTCTCCATTAGGGGGGGGGAGTAGCAAATAGGGCCCGTGCCCATCGCCACCGTGGCGTACTCTTGTGGTACCCCCCTACCCCCGCCCGTGGCGGGGGCGTCTCTCCTATAGTTCCCCCTCTCCGGGGGGGACTGAACGGGGGGGCTAAGCCCCGCCGAATCTCTAGGGGACCGGTTCCGGGCTGCCGGGCCCCCGCCCGTGCGCGAGGAATTCGAACCCCGGTCGCTCCCGGCGTCCTTGCGGTCCAAACAAAGGAGGGGGTGATGCCTCCCTCCGCAAAGACGACAATCCTCGGTCTGGGGACACGCCGACTGCATGTGTCCCCCCAAACACCTATAGCACCATTGGCGCTGTTTCGCAACGGCCCTCCGTCCCTCTGGGCGGAGGCCTCTAAATTTGGCACATTCGTGCACCACATGCCTATCTCCCCTGCAATACCTGCACCGCTCACTCGGTGCGGGGGGAGGGGACTGCTGGAAGGCAGCATATCGATTGGTCGGGCGACGGGGCTGTTCCCTCGCCGCCACCATACGACCAACACCTGGAACCGGGGCGGGCTCCAGGTGGTCCGTCACCCTACATTCGTCCTCCAAAAAACGAAGGAGGTCCGCGAAGGGCGGGAGATACGAGGCGCTGTCGCCTCCGTACCTCTGCTCGAAACGCCCCTTCATTTCAGCGGGCAATTTGGCGAGGACTATGTGCAGCAGTACAAAGGACCACTGATCCACCGGCAGGTCCAATCGCCTTAGGGAGTTGACCGCTGACAGTAGCGGGTTCAGCAACTCCCTCCGTAACAGGTGTACCCGCGTGATTCGCGGGAGGGCCAAAATCGTGGCCACGTGGGTGTCCGCCAGTAACCGGACATTCTGGTACCTGCTAACCAGAAGCTGGCGAGCCACCTGGTAGTTGTCGTCGCTGATGAGCAGGTGCTGGATTACCGAGCTGGCCTCTCCTCGCAGGGAGGAGCGCAAATAGGCCAACTTCTCGCTAGGGGATAAGTCCCGTCGTGAATCCACCAAACTGTCAAACAAATTAATGAAGCCCATCCAGGCTGACAGATCCCCATTAAAAGTGGGAATCTCCAAGGTAGGCAATCGGCCTAGCAACGCCGTCGGGGTAGGTTTGACCTCCCCGCTCAAAACCGGCTCCCCCTTCCGAACAGCCAGGGCCCTCTCAGCCGCCTCCGTGAACTGGTCAGCCAGCTCATAGGCCTGGGCTACATCCTGCTCCAGCTGTTCCGATACGGCATCATCAGCTGGGGGGTTCTGCAAATAATACGCGCGACACTCCATGGCGTGGCGCTCCAGGTCTTGCAGCCGAGCTGCCAGCCCGCCATACCGAGCTAGCAACGCGCCTACCCGGTCGGCTCGGTCTATTAATGTGACCGCACAAGCAAGCCAACGCAAAGCTCCTTGGATGCCAGCCCTGGATACGGCGGTCGGATTCGTAGGAGCCATTTATAATCCGTTTAATAAACAAAGCAAACAAAGAAATATAGAAGTGGTAAACATCAACAAAAAAAAACAATAGAAATAGGTCGCGTCACGAGAATATAAAACACAATTAAAATTCGGACGACATACACGGACCCTACTATTTTCATAAATTATTAACAACTTACCAATTTCAAGGGCTAACAATATAACGGTATAAACAAAACGTATAGGATTAACGGTATGGCATACACGGCACGGCCAAGTCAACCTCGCAAATCAACTACTAAACCGTTATCAACAAACAAAAACAAAACTATTTTTAATAATAATACTCGTAATTTAATACTACTAATAATTAAAACTAGTTCCACTTTTTTAACTAGGCAAGCGGACTCGGAACAAACACTAGTATGTGGTACTAATAAACAACACTTTCGAACGAAACTATTCGTCAAATAAATCCGGACACACAAAAAAAAATATACACATCTAGGCGAGTAAACTCGTATCAAATCACTAGTATGTGGTACTAATAAACACACTTTCGAACGAACTATTCGTCAAATAAATCCGGACACACAAAAAAAATATACACATCTAGGCGAGTAAACTCGTATCAAATCACTAGTATGTGACAACAATTATATAAGTGTCTATCTATTATCGGATCCACCAAGTGAGAAACATTCGCTTCGAGAATTTACTAGAACAATTTCTTAGTACTTCAAATCGTCTCGGGATCGTCAAATACCCTCGAGATTTCAACAAAAAAAAATAATTTTTAGGTACGCTTTTTAGGTACGCTTTTTATTTTTACTATGAAATTTTATGTAGTTAATTTTAATATGAAAATTAATTATATAAACTAAGCTCTGCTACCAAAAATATGATCCCGCACAAATGTGGTGACCATCTACTGTGTTCCACAGTTTATTGAAACGGATGTTTCTCATGCAAAATTAAGTAAATTAAGAACTAGCCTACCTTACTAGAAAATAGTGTCCGTAATCCAGGGGGGCTGGTCGCTGTCTCGCCGGCGCGCGCCTGGCAAAACGATCTTCACGCAACCCCCGATGGGAAACTCTTATAGCTAACACTCTTATACTACACAATGCCCTAATAGGCAGCTAAAACTTTCCCGGCGCTTTTCAAAGCGAACACACACGGGTCACAGGTGGCGAACTGAGCGCGAGTTGCGCGGACGGTGGTTGGCGGCGCACCCACGAATGAACGTGAATGAATGAATCACGCGCGGCGTGAACAACATGCATTGTTTTTATATCCTTTGATTAAAAACAACGGCGCGCGACGTGCATGTACATTTTTTGCTTTTGTGCATCTTGTATGTTGTGTTTTTTGCGGAAGTAAGCTAAATATACAGTGGCGGTCAGATAACTAAAGACAACAGTTGATTTTCATACAAACGAGGTGTCTTTGAAGCCTTGGTTCTCCGCCAAGGATTGACCTAGCTGCGATCTGATGATGGCCATCCAGAAAGTGAAGAGATTCAGATCGCTATACACAACGAACTAATCTGACCAGCGTTCTAAGAGATAAAAGAGTTTTTAGTTTCTGGATTTCCAAACAATTGTATGCTAATTTTGCGGATTTTTTAAACATATCCTTATATCTTTTAGAATGATGATCAGATCAGTTGGGTGTGTATAGCGATCTGAATCTCCTCCATTCACTCCCCAAGATGGCCATCATCTGATCACAGCTAGGTCTATCTCTGGCGGAGAACCAAAGCTTCAAAGTTACCTCGTTTGTATGAAAATCGACTGGTGTCTTTTATTATGTAACCGCCACTGTATTTCTTTTTTCACAATGGGTTGGGACTTCCGCCAAGTGACGCCTGATTCAATCAAATAGCGTGTTTTCTTTCCGAAAGCTGCTGATTTCAGTTCATTTTATTTATCATTTCAAGAGCCATTTCGCACTTTGCAATTGTCTCGCTCGCACAATAAACATTTTTAAAGATTGTTTAAAACACATTGTGTTTTTTAGAAAAGTGTTTCATTATGTCCCTACAACGATACTGCAATAATACTAGATCTACGAGCTAAACGTTTTCGAAAATTTACTTCCTAATTCTAACCAATACTCAATTGAATGAATAAAATAACTTATACAAAATATCCGTAACATTACGTTGTAGGGACTTAATGAAACACTCTTCTAAAAAACAATGTGTTTTCCACAATCTATGAAAATGTAGCATTGTGCGAGCGAGACAACTGCCAAATGGCTGTAATTGCGAAATGGCTCTTAAGTATTTTTTTTAAAATCTCATATCAAACTCTATAGTAATAAATTTGTTTCACCCTACAGTACAACTACATAACCCTATTCCTCCGAGGCGAAGCGACAACTTACGACATAACTACAATGTCGTTGACGACATGCGACGACATTCACCAGTATAGAGAGCAACTGGGAGTACTGAGAGATATATTCGGCGGAGAGACCAAGGATAAATATACTGTGGTCGAACAGGTAATTGAGATAAACAATTATTTGGAATCTATACTAATATTATAAAGAGGAAAGATTTGTATTTTTGTATGTAACGAATAAACTCAAAAAGTACTGGACCGATTTAGAAAATTCTTTCACCGTTAGAAAGCTACAGTCTTCCCGAGTGACATAGGCTATATTTTATCCCGATATTCCCACGGGAACGGGTACCACGCGGGTAAAACCGCGAGGATCCGCTAGTATAAATATATAATAAACCGACCGACTAAAAATTACTAAATTTTCCGACTAAAATACTAGGTTAGGTTGCGGAAAAATAGGTTTAGGTTTGGTTAGATTGGTGACTAAGTCACTCACCTAGTGTTTTTGTCGGTAAAAAAGTATTTTAGTCGATCGGTTAATTACTACCCCCAATTATTTTACTAACAAAACACAAGGAAGAGGTTGATAGTAAGTTAAATTTCATGTGTCACCATCACCACAATTTTGCGCAAAAAACTGAGCCATTCTTTAAGGCGCGACTCGGAAAAAAAATGGACTGTTTGATTTAAAACTATAGGACGGTTACAGTTGTTACAAATCTGGTAGTAAGATATATATTTCTTCATACCTTTATCTAGAATCGTATAGTTTCAAAAACACGATTTTATGATTTTGCCTCGACACTTTTTCTTTTCGAAAAGACCTCTAAAAAATACGAAAATTCAAGATTATTCTTAAATGGGGTTACTTACACTATTGGAAATTGGTTTAATTAGTGGACACCAATAATATTTAGGATCGTATAGAAACATTTTTTTTAAATCGCTGTAGTTTTTTAATACGAAGTGATTTTGTGTTTTCTCGTTGCTCGTCGTTTTCTCATTGCTATCGCGCTTCAGCATAATTTTTCCTAGTATCGCCTTAAGTTTCTACTCGTTGACATTGCAACGTCTGTTTTTTATGCGACATTTCAGTACTAACTACGTGACATGCTCCTTTTAACCTATTCCTTGTGTAGTGATTCTTCTATTATAACTTACGACGACATAACTCCAATGTCGTTGACGACATGCGACGACAGTCACCAGTATAGAGAGCAACTGGGAGTACTGAGAGACATGTTCGGCGGAGAGACTAAGGGCAAATATACTGTGGTCGAAAACAGGTAATTGAGAAAAACAATTATTTGGAATATAATTAACCGACCGACTAAAACTTACTAAGTTTACCGACTAAAATTCTAGGTTGGTTTGCGGAAAATAGGTTTAAGTTAGGTTAGATTGGCGACTAAGTCGCTCACCTAGTATTTTTGTCGGTAACAAAGTATTATATAAGATGGTTTGAAACAAACTGCAAAGCGAGCAGGGAGTGGTCAGGTTAAGTGTTTAGAACGTAAATAAAATAGATCCCTAAAATATTTTTTTAAATTTAATTTTACAAAAAATTCTAATATTATTTTTTTATATCAATTCAATATGTACAATACCAAACGTTTTAATAAAATTATTTCATTTTACGATGAAAACAAGTAATTTCAGAGCGCACGCGGGCTGGGCGCCGCGGTCATCAACCCCGGCGGTCCAACAGCTGATCGGCCAAAAAAAATTTTTGGGATATTTTTTTCAATTTTTTTATGTTTTATTCTCTTGACCTGAACTGAACTGCAAATAGAACAGGAGGTCTGTTCTATTTGCAGTTTGTTTTACACCATCTTATATATTGTGGTCGAGCAAGTACGTTAAAACTAACATTATTGTCTTAAAGAAATTTAACGTTAAGTCGGAATCGCGAAATGATACCCGTTTCTAAAAGGACCAATTCGCGAAATGGCACCCGTGTCTGGAAAAGACCAATTCGCTAAATGGCACCCAAGTCTAGAAAGGTCCCATTCGTGAAATGGCACCCGAGTATGGGAAGGACCAATTCGCGAAATGGCACCCGAGTATCGAAAGGACCAATTCGCAAAATGGCTACTTCTCAAAAGACCTCTTGTCCATTTCACGAATAGGTCCTATTGAGAATTGTCATATACCTCTATAATCTTAAAAAAGATTAATTATTTTTACTTTTTTGCATTCACAATGCAATTTTAGAAAAATGGAAAACGTATTACTACCCCCACACATATATATCTATCTTCACATTGATGAAATTAACGCTGGCTATACAGCGTGTAAGAAGTATTTGATAAATTCGACGCTTCTCGTAACGACTCCGTAGCTCAGTGGTTAGAGCAGTCGCCCGGATAGCGAAAGGTCGTGGGTTCGAGTCCCATCAGAGCTGGTTGTGAGATGGGTCGATTTTTTCTAAATACTTCATTTTCCATTTTTCAACCATAAAAAAATGCATTGTGAATGCAAAAAAGTAAAAATTTAAATAATGCAATTTTTATTATTGAAAATATTGAGGTAGTTGTCAGACGGGTCGATTTTATCACTAATACTTACTTCATTTTCAATAACCTCAAAAGGACTAATTCACATAATGGTGAAATTGGCGAAATTTTACAATTAATCATTATTCTTTCTAGGTAAACTGTCTCCTGCGTCAGTGCACCGACCGCCGCATATTGAGCATTACCAGAGAAGGATGGGAAGCGTATATTTAAATAGAAAGAACGTCATTAACACTCGGCGCCAGTGTATCAAAAATGATACACAGTCTCATCGGAACCCCATCGGAGCTAGTTGTGAGACGGTTCGACTTTTTCTAATACGTACTTCATTTTCTATTTTTTTTAATAAAAAATTGCATTGTGAATGCAAAAAAGGAAAAAAATAATACGATACACAGCGTCCAAACACTTGTTTCATTTTTGCACACACGACCCTACTTTGTTCTTGAGACTGTGTATCATTTGCGCACACGTTTTCTATTGTTTCGTATGGCCAAATTAAAGCTTTGGCTCACGTGGCTTTCCTGAGAGTTATTGGTTGGGAATCGGGTGAATATTTTGTGAGATATCTAGAAAACGAATCTACGAGTAAATAAACGTGGCCTTCGCCAAATAAGCTTGGCGCTGAGCGTGTTAATTTTCAAATTATTTTATACTTATACGCATTTACTGAAAAATGGAAAATGAAGTATTAAGAAAAAAATCGACCCGTCTCACAACTAGCTCCGATGGGACTCGACTCCGTAGTCTCGTAGCTCAGTGGTTAGAGCAGTCGCCCGGAAAGCGAAAGGTCGTGGGTTCGAGTCCCATCGGAGCTAGTTGTGAGACGGATCGATTTTTTCTAAATACTTCATTTTCCATTTTTCAGTAATAAAAATTGCATTGTGAATGCAAAAAACTAAAAATTAAAATAAGTTATACGCATTTGTTATGTAAATGAAAATTGATGTACTTATTTAAAAAATCGACCTGTCTCACAACTATGTAGATGTAGTGAAAGGTCGTGGGTTCGAGCCCCATCGGAGCTAGTTGTGAGACGGGTCGATTTTCTCTATAATACTTTTTTTTTATTTTTTTTTATTATACAAGGCTTACAAACTAAATACATACTGTTCGGAAAAGATCGACATTTCTGAACGCATCGCTAATGTCACGTCAAATTGACATTAGCTGTCACTTGAAGTTGACACTCTCTTGATTGGATTTCTTGTAAGAAAAATGTCGGAATAATTTTGCTGAATTGTTAAAAAACGCTCGCCTTGAATATGCCTGGCATATCGAGTTTTAATTGAATCTTGAATTATCTATTTGATCCCGTGTTGTACGACCAAGATTTTGACGCCATCTTGACGAGTGGCCGGTCGCGGTGCTTTGAAAGATAACTTTCCGCCACGCGTTGTTGTCGGGACAATATATCTTAATAAGCAAGCCCCGCGTGTGTTATTGTGTATTGTTGGGATGTCCAGTGTCTTGGGACCCTGTGTGGTATTTGTGTTGTGAGTAAGGTGACGAATTGGTAAGGTCTGCAGAAGAAGAAGGAACTACCAGGGGGCGCGCCCCCTCTCTCCGCTGCCCAGGAGACTTTCGACACCACAGACCCGTATGTAAAATCACCTTACTTCACATTAAGTCGCTGTGTATCGCAGTTCAATTGTTCAGTTACATCCCGGCTGAAACCAAGTTTTGTCCGGAGTCTATATTAGTAATACCTACGCTTCCACTGCGCTATGCCGGTTCCGCGGGTCTAGGCAGGGGTGTACTGAACATTGCTTGGTAGCAGGGCGTAGTTTGAAGGCCTGACAGGCCCACGCCAAAACTTTGTCTATTAATCAGTGCCGTTTTGATGACCATCTGGTACGGACTAGATTAATTTGTAGTTGTAAATGGTAATTAACTTGCATTTGAAAAGTAAAGGGCATTCCTTTGTTATTGGTTCCATGTCTTGTAATTAATTGTCATGTATTGAAGTTCCAAAATGTAAACAGATGCCTTTCTTTGTTCATAATAATTATTATTTAGTTTGTTAGCAAATTTGAGTTGTGAATATTGACAAGTTGTTGCTAAATAATAGCTAATAAAAAGTTGTCCTAAAAAGGCTTGGGTACTTAATAAGTTTGCACTCAATACTTAGTGAAACTTAAATGATTTAAGACATTATTTACACATTGAAACTTATTGAAACTTGTGCTTTGAAATAATTAAAATCAACTTGTTGTATGTTGATATCCAAGTGAATTTCAATAGTCAGTGATTTGTTTGAACTGAATAACTTTTGACTTATAAAGTCAAAGTTAGTTTGTGTCTAAGTTATAACCTCTTGAGAGTTAGAGTTATAATTATATACTTGAGTTTTGTTGTTTTCTGATAACCTCCAAATATTTAAGAGTTTGTGTCATTATAAATACTTTGTTGTTGTAATATTGGAATTTTGTGGTTACTAATAACCTCCAAATATTGGAGATTTTGTGTTATAGTGAATATTTTGAATTTGTTGTTTTTGTTGATCAATTTGTGACGTTACAATGACGGCCTCCTCTGCTAAAGCCAAAATACGTTCTGAGTTACGGTGGTTAGCTTCTGCGGTTGCATTGTTGGATCGACCGGATAGGACGGAGGCCTTGTTGAACAGATACGTAGATCTGCCCGTACGTTTGGCTGTTGTTGATGAACAGTATGCCTTATTTTTGGAAAAGACTGTTGAGGCCGATGTGGAAATGCGACAAGAAGTCGGTTTGGATGTGGACCAGTGTTATGATTTTGCGGACAGAATTACCCAGGTGGCTCGACCTTTGCAAGTGGCAAGAGAGAATGAACCGAGGCCGTCCCCGGTCACATCTAAGAGTATGCCCCCTCTATTTGCTAGATTGGCCCCCTTAGATTTAAGGCGTTTTGCTGGTCGTCTAGAGGACTGGGAGGGCTTTATTAGTATTTTTGATAGTCTCGTACATGCCCGGGATGATTTGACCCAGGGCCAGAAGTTGGCTTACTTGTTATCCGTGTTGGAAGGGGAGGCCCTTGAATCGGTTCAACATTTGGCCCCCTCGGATGAAAACTACCCTATTGCTAGGGATTTGATTGCCCGTCGGTACCAGAACGTACGACGTCTGGCGGACAACCATGTTGCCGCCATTTTAAATTTACCCCGCGTTGCCAGCGTGATGCACTTGAGAGTGGCTTTGTTGAATCCGCTGTTGGTTGCCTACAACGCATTAAAAAACTTAAAACTCCCAGTGGAGCAGTGGTCGTTTTTGTTACTGCACATTGTCCTGGGAAAGTTGCCGGACTCTGTTAAGGTCCGTTTTGAGCAGCAGTATGGTGGGGATAGTGCGACTTATCTGCCACCCTTCTCGGACCTCTTGACGTTCCTGGAAGGAGAGAGTAGACTGGCAGATAATTCCTCTCTGGCCGGTCCTATGGGACCCGAACGACCTGTGCCACAGAGTAGGTCCCCCACCGGACCCCCCCGTAGGGGGCGTATGGCCCCTCGCGCGCCCGGCCGCTATGCCGCCGTCCAGGAGACCGCCCGCTGCTTGTACTGTCGGGAACCGGGTCACAGCACGACCCGTTGTGATAAGTTCCTCGACCAGCGCGTCCAAGGCCGTCGAGCGATCGCGCGACAACGGACATGGTGCTACTCGTGCTTGGGCCTGCACATGCAGCGCGAATGTACCCAAGCGCACCCATGCCGCTTTTGTAAGGGCAACCACCATCCCCTCCTCTGCATGAACAGCCCAGAGGGCGGCGGAGCGCCGCAGCGCGTCGCTGCAGGATCACCTCGTATGGGTGGGGGTCTCGGACCCCCCGCGGTGTTTGCATCCCGCAGCAGTTCTAGTGGCCACCAGAGTGGCCCCAGACGCTCTCCGCCACGTTTGGAGCCTCAAACGGGCGGGGGTCCCAGGGACCCCCCCATGGGAAACCGATCCCCAAGGATGGGGATGAGTTATGCGAGCGTTGCCGGAGGTCGTAGAGGCCCCCCGCGACGTTTTGAGCCTCGCACGGGCGGGGGTCCCACGGACCCCTCCATGGGAAATCGGTCCCCAACTAGGGGGTTCGATTTTGCGAGCGTTGCGGGAGGTCGTAGAAGCCCCCCGCAACGTGTTGAGCCTCGCACAGCCGGGGGTCCCCGGGACCCCCCTTCTGAAAATCGGTCACCGTGCCCCCGCGACTATGGGGCGACGTACACGGTGGATGCTAAACACCGATTCTCGCCGCCGCTCGCCGAATACCCGCGTTTGGAGCGGCGCCCGCCCCGTCTTCAAGGGGCCGGGAGATATAACCCGCCTGATACCGGGCGAATTGGACGTAGGCAGTATGTGGGAGATTGGGACCCACTGGATCGCTATGAGCGACCCCCTTACCATGGGGGGACGTCTGGGGACCCCACATACTAGCAATCAACGTGTTTACGGTCGATTGTAGCCACCCCTCCAGAGACCGTTTTGTTGCCCACGGCCTCTGTGCTTGTCAGGGGATTGAATGGCGACCTTGTGGAAGTTCGCGCCTTGTTGGATTCCGGTGCTCAGGGGTGTGTTGTGTCATCTTGGTTAGTTAGGCGGTTGGGCCTCAAGGTGCACCCCCACACGGAAGGCGTGAGAGGTGTTGGCGATGTGAAAGTCCCCGGGTTGTTAGGGCATGTTGACTTCACATTTACATCACGTAATAAGTCCACGCCAGGCATTAAGACCTCGGCGATTGTGTTGGACACAGTTGTTGGCCGTCAACCTTCAGTTGACTTGGGACCGAGTATGTTGTCTTTGGTGTCTGATTCCCCACTCGCCGATCCAAATTTCTTCCGCCCAGGCCCGATTGATGCTCTCCTTGGAGCCGATGTCCTGGGGCGAGTTTTGTTGACGGGGAAGCGAGTTTTGCAGCCAGATGGCTTGGTAGCTCTGCAGACGACACTCGGTACAGTTGTGATGGGCCCTTCTCGCCGCGTTTTGGATTCCCTTGATGAGGATCGCGGTCTTGTTTTTAATGTGTCTCTCTCCGAAGTGGTGCAGAAGTTTTGGGAGGTTGAGGAACCTCCACCAGCCCCGCGGGTCGACCCAGTAGCGGATGAATGCGAGTTGTATTACCAGAATAACACTGGTCGCCTCCGCTCTGGTCGTTTGATCACCCGTCTCCCCTTTCGTACCGCCGACCTCCTCTGGGCGAATCCCGACCGCTAGCGGAACGTAGGCTAGTGGCGATGGAGCGTCGCATGAGCAAGGATCCGGTCTTCCGCCAGAAGTATGTTGAATTCATGCGGGAGTATGAGGAGTTAGGGCACATGTCCGTGAGCGATTTGGATTGGCGCTCCGTTGAGCACTTCTTTCTGCCGCACCACGCCGTTTTGAAATCCGGAAAGATTCGGGTGGTCTTTGACGGTTCGGCTCCCACCTCTACTGGAGCGTCCTTGAACCAGTGTCTGCATGTAGGTCCCAAGCTGCACACGGAGATCTCAGACATTTTGACCAACTTCCGGCGGCACCAAATTGTATTTATGACTGACATCCGGATGATGTTCAGACAAACGGTCATCCATCCAGAGGATAGGAGGTACCAATTGATTTTGTGGAGAGAGAGTCCTAGGGACCCCTTGTTGATTTATGAATTGAATACGAATACGTACGGTCTGGCATCGAGCCCGTTTGTTGCGATTCGTTCTTTGTTGGAGTTGGCCGAGAAGGAGCGCTTGAGATACCCTCGCGCCTCCGCCATTTTGGCCAGTGACGTCTATGTGGATGACATTTGCACGGGCGCCTCATCTGTCTCAGAGGCGATTGTCCTGAGAGACGAACTCACCGCCCTTTTGAAGTCGGGAGGTTACGAGTTGAGGAAATGGATATCCAACTCGCCTGAGGTACTGGTAGGTTTGCCCGAAGAGCACCAGCAGGACCCCCACCTATTCGAAAATGTTGATAATCCCCATGTGGTGACCGTCCTTGGCGTACAGTACAAACCGGTCTCTGACACTTTCATTTATTGTGTGGATTTACGACCACCGAAAGTCTGGACCAAGCGTTTAGTATTGTCTACTGTCGCACGTACCTTTGACCCCAATGGGTGGATTTGCCCCGTGCTGTTTATGGCCAAGTGTTTCTTGCAACGGTTATGGGCTTCGGGTGTGTCGTGGGATGAACCCCTCTCGGACGAGTTACTCCGAGATTGGTCGAGCTTCGTTTCATCCCTCCCCGAGATTAATGAAGTGCATTTGCCGAGGCTATTCCTCCCTTCTGAAAATTGTAAAGTTACTCTTCACGGCTTTTCCGATGCCTCCGAACGTGGATTTGCTGCGGCCGTGTACCTCCGCACCGTTACTGTTGACGGAGTTGTTGCTGTGCATCTGGTGATAGCGAAAAGCAAAGTCGCTCCCCTTCGGACTCGTCATACGATCCCGAGGTTGGAATTGTGTGGAGCTGCCCTCCTAATGCGTTTGTTGAACCACGTATGGCTCACATTAGGTCGATCTATTAAGATACAAGAGGTTTATGCTTGGACGGACAGTCAGGTCGTCCTTTGTTGGTTGAAGGCTCCGGCGCACACCTTGGACGTGTTTGTGGCCAATCGAGTGTCGCAGATTTGTAATTCCGACATCGAGTTGATTTGGAGACACGTGCCGGGAACCATGAATCCCGCGGATTGTGCGTCTCGGGGTTGTGTAGCCCCAACCCTAATTAACCACCCCCTCTGGTGGGGCCCACAGTGGTTGATGCGGCCTGAGTCGGAGTGGCCGCCCTCTCCAGCGTTGTCGAACGTAGCCGTTTCTGATATGCGGGCATGCGTCCTGGAGACTAACCCCGCCGGGGAAAAGGATTTGTTGTTGGATCGGTACAGCTCCTTACAGAAGCTGCTTGGTGTTACCGCTTGGATCAGACGTTTTGTGTACAATTGCAGAAACCCACGCGCGAGGCGTGATTCGTCGGTTCTCACTCCGGACGAGCGTAGGGACGCGCTCTTGTTTTGGGTCCGGAGAGTACAAGCTGATAGTTTTGAGTCCGAGATTGAAATTTTGCGTTTAGGCCGTCGCAAGTTGAAGGGCGCGGTATCGCGATTAAATCCCTTCCTGGACGAGAGTGGGCTTTTGCGAGTCGGCGGAAGACTTCGAAATGCGAACCTGCCGTATGGAGCTCGTCACCCCCTTTTGTTACCTAAAGCCGGACATTTGACTCAACTGATAATAACAGATCGCCATGTGAATGCACAACATGCTGGCTGTAATGCTTTGTTGGCCATTTTGCAGCGTGAATTTTGGATTTTGTCTGCTCGTCGAGCCATTCGCACTGTGGTTTTCCGTTGCCTGCCTTGTTATCGATTGAAGGCCGCGACCATGCAGCCCCAGATGGGTGATTTGCCTGCTGATCGCGTCACGGAATGTAGAGCCTTTGCCGGAGTCGCCACCGACTTCGCCGGTCCCTTTACTGTAAAGGCTTCGAGACTGCGTAATGCTAAAACCTATAAGGCGTACTTGTGCGTGTTTGTGTGTTTGTCCACCAAGGCTGTCCATTTGGAAATTGTCTCGGAATTGTCTACCGAAGCCTTTGTCGCCGCCTTGAGCAGATTTGTTTCCCGTAGAGGACTGCCGACATTGATACGTTCCGATTGTGGTACTAATTATAAGGGAACGTGTAATTATCTTAAGGAAGTAGTTAAGTTTTTTGTTGAAAATAAAATAGACATTGGAACCACCCTCTCCCGGCGTGGGATAATCTGGAAGTTTAGCTCTCCAGCTTGTCCGACCTGGGGAGGAATTTTTGAAGCTTGTGTAAAGGCTGCCAAGACACACTTGCGTCGCGTGATTGGAGAAACTATTCTCACGTTTGAGGAACTTGATACGGTATTTTGTAAAATTGAGGCCGTCCTCAACTCGCGACCCTTGTGCCCGTTGTCTTCGGACACGAATGACCTGGAAGCGTTGACCCCAGGTAATTTCTTGATCGGACAGCCCCTTTTGGCTTTGCCTGAATATCCGATTCAGGATGTAGGATCCCATCGTTTGTCGCGATACCAACTTTTGAAACAGATGTCCCAAAACTTCTGGGCACGTTGGTCGATGGAGTATTTGCATATCCTACAACAGCGCGTGAAGTGGACAGATAAAACCACCCCACCCCAGACTGGCGACCTCGTGTTGATTAAGGATGCTAACCTGCCGCCCCTATGTTGGCGAAGGGGGCGCATTGTTAAACTCTACCCCGGAACTGACGGAGTTCCTCGTTTTGCTGAGGTTTTGGTTCGAGATTCGGTTTTGAAGAGAGCAGTTAGTGGGCTCTCCCGATTACCCGTAGATTGACGTACCGTTCTTAACGGTCCGGGGCGGGGGGATGTTCGGAAAAGATCGACATTTCTGAACGCATCGCTAATGTCACGTCAAATTGACATTAGCTGTCACTTGAAGTTGACACTCTCTTGATTGGATTTCTTGTAAGAAAAATGTCGGAATAATTTTGCTGAATTGTTAAAAAACGCTCGCCTTGAATATGCCTGGCATATCGAGTTTTAATTGAATCTTGAATTATCTATTTGATCCCGTGTTGTACGACCAAGATTTTGACGCCATCTTGACGAGTGGCCGGTCGCGGTGCTTTGAAAGATAACTTTCCACCACGCGTTGTTGTCGGGACAATATATCTTAATAAGCAAGCCCCGCGTGTGTTATTGTGTATTGTTGGGATGTCCAGTGTCTTGGGACCCTGTGTGGTATTTGTGTTGTGAGTAAGGTGACGAATTGGTAAGGTCTGCAGAAGAAGAAGGAACTACCAGGGGGCGCGCCCCCTCTCTCCGCTGCCCAGGAGACTTTCGACACCACAGACCCGTATGTAAAATCACCTTACTTCACATTAAGTCGCTGTGTATCGCAGTTCAATTGTTCAGTTACATCCCGGCTGAAACCAAGTTTTGTCCGGAGTCTATATTAGTAATACCTACGCTTCCACTGCGCTATGCCGGTTCCGCGGGTCTAGGCAGGGGTGTACTGAACACATACAATAACATTTTATAAAATCTGTGTAACTAAAAACAGTGATATATATGTATCTAACTTATAGGTATGCTCTTTTACTTTTACTTTCAATATTTTCAATAATTAATTTTGTACAATGAACGTCACATAGATCTTGGAAGTTACTCTAAAAAAACCTTTGAATACGTATGCGATACTTGCTTTTATCCCGCAGTTTTGCCCGTGTGAACTAGATAATATTTTACCGTGGGAATAAGATATATTCCCGAGGTCAAAAGTTATGCTTTTCTAGTCTAGATTATAATCCGACTATAATCTATCTCTGTGGCAAGATTTCATCCAGATTCGTTCATTTTCGTTTTTCTTTCGAGCATTCAATCTTTTGCATTTATAATACTAGCGGCTGCCCGCGGTTTTACCCACGTGGTTCCCATTCCCGTGGGAATATCGGGATAGAAAGTATTCTATATTTTAATCCAGGCTACATACTATCTGTGTACCAAATCAGTTTAGTAGTTTTTGCGTGAAAGAGTAACAAACATCCGTACATCCATACATACAAACTTTCGCGTTTTTAATAAGGATTAGTAAGTTGGCTGTGTTTTAGGTTAATTTGTTAAATCTAATGTGCCTTTATTTGTATAACGATAAATAATAATAATAATTATGATTTGTTATATGTAAGTACTTCTTGAAATTATTGTTACAGTATTATTAAAACATGGGTGTTTATTCCATTAAAACTATTATGTGTAATGTTATCTGCAAAAGTGTCTTTAATTAAATGTGAATTGTGCATTTTTTTTCAATAAAAGTATGGTATTTTAATTTTACTTTGTTTAATTGAATTTGAAATTTTGGCGTTCCTGTTGCAAGTGAGTATACCACAGGAGTATACATTCTTTCCCTGATAATTTGAATAGTCCCTTTAAAAAAAATCTTGAATGGGTGGTAGGAAAATATTGACGAATCATAAGTACATATTTATTATGTCTAAGTGAATAAAGAATATTTTTATCTTATCTTTATCTTTATCTTTTATCCATTTTTTTTGCAAATGCTGAATCTATACGTCGTCAGCGCGCCTGCTCTGTGGCGAATGTCTTGGCGTGTCTGCTTCTGAAGCCCCTAGGAGCCAGGGCTAGTGGTTACATTCTATTTGGCCAGAGCCGGTAAAATTGCTACTAGAGTGCTCGTCAGATAAGTCTGCGCGCGGTGAAAATCGAATACTAATCTTTTCTATAACATTAGAACAAAAAAATGCACTGTAACTAGCGCCAAAAACGCGCCAGGCACGTGCAGAGTTATCTGACACACACTCTACTTGGCGTGTCTGTTCTGTGTCAGATATATCGGCGCGCTGCTCTGTGGATATATCGTCTGATTTATAAACCCCTTGGTCTGAAAATAAATGATTTTTATTTTTATTATAGACTGTATGAAATAAAACAAGGAAAAAAATATATAGCCCGGACGAGTTTCTTGCCGGTTCTTCCCGCAAGGTCTCCCGCCGATTAGCGAACCGTAAGGTAGGTAGCTTATTTGACGTTTATAAGCTTTGACTACTCTGTGGAAATATCCTTGACTTGCTTTCGGGTCGCCGTGGAAGAAACAACTTTGGAACATTGGATCCGTTTGCATCGCAACCTACAGTCATAGTCATAGTCATACATTTTTTATTCATATAGATTAAATAAAATTAATGCTTATGAATCGTCCAAAATTTTTTTACCTACCACCTGTTATGGACATCTTTTAACTGACAAGAAAAACAGGCGAAAAAAACTCATCAGCTTTAACAGAAGCAACGCATTTACAAAAAAAAAATATGTCGTTGCTGGACAAAATGATACAATAATAAAATGTATACAAAAAGCTAATGCTGAAGGAAAGTATTCTCATACTTATGTATAGGAATATTATAACAATATAAGCAATATCGTGCAAGGGTAAGGTCGCAGGTCGTCGAGTAGTCATAATCAGCCTATTAACGTCCACTGCTGGACATAGGCCTCTCCAAGAGTACACCATCGAGCATGATCAGCGGCTGCTCTCATCCAGCTCTTGCCAGTCACCCTGCAACGCAACTGCAGGTCCCGGGTTCGATTCCCAGTGGGGGTACATATTGTATTCGGTTTGGTTGGTGGTAGGACTTGTTCTTAGTCCGCCTGGCTAGCTGCCACCATCTTATCTAAGTCTGCCATTACAATGTTTTCAGCATTATTGTGTTCCGGCAGTTAGAGATAAGATAGCCAGTTCCTCAGTAATTGAGGATTCCGGGAGTAGTGCAGCGCTTCCACCTTCAGCCTTATCACCACTTAACATCAGGTGTGATGAAAGCTAATAAGTATGTGCTACATACACCGTTGGGGATATAAAAAATATCCACGACCTTTCACTGTCTATCTAGGCGAATCTAACCACTGAGCTACACGGAGTCGTTTACCGAGCTCAGTGGTTTTACTGCTGAATATGGGATGTACCATCTAAGAAAAATAATTTAGCTTACGTTAAAAATACCCATAATTGAAACTGAGAAAATAAATTGGTTTTCAATAGCAGCAAACCGCAGAAAACTAATACCTAGGCTTCTCTCGACATTTTTCATCGCAAAATGCAATGAAACTTATTTTAAATTCTCTTGACGTAATAATAAGTCTCATGTGGAATTGCTAGTACTTAAGGCGCGCGGGTTTTTTGTACTACAGGATTGCTTGGTAGTACGACGGGATTTTTTTACCCGTTGTACTACTGGTAGTAATACTGGTAGTACTGGCAAAGAATACTATAATATTACTGTACTGGTAAGAATAATTGCATGGCAACTGTACCTAATGGATCAATCTGGAGCTAAATCTTTATATTTCGTGGTATTGTGTAGGTCTGTATCCGTATCTTGGCAACAGGCATTTGGCATTTTTATACGTAGTATTTTTTTGTCCTCTGCGATTTTGTCATTTATAATCGCCTTTTGCTTGATGTGGTCATGACGTCATATTTGGCGGGGATTTAGGTGCCCGTGTAAGCGCGCCTTATACAGAGGAGTCCGTGGCGCAGTGGTTAGCGCGCTCGGTCTGCGATCGTCAAGGTTAATACATTTCCACATTGGTCGGTCACGGGATGGGTGACCAAAAATGTGTTATCTCGAGCTCAACCGTGCTTCGGAAGGCACGTTATGCCGTTGGTCCCGACTGTGTTTGCAGTCGTTAACACTCACCAACCCGCATTGGGCCGCAGTCTGGCGCAACTTCCATACAAAAAAGTGTTGTATGAAGTTTGTACCAGAAATATCGCTGTCTTGCTTTCACCTATTTGACTCTCACTCACTCTGACTGACAGTCAGCCGCCAGCCGCCAAATTTGACATTCTTGTCTTGTTGACTGTTTGTAAACGAAGCTTGATTTTAGTTGTGTGAATTTGTGCATTTTGTGAATTACTCGCAAAATTTCGCCTTATTTGTACGTTTTCGTGGTCCCGTGTGATCTGTTGAGAGATGTATTACAAAACTTGTGAAATATAGGTATTATGTGGTTTACGAGCCGGCCGGTCAGAAGTCCAAAAGCGAATATTCATGGCCAAATTTCCATTTAATGAAGAAAGGTAAGCATACATTCACATTTTGTTATAGCCATTACATTAAGGATTAAGTGATTTAAAAGTTTTCTATTAAAATTTAAAAAATTGAGAAGATAACCTGATAAATAGTGCTTGACATTTTTTTATCGACAATCGATAATTTTTTAACCGACTTCAAGAATTGAAAAGGAGGAGATTATCTATTCGTCGCGTTTTTTTAAAAGTAATTACACTAATTACTCGAAGTCGGCTGAACCGTTTTAAATGATTCAAACGTTATAACATCAGGTTTTTTCCCAAGTTGGTCCAATTTTGAAATGCCTATTGCATAATGAAGTAAAGTCCGTTCGGTTAGATAGTGTCGGTACACCCGCACGGCATTGTGGCTCTTTTTTAGTGCATTCGTGCATGCAGTCGGGCGGGTCTAAACAAAAACACAAAAAATTGTAAATACATGTTTCACGCCTGACTTCAAAGTACTTACTTAAGTACGTATACTTAAATACGTATTAATTACGTACCTACGTGAATTTTTTAAGGCGGTTTGTATGATTTACATTATTTATTTATTTACATGCTATGCTATATTAACATGTTTCTTGTGAATATTTCAGAACCTTCAACTACAACTGCAAAAATAGCACCTGCAGCCCCTCGGGAAAGAAAATAGGTTTTTTTATAGTATCTTTATTGCCAAATGCATGTATATATATTCTAAGTTCGATTAAATTAGACTTTGACTTTAATAATGGAGTTTACTTTTAGCCCCATTTGCGCCAACGTGAAATTCTTGTTAAACTTGGTTTAACTTTTTGAATGAAAATTTTATTGTCACATAACTCTTGTTTAAACCGAGAATTAACGTAAGCGTAAGTAAGGCATCAATTAGACCCTAAAGTTTGCAAAATGATAGAAATGGAATCCTGATATTTTTTAATATCGCCATCGATAAAAAATCCCACGACTGGTACATCACTATTTCGGTTATTATGTTGGGAACCCTGAAATTATGACGTACATGACGTACGTCATAATTTCAGCTATGTGGTTGGTATTCCGTTTTAGTATAACTTCCATACAAAACGATAATTTACTTTTTTTCTATGAGAGACCCGTCTCTTAAACGTAGTGATTACATTAGTGATTACATGCTCTTTGTTGGGCCGCGTGATGGTCATGGTCATGGCTCATTCTCTTCATCCATCCATAAAGCATAGTTTACATTGGTAGCGAGTACTAATGTAAACGAAAGGGCGAGTAAACTGGGCCGAGTACTGAGCGAGTCGAGTGGTCTCGCGCGGAGCATAGTTGCTCAGCCGAGTTGTTCCCCAACCACCTATTTAACTAGACTCGTAACATGGGCCAGGGTTGCCAGAAATCGAGAATCGTACATTAAATTTTAAAAATATATATATTTAATATATAATAATCGTACTTCATACAAAATCCAAAATTTTCTGAAAACCAATGTTGTAAATAATCGTACAAATACGATATTTAAATCGTAGTTACATCTGGCAACCCTGCTGGGCCCAATTACTTGCCCAATGTAAACGGTGGAAGGCGCGTCGAGTAGTACCTCAGTTACTCGGCCCAGTTCACAAGCCGAGCTGCACGACTAATGTAAACATGCTCAAGGAATGGCCAGTGCCCCAGCAGTGGGGACATTAAATGGCTGACGATGATATTTTGAATAGTTCTTGAATAAAAAAAACCACGGGTTGCACTCCGGGAGTGCCGGCAGAATGAAAAGGGGTCCCTTCCCTATCCTTAGACTTTTTCACAAAAAAAAAAAGAATTTGACAAAAAAAAAAGAAAAAAATAGGGACTAAAGTGTGTGTGAGATAACTCTGCGCGTGACTGGCGCGTTTTTGGCGCTAGTTACAGTGCATTTTTTTGTTCTAATGTTATAGAAAAGATTAGTATTCGATTTTTACCGCGCGCAGACTTATCTGACGAGCACTCTAACTAGATTTGAACCGAGGTCTTCTGGCTTCAATGCCGCCCGTTTTCTAAGCTGAGCTATCACAGCTTTGGAAACGGTGGCGTTTGCCTTCGTATACAGTTTTTCGATCTGGTCACGGACGTGTCCGTCTTACGAATTTTCGATCTGACGGTCACGTGATCCTGACGCGAGTCTAACATATTTACAAGCTTTTTATTAACTTGCCATGTTAGTTAGTTAGTTAGTATGTTAGTTAGTGGGGGACAAATCTTGCAAGCTTATTTTGACCCACTTCCCAGTGTCCGATGGAGCTGAAATTTTGTATACAGTTTTGGTTCAGATGACAATACAATATTAAAGTACAGTCAGCAATAACCACTGACCTCTATTTATTAGCAATAACCCTTCCTTTGCAGTTGGGTAAAAAAGCTTGTCATAAAAATGAAGAACTACTATTTACTAAGAACTTATTTACCTTACCCATCACAAAAAGTGCACCAAAACGCAAAGAAGGCGTCGCTACGAATTTCGTAGCGGTGTAGGCTACGTGCTACAAGGCTACGAGGAATCGTAGGACGCGTTTGCTACGGGTGCCCGCCCATTGATTGATAGTTACAAAAATTAAAATATTTTAATATTCTGTATTTACAAGTAGCAAGCAACTGCTTGAGCCGGAAAATAACTCTGCGCGTGACTGGGGCGTTTTTGGCGCTAGTTACAGTAATTTTTTTCTGTTCTAAGGTTATGGAAAATATAAGTATTCGATTTCGACCGCGCGCAGACTTATCTGGCGCTCACTCCTTAGTCGAGTCTTAAATTTTATATCTTTACTAGCTGACCCGGCAAACATTGTTTTGCCATATAAATTTTATTGGACACGAACTTCGTACCAACTGCCTGACACACACTGATCTCTATTATACCACTGGATAGGCTGTCTCCATACAAATGACAGCTAATTTTGTGTAACAATTTGAAGCGCTACTAGTGTCACTACGAGGGTACTGAGAACTAATTTTGACGTGAGATTGTGACAGCCGCGAGATTTTTAAAAGTATTTATTTTATTTTGTGTTATTTTGGTGTGATTTCATATTTAATTCTGAAAGTTATTGTGAAAGTTAAGCTCATAAACATGAGAAAATGTGTGTTTGTAAAACTCGGTACGAAAAAAGGGAGAAAAAGGTCATTTCACAGGTGAGTGTATTAAATTGTTGTTTTTAGTCAAAATTTACCTAAAACTGTGTGTAAAGGATTTGATTACTATCTGAAAATTGTTTGCAATGATATCTTATCAATATCTAGGCATTATAATGATGAATTTTGAGAGAATTATGAAAAAAATGTTTTGTTTATAATTCACTAGTGATTGACAAATTTTTATCGATAAAATGTCGATATTCAATACCAAAAGTTGATAGAGCTCAGGCTGATTCAGTAGCTGTTGTACACCCGTCTTTCGACATTATGGTAGTACCTAGCTCTTCGCTCGCGGCTTCGCCCGTGTGAACTACACGACGTTATCCCGTGGGAATGTGATATTTTTGCGGAATAAAAAGTAATAAGTAGCCTATGTTCCTCTCCAGGCAACAAAATATCTGTCTTAAATTTCAGCCAAATCTGTTCAGCCGTTATGGCGTGATTGAGTAACACATACTTCCTACTTTTATAATAAATCGACCTCGCATAGCATGTGGGGTTGACCCAGGTTTTATTTTTTTTATGCTACCCATATTTTTTTAAAAGAAGTAGTTTAGTTTTAGGATTAGTTTTAATCCTAAAACTAAACTAATTAATTATTAATCCTAAAACTAAACTACTTTAAAAAAATATGGGTAGCATAAAAAAAAATAAAACCTGGGTCGACCCCACATGCTATACGAGGTCGATTTATTCGACAATTGAAATTCGAGTCTTATATACGTATGCAGAAAATAGTCGTGGTTTTAGTAATAAATATTTTTTTGTTTTAAATTACACTTGTAGATCTTAATTAAAATTTGATCAATTATTTTTGCAGATTTCCTTCCGAATTGAGTCTAAGAAACAGGTGGTTAGAAAATATGAAAGCCCTAAACTGGACCCCGAAGGAAACAGATTCACTTTCTTCAAAACATTTTGACACCTAGTGTTTCTTCACACATAACACCTTTTTTTTTAAATAAACTTGTTACTTGAGCAGTACTTATTTCTGTTTTTTATTTTGTATAAGCTACCCCTTTATAACATGAATTAAGTAATATAACGTCAATTAAGGCTGTAGTTGTGTGTGTCAGTAAACGGTACGGACGTACGTACCTTGTAGTACCTCGAAGGAAAAAAGAGTACCACAGTATTTCAACAGTTTTATCACATTTTTGGTGGCCGAGCTGCAACGCATAGGACCCAACCCGGCCACGCTTCTATCGAAATAAATAGTAAGTTTATGATGGTACCTATCCTGTACCAACGATAATGTGTCCGTTTTCCCGTTAAATTTGCAATAAAATAAATTTCTAGGGCATCGAAATTTCTGACAAAAAACGCCTGACATTATTGATTGATCGACACAAGACAAGTTACGTATATTGCTCAATCATGAATGTCGTTTGCGTTTTTTGTCAGAAATTTCGATGCCCAAAACATTTATTTAATTACGATTTTAAAGGAAGAACGGACACATTTCCGTTGGTACAGAATAGGTACCATCAGCCTGTACCGAATTTGCATCATAAACTTAGTACTTATTTCGATAAAAGCGTGGCCGGGGACCGGCCATCAAAAATGTGTTTCACTGATGAAATGCTGTGGTACTCTTTTTTTCCATCGAGGTACTACGAGGTACGTATCCGTACCGTTTACAAAAAAGTATTTAAGTATATATTATCCGTTATCAAGTTCATGTAGACAGTTTCTTAAGAAATTTACTATGGGCTTAGATTGTTAAAAAATATATATTTATTATGTTTATTATCATCGATATATTATCATTACCACAGTCGACCTAAGAACATCACTAATGTTAGTTCCAAGTACTTTCGTATCTGCCTACAGCGCCAAAATGGCGATATTCAAATGATCACAAAAATATTTTACGTCAGCCAGTCCAGTGGTAGGTATAATAGAGGTCAGTGCTGACACAATATCACTTATAAAAAAAAAGAAATCCTAACCGGCAAAAATGTCAGTGATTACATACTCTTTGACATACCTTCTCTTTGGCAGCGTCTAAGAAATGACAGTTGTGTGAAGTATGACAGTTTAACGGTTTTCTATACAAAATTACCATTTTTATTTTATAATTTTTCTGGATAAAAAGTAGCCTATGTTACTCTCCAGCTCTCAAATTATCTCCATACCGAAAATCTCGTCGATCCGTTGCTCCGTTTTGACGTGAAAGACGGACAAACAAACAAACAAACAAACAAACAAATAAACAAACAAACAAACACACTTTCACATTTATAATATTAGTATGGATATTAGTATGGATTAGTATGGATTCT
>OX453319.1:19154182-19319765 GCA_949710035.1 Crambus lathoniellus
ATTCGCATCGCTACGAATTTCGTAGCGGTGTAGGCTACGTGCTACAAGGCTACGAGGGATCGTAGGACGCGTTTGCTACGGGTGCCCGCCCATTGATTGATAGTTACAAAATTAAAATATTCTAATATTCTGTATTTACAAGTAGCAAGCAACTGCTTGAGCCGGAAAATAACTCTGCGCGTGACTGGGGCGTTTTTGGCGCTAGTTACAGTACATTTTTTTTGTTCTAAGGTTATGGAAAATATAAGTATTCGATTTCGACCGCGCGCAGACTTATCTGGCGCGCACTCCTTAGTCGAGTCTTAAATTTTATATCTTTATTCTCAGTGTTAAAATATTTTCAAACACCTATTATTTATGTAATTTACTAACACAAATGTTAAAATTTAGGTAAGTTGAAAAATGGAAGTAAGTAATTAGAAATAAAAAAATATTAATAATAAAAATTGCATTGTGAATGCAAAAAAAGTAAAAAATTTAATAATTTAGGTAAGTTGTTATAATAATATAACTTCAACATTTCTTTAGGTGTTTTAAATTACACAGAACAAAGGAAACGCTATTATGAAACTAAAATATTTTTGGCCTAGTATGTGGCCTATATTTCTTTAAAAAAAAACCTGAAAGTGACGTAACAAATAATGTCATCTAGACATTTGGTTTTCATTTCGATATTCTAGCAAAAATTCAATTCTCTTTTATAGTGTCATAGCTATGAATTAAATAGTGTGGCGACAAAAAATAATGTAATTTAAAGGTAAAAAATTAATTATATTCTTATTTTCATTCTAAGATACTTATTTGGATTAATTTAATATAACAACATTACACATACTGCACTTGTAAAAGTATTAATAAAAGGCTTATTACACTTGGCTAAATTCAGCATCTAATAAAGCATACATTGCTTTCTTTGAGCTCATTTGTAGCAAGTGCAATCAAAACAAGCAATGTATGCTTAATTAGATGCTGAATTTAGCCAAGTGTAATAAGCGCTTAAGGTCGGCTTGAACCGTGCAAACGGACGACCGACCACAGCCTACACGATTTTTCGTACATTTAAGGTCGGTACACACGTAGCGACTTTGATCGATGGTGACTCGCTGGCGACTTATGATTAGTATCGATCATAAGTCGGCAGCGACAATAAATCGCTGCTAAATTCACGTCCACACATGATTTTGACATCGCCAGCGAGTCGCTATCGACGCCGCCGCGTGTGGACCGACCATTCCAGGGCCTCGCCACACAAGTGCGGCCACGCGCTTAACCCTACTAAGGGGCTCACAGACTACCAGTCTGCCGGCAGGCCGCCTGCAGTCCTTGATCTATCTTGGCGTCTGACTTTCGATTTTTGTATGTGAAACTGTGAGTGTGTGGCTGATGACAGGCCGTTGCCTAAAGATGGACTGGACGACATTGCTAGCTGGTGATGCCTGGTTTACACGCCGTCTGTGACTGGACCCAGTGAAACGGTATTTCAGACCCAGTAACTGGTTACATGTAGACAGGATTGTCAGTAAGTCAGTTGACTGTGGATTATTGACACTGGTGGTCGTTACTGTAGTGTAGGACTGTGGTGACAATGAGTTCAGTACAAAAACGTATGCCACTCGCACCGGACTGACTTACTGGGCCCGAAAATAGACCGGGCGGCTAGTCAGCTGGACTGACTTGCGAGCGCGAAGTCACCACTGGACTGGGTTGAAACTAGTGTTCACACGAGCCCAGTAGCAAGTCAGCACTGGACTGGGTTACTGTACTGCCGTGTTACTGACCCTGTGTAAACCAGGCAGATAGTCTGTTGCGTTGCGGCCATTTATAGTCAGAAATTGGTAGCATATTGTGCGAGTCACTAATACCTTCAAAGGTATGTGAGATACACGTCGGATACTAGTGTAGGTATCACAATGAGAGAACGGGCTGAATATTAAGGCGATACTCGGAAAAATTATGCTAAAGCGAGATAGAAATGAGAAAACGACGCGCGCGGGAGCGAGACCGATTTTGCAGATTACGCAAAAAAACACAAAATCACTTCGTATTTAAAAAACTATAGCGTTTTAAAAAAAATGCTTGTACACGATCCTAAATATTATTGGTGTCCACTAATTAAACCAATTTTTAATAGTACCTATATGTAACCCCATTTAAGAATATTATCTTGATATTTCGTATGTTTTAGAGGTATTTTCGGAAATAAAAAGTGTCGAGGCAAAATCATAAAATCGTGTTTCTGAAAATATACGATTCTAGATAAAGGTATGAAGAAAATATCTTATTACCAGATTTATAACAACTCTAACCGTCCTATAGTTTTATATCAAAAAGTCCGTACTTTTTCCGTGTAGCGCCTTAAATTACTTACTTACCTACTGTATGTTTGGTGTTCGCGAAAGCGAGGAAGTAAATGTTAATTGTAAATTAAATACTTAGTACGATTGCAAATACTTCCATGCTCAAAGGTACCGTTTTATAGGGTTTCGAACCCTGGAACTTAAGGGATGCGACATCATGAAAACTAGTGTTAAGAAAGACCAGTCATGCATGACTGTTAGTTATAAAGTTTGGTAGGTTCGGTTAACTGGGGTTACTTTGATTCGAGGGGGTGACTTTGTTGACAACGCTTATTTGACCGAATTATTATCGTTTTCCATTTTTTTTTCAACTGACCCTTGGTAGCATAAATATAGCTATACATCATAGTATGCCAATTTTTTACTCAATTACGAATATTACTGGTTTTATACTACATTATAAGTTATCAGAGTAGCCCCATTTTTTCTTAAAGTAATCGCGGTCTACGGTATCTTATTTCGTAGTACCTACCTATCGTAAACGTGCGTGTTTGTAAAATCTTATATACCTACCTACTGATTTCTAAAGTCCAAAACTTTATTAGTATCGATGCCACTAAGGCAACACTGTATCCTGAAGACTAATTTCATCTTTTTCAGGTAGAAAAATGTCTTTCCACTCTTTGGCAAGGCCTGGCAAAAACTTAATAAGACATGATCATAAAATGTATAGACTTTGTGAACTCGACATATTTCGCGATACTTTATTACTACGCTCACTTTAAAATCACAAAAATTTCCACTGCCATACCTAGATTGTTAACTTCCATAACTTTTTATAGAAATACTTACGACAGAAACCTAAGGAAAACACTATTATTTTTAAAGATTTTTATGACCTTGCGTTTATGCAGTGAGTTCCAAAATAGCGGGTTCTAAACAAATTATAAATATGAAGTTACCGTAATATAACCCCACCTTTTAAACTATATTTATAACTTATTGGTCGTGTTAATACCTATTTAGTTAAATGAAAAATCCTGAAACTTTACAAATTTCATTCTAAAATTGATTCTAAACTTTATTCCTTGTTTTCATAATTGATTTGCGCACTTAAATTACTTAAATTGATCTTTATATACCTCCTTGGTCCAATTAAAACTTGCCAAAGCTATCAATTGTTTTAAAAACAAAAATGAACGCAGATGAAATACGGAAATTGGACGAAGAAACTCTTGAAAAGTTAACAGATGGCATAGGGCCAAGCGACGAGTGTCTGTGTTCTATACTCACGCCCCAAAGAGGTCCCAAAACAGGCCTGAGACAGTCTATTAAGAAGGCGTTTGCGTCGATAGGACAGATCCGGCCTGGTAGCGCGCAGAGGAGGGCCAATCGGGGCAATCGAGGAAGGCTTAATAGTGTTGTGGAGTTACCTCTTGCATTCACCAAAGGAGGAAAAGGTACGTATAACTAACTGACGTACTTAGTATAATAATAAATTTCTTACAATGACACGAATTATCTAGCTCATAAGTAATTCTCATCAAGAAACTGTGTTAGGGAATTTACATAACGGTTAAATGTCTCGGTCATTCTCACGTAAAGGTGTTCTTTGCATAATTTCCATCACGATTTTTATTTTTCAATTAATTCTCTAAACCGGCAATTAAATTTAGAAAAGACGTTAAACTGAAGAAAATTTTGTATTTGGCACTTCAATGTAGTGTCTGGTTTTGGATTTATGAACTAACAAAGTTTTTGGCGTGACGGAAATTAGAAAATTGCTAAATAAAAATTATAATATCTTATTGTTATATGACTCAAACAGAAAATGAATACTATACAATATAAAATAAACCTTACAAGTAATTGTCCAGTCTACAAAATAACTGAATGAACAGTTTTGGGAGTCAAGGAACATTTGTATGTTATTAGGTATTTTATAATTTCCTTCACGTTTAGCGTGACGGAACCGGGTGACATAAATTAGGACCACGACGGTATTTATGAGATAAAATTTGAATGGTAAGGAATACGGTATATTGGTTCAAGCATGAGGTCAACAACGAATTTCTGCATATAATAATTTAACTAGCTAAATTTGTATGCATTTCAAACATTAATTAAAAGAGCGAACGGAAATTAGAACAGTAGTAAACCATGCGAACAGAAATTAGGTATTTACAGTCGTAGCTCGCCAGCGGAACAGGTGACACAGGACCGTGTCGGTTGCCTGCCTCGGCACTAACTGAAGAAAGACGACGTTGCGTGCGTCAGTAATGGGAATTACTTACTCTGCTAGTGAGATATTCGCTACTTTTTGACTGGTGACGGAAATTATGTATAATGAAAGGACAAACATATTTTTCGTTCTAACTAAGAAAATATACTTACTATTTAAACAAATTATTTTTTGTGAATAATAAAATGTGTTTGTTAACTTCCCAATTGTATTGACTGAAATGTACCAATCGTAGCAAACTTCGCGACTGTTGAAGCTAGAAAGCTTGATTCTGGGTACCGGACAGCAAACGGAAGTTAGGAGAACAACTTAGAAAAAAATATTTTGAGTGTTCCTGGCTAGCTGCCACTCTCTAATCCAAGTCTGACGCCATAACATAATGTTATTATCGTGTTCCGGCAGTTAGAGATAAGATAGCCAGTTCCTCAGTAATAATGGAGGATTCCGGGGTAGTGCGCCTTCAGCCTTATCATCACTTAACATCAGGGTCCCGATTATGCTAACGTTAAGGGGCTTATTACACTCATCCTAGTTAGGATCCTAAATAAGCGTACATTGCTTTCTTTGAGCTCATTTTTAGCAAGTGATGTAATCAAAACAAGCAATGTATGCTAAATCTAATGCTAATCCCCAAAAGCTTTACTTACGCTTTACAAATCTTTAATACTTAGTCAGCTTGAGTATGCATCGCCTGTCTGGTCGCCGCAGTACAGCGTACATATAGACAGATTAGAATCTACTCAAAGGCGTCTACTTAAAATACTGACACTTAGATTTGGTCTCAAACGCGACATCATATGACATCATATGCCGATCGACTTGAGTACTTTAGGATAAGGAGTCTCGAGAGTCGTCGTAAATTACATGACCTGTCTTACTTACACAAAATTTTAAATGGCTCAATTTGTACTACCCTTTTGTCGGATATTCATATAAATGTTCCTAACAGATCCTCGAGGCGTAAGCGTCCCTTCAGTATCCCTTTCTGTAACAACAATGTTTCGTTTCACAATCCCATCTACAGAATGTGTCGAGACTACAACACCATAGTCGACAAGCATACCGTTGTACCTGACATCTACGATACTTCTCTTAATAAATGGAAGTCGGGACTGATTAGATTATTATAAATTATCATTAGTGTGTGTGTCCTTACTTTTCATTCTTTTTTAATTCTATATTAATTAGTATTTTTTTTTATTAATTATTTCAATTTTTTTTTTTTATTATTTTTAATACTATTGCTATTTTTTTTTTAAATGTAATTTAAGTAATGCGCATTTTGGATGTCACGCCTGACATGCTGCGTACACATGCTTTTGGAGTTGCAGCCTACCGTTTTGTATTATTTTCATTACTCTATACTCTAGAATGTGATTGTTGTAACTCTGTATTGTGTGCCTATATAAATAAACAAATAAACAAATTAGGATACTAACTAGGATACGTGTAATAAGCCCTTTAGTCATAATCGTGGCTCAATCGTGTTTTAACTGTAGTGCTTTTTGACACAATAGTTATAATCATAATCATAATCATAATCATTTTATTTGCCATGAATGTAGGTACGTAAATGTTGACAAAATAAATTTATAGGCCCAGTACATCCTGCCATGAATAGCATGCAAATGGTACATACAAGTAATTTTAAAGTTAATTTAAAACATTGACTTAAACCATTAATTATTGATAAAATCTAACTTAAAATTACATTTATTACAAGAATGTCATTACAATATATTTAAAAGATCAACTGAGGTCATTTGTTATAATATTCGGTCATTGTGTAAAATGTCTGCTCCGTAAGGTAGTCAAATAATTTCCTTTTAAATGTCCAAAAATCATTACATTCCCTAATGTCAGGTGGCAATCTGTTATACATTTTAGGTATCATTGCAAATACACTATTACTAAAGAGACTAGTTTTAATATTTGGTCTGTTAGCGAGACAATCACATCGTCGTATGCTTCGTATCTTAGGAAACAGGTTTGGGTTCCTTCTCATAAATAATACTGCTTCAAAAATGTATAAAGAGGATAATGTCAGTAATTTGTGTTTCTTAAATAAGGGTCTACAGCTGTCCGTTTTTTTTTAAATTAAACATCGCCCGTATACAGTATTTTTGTGCTATGAACAAGCGATCAATATTTATTGCATTGCCCCAAAACATAATTCCATAGCGCAATCTCGAGACTACAAACCCATGGTAAGCTGCAAGAACCGCATTTTGGTTTACTACTTTCCTTAGCATTCGCAGTGCATAAGAGAAAGTTACAAGGTATGTGTACTTTTTTTCACAATACTACTTACTGATGGTCACACCACACTACTTTCACATCACATCGTTCTGGCATAACGAAAAAAATATCAGCTGTTCCATGCACAAGTGCATATTTAAAAAAATGAATGGAACAGCTGATTTTTTTTCCCCGATTTCAGTGTTGGTCCCATAGTAAAAGTTGTTTGTCATGAGTAGAATAATCCCTTAAATTACCCGGGGATTTAAAAAAAATACCGTGTATGTATTGGACACCATCACCATACATTGTTCCAATCCTAACTTGTAGCTTAAGCACTTGTGCTATTGATAAGGGAAACAAGACGGATATTACCTATACAGTATACACCCATGCACGAGAAAATATAGAAAAGTAAGTTTTCTGCATTCACCCGACCGTGAATCGAAGCCGGGGACTTCCCTTTATTCCTAGGAGTCCCCTTTAACCCTGTCCTCCGGGGTGACGACTGGGAATTATCTTCCCAGTCGTCACGGACGGGGTGACGACTGGCAAGATAATTCCCATTTGGTATAATCCAAATCCAAGTTATGAGGGAACAAAAAGACGACGAACCACTTCGAGGAAAGGTAGGTTTATTTCGCTTCGTTTGGCTTGTCTTGAGGAGGCACTCCCGTGCCCTCAGATTTCCTTGCGAACGAAGTCGCGGACAAAAGGTAGTAGTAAATACATAAACCATAAACAAAAGTTAATATACCTACCTAGATGATATACTCCTCACTGTTTGGAGGGGTCAACTGGGAGTTTTCGTAGCAATTGGCACCCCCTCTAGTGTTACGTCACGGGTGACAATTAGGAAAAAAATTGTCCCCTCTTGCACGATTTTAAAGGGAATACTTGGCATGTAATGAAGCTGGAGAGTGACATACTTAGGTTACTTTTTAACCCGAAAAAATATCACATTCCCGCAGGATAACGTCGTGTAACACACGCGAGCGAAGCCGCGGGCGGAAGGCTAGTTTTAAACTAGGGTGAAAATCATTTAAAATGACCATTTTGACATCAAAATTTGTCCACGCGCTATATTTCAAAAAATATTCTTTCAAATAAAGCAATGAGTACTCACGTTAGTAGAATGGAACATTATCTCAATAAATATATATAAATTTCAATGCACCTTATCAGTATTTAATAAATACATTCCTTTAATCGCGCCGAACCCGGATTTTCTCCATACAAAATAATTTGTCCTCTTCGTGACTAGCGTTACAAAGTACATCTAAATAAATATAATAAAAAACAGTATTCAAACAAATGATTTTTTTTTATTTAAAACACATGATTTGTCATTGATATCGGGTTAAATTATTTTATTTTCTTATTTGTTTAAATAAATTTTTGTCCTTAAATAAATGTCCATTATTGTGTTCATTTTCGTTATTCATTTTTCTAACGATCTAATTTAGTATTATTTATTGTTTACCAAAGGGCAACACTTGCTCTCGAAGGAGCCAATCAGATGCCAGAAGCGATTATGTGTCGGTCATTTTGTCATCGCATAAAAAAGTGAGTGAACGCGTGGTTTTCTGTCTCCGAGCGACAATTACAATTTTGATTCATCACTTTTGTTGCCTACCAAACTATGCAGGTAAGAAAATACTTATATATTTAATCGATTCATATAGACGATTTGTTTTCGATCTTAATTGAAATGCAAACAGCTTTTATTCATGACAGTCTTGTTTGGCTTAAAATATTTTCGATTTTATTCCAAGTAGTAAGTTTGTTCATTTTTGTTATGGTTCGGCACGTTTTTTTCTCACGTAACAAAAATGATATAACAAAAATGAACAAAAGCCGCATTCACAAGACTGATTTTTTTTTACCTAACCACGGTGATGTCCAAAATGAGGGTTATGTGTTCAATCTGTGTTTTTATGTATTTCTAGACTTTAATTACGTAGTATCCATGCTGTTATTGTGCTGTTTGGTTATTTGTCCATTTTGTTTTTTACTAACAATATTTTTCTTATATAAAATTTTATTTTTTTGCATTCACAATGCAATTTTTCAATATTTTTATTTTTAGAATGCCGATGTCAGCAGCCGAACGACAACGTCCTTGTAAACAGAGGCTGAAAGAACAGAATGCCCATAAATGTTTTTTGTTTACATATTATTGATCGTGACTGTACAGAGTTTAAGTGTTATTGACATTGATTTTACCAACCAGCTACCAATGAATGAAGCCTTTGCGTTAATGAAAGTTTAAATATATATTTTTTTATTATAAGTGATTTTTTTAATGAAAAAATCATAAAAATAATGCTTTTTATTGTTCCTGGAAAAAATAAATCAGTTTTATGTGACTTGTGAAAAGACCCTAATATTTCAGCTTTGTTATTTTTTGTTACGGGTTTCATTTTTGTTACAATATCATTTTTGTTTCATTTTTGTCACAATGGTCATTTTAAATGATTTTCACCCACTATTGTTATTCATGTGTGTCTTTTATTACAGGCATCTACACTACAAAAGAAGTAGTAAAAGGTGATCCGAACTGCGGCAAGTGCGGCTGTGCGAACGAGAACATCGTGCTCAAACATTCGTACGCGAACATTCGGATCTCTAGCCCGGATATATCTAGCTTGTGCCCCTGCCCCAGCGACTGCTTACCAGGTGATTTTTTAACCGACTTAAAAAAAATGCCAGTATATATTAGCTTGTGCCCCTGCCCCAGCGACTGTTTGCCAGGTGGTTTTTAACCGACTTAAAAAAAATGGCCTTATATATCTAGCTTGTGCCCCTGCCCCAGTGACTGCTTACCAGGTGATTTTTAACCGACTTTAAAAAAATAGCCCGGATATATCTAGCTTGTGCTCCTGCCCCAGTGACTGCTTATAGTCCATTCGCTTAGATAGTGTCGCTCTGCCACAATGCCGTGCGGGTGTACCGACACTATCTAACCGAACGGACTATACCAGGTGATTTTTTAACCGACTTCAAAAAAAATGCCCGGATATAACTAGCTTGTGCCCCTGCCTCAGCGACTGCCTGCCAGGTGATTTTTAACCGACTTCAAACGTCGTACGGCTGAAATGATGATGATGATGATATAACCTATGTGATATCATCATCATCATCATTTCAGCCGTACGACGACGCCCACTGCTGGGCATAGGCCTATGTGATATAGTAGGAATTAAATGATATTTGAGTATAGCGTGATCCTTTAACCGACTTCAAAAAAGGAGGTTATCAGTGTGACCTGTATTTATCTTGTGATATAGTTGGAATTGGATGATATTTTTGAATAAAGCGATCTATTTAGGCTTCCAAGCAAGTGTGCTATATTTTGTTAATAGTGTATGTAAATATTACGTTTGTCCACAAATTACCTGAAAATTGAAAAATTATATCGAGATGATTCTTTTTGACTTAAATTAATTGTATTCCAACTTAAGAAACAGTCTTAGTTTCATCAAAATCGGTTGAGTAGTTTTTGAGATATGGGTAGGTATATTATGGTCAATCTACACTAAAAACTAAGAAATAAAAAAGTAATTTAACGTTTCTACGCCGCCGCCCGGGCCGAATGGGGCCACACATCAATGGAAAATCTATCGTGACTCATTTTCACGGGCTTGAAGGATTTAAAAAATTAACCGACTTAACTAATTGAAACTAAGGGTTTATTCAAAAAATTGTGCTACTATTGCGCGCTCGCGACAGACGTCTAATGAAATAAGTAAATGAGACGCACTAAGTCGTGGGCCACACTGGAGCGGCGCGTCTTGCGTCCGCGTTGAGCGGGAAAATAGTAGATTGTGTTACAAGGGAGCAAAATAACATATTTACGGCGAGGGCGCTATTTTGAATCCAGAGCGCAGTGAAGGATTCTAGAGTAGAATCCCGAGCACAGCGAGGGATACTAAAGTAGAATCCTGAACGCAGCGAGAGATTCAATATACGTCGCCCGAGATGAAAATAATTTTGCGGCCGAGTAATACACTCTACTTTTTATTTCGAATATAAGGAAAGTAAATACACTCTGCTTTTCATCCCCCTCTATAAGAAAAGCAATAAAGACAACTAAAACTATCTAGAAAAATAAAAGAAAGGTGGCGGTGGGCTTCGCTTTCTCTGTTTTTTCTATAATAGGAATATAAAAAATTGAAGTTTAGAAATAAGAAGAAAAATTTTTGAACAAAAAAAATTTTTTTTTATATGTCTTACGGATGCCTCCTAACTATCTCCGGAGTACCATAGGTGGTTGAAAATTTTGTTAGATTTTAGCTACGCTACGAGACGCGCACCGTTTTTGAGATATTCTCGTTTTTATAAAAAAAAAATTTTTTCAAGTTCCGTTTCAAGTTTACAAAATTAGTTGAAAACTTTTTCATTGCCGATGAGGTAACTCTATGGTTGACTATAACCAAATTCAGTTCTATTCTTAAAATTCATTTCCACCCTAGGGTCCAACGGATAGTTTTGGACCCGCTGCTCAGTTTAAATATACCTACATCACTTTCCGAATCTGAGAGATGAAAACAAATATATTGAGACGGACGGGAGGGGCCACACTGGCGCGTCCGGCGGTCGCCGCGACCGGCCGAGGGAATAGTACGTGTTCGCGCGTCCTGCGGATCCGCAGGTCGCCTCCGCGCCCCGCGGTCGCTCCAGTGTGGCCCACGACTTAACTGATGCACAATTCCGCCGCCGCCGCCTCAAGCGCTTAGTGATTACATATACCATTTCCTTGTCACAGACAAGGCGAAACTCCAAAACAATATAAAGGTGACCATAGAGCGGCTGTCAGTGGATACCCCTTCGTTCCCGGACGGAGGCCCGGAGGACTCCGGCAGAGGGTCGCTGGACACCCTCTTGGCAGAGGATACTGACACCCTCTTGGCGGAGGATACTGAGCTCAAGGAGGAGAATTGAGGTACAACAACTCTCGTTTAACCGCAAGTCTTTTCTTGGCTGCACCAATTACCATTTTCGTTCTCCGCCAAAAAAAAAAGGTGGACTTACGTGATATTTGATTTCCATCAATAGATAAACATAAAAAAGACAGGCTTACCTACCGTAGAAAAAAATCAGGGATTTTACATTAAACCCATTGACGCCTAACCGGAGTAACCGGCCGAATAGGGCCAGAGAACAATGGAAAATTTCTGGGGCGTTGAAAGATTAACGGAGATGCTTGTCGGATAAATCCGACTGCGGCTAAAGGTATGCTTAATACGTAGTTTGAAATCTAATTACTATTTCTAGTAACGAGGCGTCCGTCGTTATTAGAAATAGCAATCGGATTTCAAATAATTTTGAAAATTAACTGCCATTAAAAATATTATTTTATTTAAAAAAGTGTTCACTCATATCAATGTAGGTAAAACTTACACACTTAGGCCCGATTTCACCAATGATATTTAAAACGTGATTAACGCTAAACGTGTTTAAATATCATTGGTGAAATCGGGCCTTAGTAACGATGTGCTTGCTTGCTTTCAGATTAAACGAAATTACCCAAACAAATAAATATTTGACATAAAGAACTAATACAAACAAGCAAAATGTGGAAGAAAATGGTTTTAACTTCGGTGGTAAGCGCCACTTCATCAGTGTACTTTTACAGAAAACTGACGAAATAAATTAACAAATAGATTTCTTCTTTTATTTTCTCTTTCCATACTGAATACTCTTAAACTAAAAAAAAGGCCGTTAAAAGATGTCTTCGTGAAAAGATTATAGGTAAGTACCTACTGAAAACGGTAAAATTTATTAAGTTATAATTTACGTTAATGCAGCGAAACATTTAAAAATTTAAATTCGATTTTACTTTAGAAAAATAAAATATGCTATGTTAGCTTATAGGTATATAAACTGTGATATTAATGTGTCATATTTTTGTGTGTTTGTGATTGGAATATTGTATGAGTGTGATGGTGTCCAATATTTATATTTAACGTTACCTGGGACGTAGATATGGAACGTTATAAAAATGCTAATAATTTACACCAAATAAACAGGTTTCAATTTTTCCAAGGCTTATCTTTGTCGTGTAAATTTTGTCAAGTTAAGTTAACAAGGAACCCTGAACAAAAGCTAAGTGCATCGAAACATTACCAGGAATAAGCGGCTATTGATCTTAACTTGATAGCTCGGCTAATGCCACAAGTATGTCGTGCTCAAACCATAGTCATTATTAACACATTTGTGCTCAAGGATAATGCATATTAGTTTTTGTGACGGAAACTAACTGTAAAAGATTAAAAGATTGGCTCGGCTGTTGTTATTATTTTTATTTATTTCCATCCACCATATTATAACATTACAATAAACTTGTTGATTGATACATTCTTTTTTCCCATAGATTTTCTCAGTGTTACCATTACAAAGATTACAAAATAAAACACAGATTACAAAATAAAGTCTACAATGATTCATTTCTTAACACTATCCCTGATATATTTTAAGGACATTTTTCGTATCGATTCGATTCGAAAGAGGGACAAACACCGAATACCATGGCCGATTGCGACCAACATAACTGACAGGCACACTGATAGTCTACGGGGCCCTTTATCATGGTGCATCGCAGATTCTTGTGTGGAAGCCCTAAGTAGGGCAGAGAGGTACCCTTTGTTGCCACTTTAAGGGTTTTTTGACTTTTAAGCACTAAGTACTAAATGGTCTTAGGTATTCAAGACACAAGTTATATCTTAAATTATAGATAATTTATCTACCTTTAAAGGTACATTTTTCAAATTTATAAAAGTAAAATAGTTTTTTTTATATTACACACAATGTGTGCGACGTGCCAAACGTACCGGTTTTGGCCACTTACTGATAGTTAAACTTTTGTAAGTATTGCGAAAAATCAAAACCAAACCCAGGTACAATCAATATATTCTAATGCGCTAGAAACGAATCAATTGCAAAACAACAATTTACTTAATTGAAAAAACAAAGGTAAGTATATAAAGTATTTCATCCAAAACAAATTTCTTAAAATTTTCATACAAAACTTTTTCTAAAACAGAAAATGGAATGTATTGAAAAAAAATCGTATGACATGAAATTCTTAAGGTTGTTATTATGACATTAAAACACCTTATTTTAATTGCCTTTAGCAAAAATGGCGAAAAGTTACCGATACCGATACTGCAGATTACGCAAAAAAAACAAAATCACTTCGTATTAAAAAACTATAGCGATTTTAAAAAAATGCTTCTATACGATCCTAAATATCATTAGTGTCCACTAATTAAACCAATTTTCAATAGTATATGTTACCCCATTTAAGAATAATCTTGATATTTCGTATTTTTTTGAGGTATTTTCGAAAATAAAAAGTGTCGAGGCAAAATCATAAAATCGTGTTTCTAAAACTATACGATTCTAGATAAAGGTATGAAGAAATATACCTATCTTATTACCAGATTTGTAACAACTCTAACCGTCCTATAGTTTAATATCAAAATATCTTTATCCATACTTTTTCCAGATCGTAACATAATTAGCCTAATTTCTCCGTTTAAAGGTGCCACAAAAAGTTTGGATTAAGTTCGTGAGCCTTCATCTGTAACCTTCTATTGTTGATAGAATATATTCTAGGCTAAGTCAACGCTGCGTAGGCTTCCATTCAAAACATTTGGCAAACAAAACATTTGATTGGTATCCATATTAAATATCAGTAAACTCGTATTATGGATATAGGAAGACAATAAAAAGAAAAACTTCGGATCTAAGTTTCCTTGCTTCTCACCTTACAGAGAGCTGAAAAATTAAACATATATAAGTACTTAAATGGGGCAAAAACACAATTTTCTATTTTATGGGATAGACAAACGAAATGTTTTATCACGGAGACCTACTAATTGACCGACTTCAAAAAAGGATATCAGTTTGACATGTATTTTTGTGACATACAGTAGTTTAATTAAAGCGGTTTATTTAGGCTTCCATGCACGTGTGGTTAATTGCGTAAGTGGATGTACTTAGGTAGGTATGTTTGTTTGTATGTTTGTCCATGAATTTCTCAAAACTTATCGAGATGATTCTCTTTTATTTAACTAAGATGTATTCCAACTTAGGCACAGTCAAAGTTTCATCAAAATCGGTTCAGTATTTTTTTGAGACATGGGTATATTATGGTACACACGGCGGCACATCAGACTATACATGTTGACCTTGAGACTGCCTTTATGCCCTACGTAATAAAAGCTCAGTGTAATAAGAAATAATAAAGTAATAAAAAAATTAAAACGACTTAAAAAACTACATACTTACCTGTCAATAATAATATCTTTAAAGTCGTAGTGGTAGTACTTAGTCGATTGTACCATATTGCCATGATCGATACTCCCATGTCCATAAAACGACTGAACCGATTTTGATGAAACTTCGACTGTTTCCTAAGTTTGAATACACCCTTTTTTGTAGGTTTAACATAGTGATTGAAATAAATACATTTTCAGCGGGAGATTCTTATAAATAAAAATTTTATTAATAAAAAGTTGCATTACCTACTTACATGTACAAAGTAAAAAAATAGAATAACAGTCCTTATAGCTAAAAATTTAAAGTAATCTGCCTGAACTAGGTAAAACATGTACTACATATAAGTACAGTTTTACCTAGTTCAGGCACTAGTTGTTATTGATTCAAGCACTCAGCCCCATGATAGTTTTGAGCACGCTTTGGTAAGCGTCGTCAAGGATAGACGTGATGTCTACCGCCGGCTTGTCTCTGTTCGCGAGCCAAACGGAACCGCATTTGCCTTGTTTGAACATGTCCACCACTCCTGTGACGGCTGATTCTGGTCTGAAAACGAGAAAAATATTGATTCAAGGTATTTTCTACACACACGGTCCCGACAGAAGATCAGCGCTGGCCACAAGCCAAGCATTATGCTGAGTTGGAACCGTTTTGGGACATGCCTAATGTTTTATGTGTTTTTGTGTTTATCTTTCTTTTTTTATCCACAACGGGGGTAGCACTTAGCCTTCATCACACCTGATGTTAAGTGGTGATAAGGCTAAAGGTGGAAGCGTACTACTACCGGAATCCTCAATCAATAAGGAACTTGAAGGTGGAAGCGTACTACTACCGGAATCCTCAATAACTAAGGAACTGGCTATCTTATCTCTAACTACCGGAACACAATAATGCTGAAAACATCATTGTTATGGCGTCAGACTTAGATAAAATGGTGGTAGCTAGCCAGGCGGACTAAGAACAAGTCCTACCACCAACCAAACCGAATACAATATGTACCCCCACCCCCCACTGGGAATCGAACCCGGGACCTCTTGGTCTGAAATCGGTGGTGTGAACCACTAGACCACAAAGGCGGTTCTAATTTTTCTATGAAGTTCAAAATAAATGTTTTTCTTTCTTTCGGGGGCTACCGGCTAAAATCGTTTCCAACCTGTTCTATTAATAGAACAACTATAGGAATTCGTTGTCCTATCTGTTCGATTGTTAGAACAAATGGGATTTTTATCCCTAATGTGCTATTGATAGAACAAACAGTACAACAAACTGGTAAAACCCCATTTATCTGACTGCTCATTAAGTAGTTCACAAAGTAAGTGGTACAGTCAGCGTCATATAGTAGGTGACATCCAAAGTGGTGAAATAGTTTGGTGCACTTCGATCATATAACCCTAGATACACAATTCCATACTAAATGCGCTTGAAAAAGTTATTACAACAGAGCGCTGTGATTAGTAGTTATACTTATAGATATTTCGATTCCGAATACTGCCGTCACCACATTTGATATTCGACCCTAAGCAAAAGTAATTGGATTTAAATTCGTTTGGCATGGTAGTACTTACGATCTTATTACATGGAAAGCTCAGATGGTCGGCCGACGCTAGAACAGCGAATCGAATTTCGTCATGTCTGCATCTCTGTCTTACTAACGCAAATAGAAGAAACGGTTGCGCGGCAAGGAATATTGCAATATTTTAGTATACATAATGAAATTATGATAGTTTCAGTACATGTTTGACTTTAAATTAATTGTGCAATTATACTTGCGTTCAATAGTGACTGAAAATATGATATTACATCTCTTTTTTTCCTTTTTTTCGAATTGTTTTTGCGCATCTTCTCAGCACATTTAGACATCGTTTCGCCGGGCCGGGCGGTCAAATGACTACTGAGAGCGATCTAATGCTCCCTTTCGAATGGAGCATTCGTTGGCGGCTTCACTTTCTGTGCGTTTACGCTGTATCTAGGGTTTATATGATCGAAGTCGGTACACGATACAAATTGTATAGTACCACAAATACAATATCATTACATAACTCTTCAAAACTCCCAGTAAGCCTAGCATGACCACCCAAAACGCGATATGTATCGCATGATAAGTAAAGCGACTTATCGACATTCAAACGTCAAAACCCATAGTCCTTTGACAGTTAAACCGGATAACTTATCATATCATATCGAACTTTGTTGGTCATGCTAGGGCTGATAGAAAATTGTAAGAACATGAATGCTTGTCTCAGATGTGCATCGAATACGACCCAAGTCACAGATACAGAAGACAAAATCACTACCACAACGCTATGTCGCTTGTCAAAGATCAAAATTAACCCTTATTCGTCTTAGGACAGATTCTGGTTTGGGCAGATTCTGGTTACGACAGATTCTTGTTACGGCAGATTCTTGTTACGGCAGAATTAGTACTGTTGTTACGGCAGGAATTAGTACTGTCGCGCATAAAAAAATATTTTTAGAAATTCTTTAGGACAAATTTTGGTTACGACAGATTTTTGTTATGGCAGATTCTTGTTACGGCAGAGTTAGTAAAGTCGCGCATAAAAAAATTAAATGTAAGTACCTACCGATTATGTATTATTAAATTTTTTTTTTTTTTATAATTTTATTTATTTTTTATCTGCCGTAACAAGAATCTGTCGTAACCTGAGGGCCTACTCTGAAACGCAAACCCGAAACTTCGGTTAGCCCCGTCCCTCTCACTCTCGAGTCATGACGGAATCGAGGGATAGGGGCGGGGCTAACCGAAGTTTCGGATTTGCGTTTCAGAGTACGGTCCCTGAATCTATCCAAACCAGAATCTGTCCTAAGACGAATAATAAACTGTGTGGTTTTTACTTTTGTTGGCAATGTTACTTCTGCCGTAACAAGAATCTGCCGTAACAAGAAAATGTCCAAACCAGAATCTGTCCTAAGACGAATAATGTAAAATTAATAATTATTAATTTTAAACTTACTTTTGGAATTGGTTACCCATTGCCTTTACTTCTTTCGCGAATTGTTCTCCAAACTCCCTTGTATAAGAACGATTTTCTAAGTTTTGCAATAGAGCAGTGTCAGTTGTGCCGAAGCAAATAGTTAAAACCCTGACGCCTGTGTTGTTATGGAACTCATCCATCTGAAATAAAACACTTTATATTAACACATCTTAGATTTCTGCGCGAACTGTCCATATAAATAAAACACTTTCGCGGATTTTTTCACGCAATTTATTCAACAACTTGGTTAAATTTTAGTTGTTTTTTGAGATTTTTTTGGTTTATCCGACGTTTCGGCACCTTTCCAGGGGCCGTGGTCACGGAAATCCGTGAAAGTGTTTTATTTACACTTTATATAATTTATCTCTCAGTCACCACTAGCCATTTAAGGCGATACTCGGAAAAATTATGCTAAAGCGAGATAGCAATGAGAAAACGACGCGCGCGGGAGCGAGACCGATTTTGCCGATTACGCAAAAAAAACACAAAATCACTTCGTATTTAAAAACCTATAGCGATTTTAAAAAAATGCTTCTATACGATCCTAAATATTATTGGTGTCCACTAATTAAACCAATTTTCAATAGTACATATATGTATCCCCATTTAAGAATAATCTTGATATTTCTTATTTTTTAGAGGTATTTTCGAAAATAAAAAGTGTCGAGCCAAAATCATAAAATCGTGTTTCTGAAACTATACGATACTAGATAAGTAGTATGAAGAAATATATATCTTATTACCTGATTTATAACAACTCTAACCGTCCTATAGTTTTATATCAAAGAGTCAATACTTTTTCCGAGTAGCGCCTTAATGTCCCCAGTGCTGGGGCACAGCCCTCTGGTTCATTAATGCCCGTGGTATCGCCAACGACCTTGGGCATAGAAGCGTGGCCTAATTTTCCCGCCCGCTACCCGCGCCAAAACAGTTTAAACACACGTTTCGTCAAAACTATGTATTATTTTAGAACAAAAATGCTCAGTTTTAATTTAAGTTAAACAAGTTAGCAATCTTTTCCTGAAAGAAACGTGAAAATATCACTTGTAGTTTAGAAGCAGTAGCGTATTTCAAGTTGAAAACAGCTTCATTTCAATGGTTTTTTTAAATAGTATCTTAAAGACTATGTTTTTTTAAATGCTCAGATTGAAGTTTATATATCAATATTTAATATATATTCATTCTGGATTCATCAGTAGGCTAATTTGTGAGTTTTAGGACCTCAAAAATGATCGTTTCACGACTCCATTTCACGCTACCGACAGCGGAATATATGCCCTGTCTCTATCACTCACTATAGAATAGACAAGGTCAAAGCACAGAATTTGAATCCTATTCCGTTTCCGACGGTTCGTGAATCAGGGGGCAGGTTTTCCTTATGGATGGATAGGAGAATGAGCCATGATCCAACACGCGGGCCCAACACGGAAGAAAAAAAAATAAAAAAATAACTTTGACGAGTTTCTTGCCGGTTCTTCTCCAAGGTCTCCCGCCGTTGGGTTTGCGAACCGATGGCGTAGCTTCTTTGACGTTCACAAGTGATTAAAAGTTTAAACTGATTAAAAGTTCTTCATTTTGACGACCGATTTGGCGCAGGGGTAGCCTACCCACCTTCTGCGCCAGTGGTCTCGGGTTCGATTCCCGAACAAGACAAATATTTGTGTGCATGAACATGTCTATTAGTCTTGGTCTGGGTGTTTACTATGTAGGTATATTAAGTATGTATTTACAAACAAAAAGTATTTAAGTATATATTTATCCGTTATCAAGTTTTCCATGATACATAATGAAATTAGCATGAGCTTAGATAATTGGTGTGAATGTTAGTAAAAGTTATTATTTATTTATTTATTAATTTTATTTTAATTGTTAATGCAGATTGGCGGGTATTAACAATTGCAAATGCAGCCGGGACCAAGCAACGGCGTAACGTGCCTTCCGAAGCATGGAGGAACTCAATATAATAAATGTTTGGTCACACGTCCCGTGACCTCTAATAAAGGGTGTCTCAAAAGTACGTATAGGATTTGAATTTCGCGTTATTTCCGAAATATTCAAGATGGCGGGTTGAAATTTGACATACGTCATCTTGACACATGTAAAATTAATCGTGGAGCGTTTCACAATAAAACAGCGCATAGAAGTTATACAAATATGTAACAAAAATTCACGATCAATTACAAACACTCGTCGAAAGGTTGAAAAATCTCGTAATTTGAAGAAGAGGTGGCCACCGAGATCTTGCCATCTGATGCCACTGGATTTCTTTCTTTGGGGCTACGTCAAAGATAAAGTCTACACCAACGATCCACAAAACATAGACAATATAGACAAAATATTCGCCGAGTAACTAATTGGTGAATAAGTAGCGAAATGTGTGAAATTTGCAGCGAAATGTGTGAAAGTGTCATGAAAAACTTGCAAACAGCAAAAATGCCCGTGGCGGCCATTTAGCAGATATTCTTTTCAGATAAAATTGAACAAGTCTCTTCTTTAAAATAAAATAAAATTACGAAGAAATTCCAATCCATTCGCGTTTTATTAAGACAAATCATCCTATACCTACTTTTGGGACACCCGTTATAACATTAATTAACGATTGAAAGGCAAAGTCAAAAATAAAATTATATTGCTTATGATTCGTCCAATATTTTTTCTCTACCACCCTTTTAACTGTCAAGAAAAACGGGCGAAAAACTCATCAGCTTTAACAGAAGCAACGCATTTACAAAATAATTAGTTATGTCGTTGCTAGACAAAACGGTACAATAATAAAAAAAAGCTAATGCTGAATAGAATAGAATTTAGATCATTCAAACTACGCAACAAATGTGATACGTAACTTCTAATTGCTATAATCCGATCTCTGGTGGTCACACATACATACCCCCAACACTGTACTGAAGTTTAACACGAAGGCTTTAGTTCCTGAGTAGATTGGTAAGTACTTGCACCTTAGAAGAGCTGCTATCGATGATATGTTGATGATTGTACCTCCTCTTTGCTCGGAGGGTGCTTCTCGCATGTGCTTTAAGCCTTTCATCGTGAATGAGACGAGGCCTTGCTGAAATTATAATAATATTAGTGATATCCTGTTGGTTTACCCGCGTGGTTCCTGTTCCCATAAATTTTGGGATAAAATATAGCCTCTGTTACACGGGAATAAGGTAGCTTTCTACTGGTGAGAGAATTTTTAAATCAGGCCAGTATTTTTTGAGTTTATTCTTACTAGCTTTCCGCCCGCGGCGCGGCGTCGCCCGCGTGGACTGCACGACGTTATTCCGCTATAATGTGATATTTTTCCGGGATAAAGTGCTACCGTTCAGTCGTTTTGGCGAACAAACATCCAAACATCTAAACGTTCATATTTATAATATTAGTAGGATGTGATATTTTTCCGGGATAAAAAGTATCGTATGATCCTTTCAAGTATGTGTCCCAAATTTCAGCCAAATCCATTCAGCCGTTTTGGCGTGATTAAGTAACAAACATCTAAACTTTAAATATATAATAATTACTAGCTTTCCGCCCGCGGCTTCGCCCGCGTGGACTACACGACGTTATCCTGCGGGAATTTTATTTACCTAATGATTAGTAGGATTTAATATTTTTTTTTTTTCATAAAATACGGTGTAGCACTTGGCCTTCATAGTACAGTGCCACAAGCTTTTCTGTTCCGGTGACAGTCGTGACAGAAGAGCCATTTGCAATACGAAATTAGCGGTCAAAATGGACTCTCGTATGAAAACTGTTTAGTTCCAAAGATAATCACCGGAACAGAAAAGATTGGCGCACTATACATGGAAATCGTACCAAATAAGTGGTGTTGCCTTGCATTAAATGAGGTAGTTCTGATTTTTTATATGTTAGTAGTGATGAGATGGTAATGACAAATCCAAGTTTTCCACCTCGAAAGCCCTTTGGATCATTGTTAAATAATTAAAAATCCATAAAATTTTCGGATATTTTTCAGGTTTTGTCAATTTTTACCACCAAGGATCTGTGTTATGGCAAATGTTACTATGCACTTTTTAAAGTAGACTAAATTTTGCAATAAATAGAGAATAATTTAGTTTTTGTAGGCCAAATAGTTTTTAAGATACGGCTATTTTAAAATTTGAAAAATCACAAAAAAGGAAGTATTACAGTTTTTTATATTTTTCGTCAACTTTGACCCTCTAGTAGTGGGTTTATGTCAAAAGTTTTTATTAGTTATTAAATTCCATTAAATTTCCAACAAAATGAGATTAATTATGTCAATTTAAACCTGATAGTTCCTGAGACACAGCTGTTCAAAGTCATAGAGGTAGGTAAGTAAACAATTATGTAATAGAAGGGTTTGCAAAAGGTAGTAAGCCCTAAAGGAAGAAGGATCTGGGAGGCGTTCCCGTTCTACCCTGTTAATGACACGCAAACCTTAATCACCTTGAAAGCATACCAAAGATGTAAGGTTGTACCAGCAGATGTGGTTGCAGGAAAGCAGAACTCAAATGTTCGGCTGTTTGCAGCTACTGCATTGGCCAATCATGCGAGAACATACCAGACCTGATGTGTGATGACATTGATGAACCATTGATTCATAATCATAACCCACCATCAAAGGACGTTTTTGACCTTCCTGAGCAGTTCGATGAAGAAATTATACCTCAGCAAGCTGCCCCCCAAAAATGTGCTGTGGATTCAGAGGACGTGCCTGGTCCATCAAAAATATACATACAATGTACATAATTGATCCCACCACCTCCCAGATCCTCCTTCCTTTAGGGCGTACTTCATTTTGCAAACCCTTCTATTACATAATTGTTTACTTACCTCAATAACTTTGAACAGCTGTCTCAGGAACTATCAAGTGTAAGTTGATACTACTAATTGGTCTCATTTTGTTAGAAATTTAATGGACTTTAATAACTAATAATTTAACTCTACAACAAATCCACTATGGGTCAAAATGTCGAAAACTAAAAAAACTGTAATACTTCCTTTTTTGAATTTTTGCAAACTTTTAAATAGCCCTATCTTAAAAACTATTTGACTTACAAAAACCAAATTATTCTCTTTTTATTGCAAATTTAGTCTACTTTAAAGCGTGCATAGTAACTTTTGCCGTAACACAGGTCCTTGTTCGTAAAAATTGACAAAAACTGAAAAAAATCGGAAAATTTATTGGATTTTTCAATATTTAACAATGATCCGAAGGGCTTTCGAGGTGGAAAACTTGGATTTGTCATTATTATCTCATCACTACTAACATACAAAAAAATCAGAACTACCTCATTTAACGCAAGGCAAAATGTACGATTTCCATGGACTATCATCACACCTGATGATTTTTATTATTTGTTTGTCCTATTAATATTATAAAATGTGAAAGTATATAGATTATGTGCTGTTTAAAGATAAGTCTGTTATATTACTTATATTTACCACATTGACGTCACACATAGTCCTCCAGGCTTCCTCTGAATCATTCATGATTCCAGCGTTGTTAATGATGACATCGACCTTTCCAAAATCATCAACCACTTTGTCGAAAGCTTCTTTTATATCAACCTCTTTGCTCAGGTCACATTTCACATATTTCACTTTTCCTGGGTACGTTTGGTTAAGTTTTTCAGCTGTTTCGTTTCCCAATTTTTCGGCTATGTCTAAGATAGCTATTTTCTGTAACAAATAACAAGTAATAAGAATAATTATAACAAAACATTTCTACGGTGGTGGCGTGTGAGGCGGGTCGTTGCGTTCCCTAAAATATGGTTGAGTGAAGCGATGGCTGGTTCATGCGTCATGCTCGTGAACGGGTGCTGCCAGTGGGAATGGGTCTGCTCTTATCTGCTTGCCTTAAAATGTGTTTTCTCTTGTTTTTATTCATTTTATTAAGAATTACATTAAAATTTGAAACGTGTATGGCGCAACTTACAGTATATAGTAGAATTGTCTTTTGTTTTTAACTAATATTAAAGCTTTATGTAGAGTTCTTAAGTAATTGAAAATTGTTCACCGCTATGATCATTAGTTCGCCTATACTTAACTGTTTTTATCATAACCCATTGTGTAATTGTGATGGAAACTGAGCTTAGTCATACCATGTTAAAGTCATTTTTCAATTTGACGACTCTGTATGAAATAAAACAGGGAGAAAAAAACAACCCTTGGAGTTTCTTGCCGGTTCTTCTCCAAGGCCTCCCGCTGTAGGGTTTGCGAACCGATGGCGTAGCTTCTATGACGTTCACAAGTATTGTAAATAACAATCTAAATTGAATAAACAAATTTGAATCTTGAATCTTGAATCTAATTTTCTTACAATCACACCAATTATCTAGCTCATAAGTAGTTTTCATTAAGAAACTGTTTTACGGAAACTTAGATAAATAATATATACTTATATCCATATTCTTTTTTTGTAAATACATACTTAATATACATAGAAAATACCCAGACCAAGACAAATAGACATGTTCATGCACACAAATATTTCTATCTATATATCTTGTTCGGGCATCGAACCCAAGACCTCTGGCGCAGAAGGCAGGTATCCTAGCCCTGCACCACATAGATCTTCAAAATGTTTGGAAATAAGTATAAAATTATAAAATAGAATAAGCACACATTTTAAGGGTTCTGTGCGGGTAGCATTTAGGCTTGATCCCACCTGATATTAAATGGTGATAAGGCTGAAGGTGGAAGCACACTACTCCCGGAATCCTCAAACACTGAGGAACTGGCTGTCTCATCTCTAACTGCCGGAACACATATTGCTGTAAACATCGTTGTTATAGCGTCAGACTTAGATAAGATGGTGGTAGCTAGCCAGGCGGACTAAGAACAAGTCCTACCACCAACCAAACTGAATACAATACAATCGAGCCCGGGACCTCTGGGTCTGAAATCGGTGGTATAAACCACTAGACCACAGATGCGGCAATATGACAAGATTACGTTTAAGAAGTTCTCAATATTGTAGCCATGAAGTATGAGAGCGTTAGTTTGGTTACTGATTATCCCGATGTTTATTTTATTTTGTCCCGATGTTTTTTTTATTTTTTGACGACCGATTTGGCGCAGGGTAGGCTACCCACCTTCTGCGCCAGTGGTCTCGGGTTCGATTCCCGAACAAGATAAATATTTGTGTGCATGGACATGTTCATCATGTCTATTTGTCTTGGTCTGGGTGTTAACTATGTATATTAAGTATGTATTTACAAACAAAAAGTATTTAAGTATATATTTATCCGTTATCAAGTTTTCCATGATACAGTTTCTTAATGAAATTAACATGGGCTTAGATAATTGGTGTGAATGTAAGAAGTTATTTATTTATTATTTATTTATTTCATTTGGTTTTGATAACTGACTTAAATTCTAGTTTCCAGAGAATATCTATACCTTTACATATACATCCTTATATCTCACAAACGTTAGCTCTTAGGAAAAAAGTATTGATACATTTTTTATTGATAATTACATCATCTACAATTTTTGTCTGAGCTAATGTTATGATAAAAATTACCGTTTTGCTGAAAATCGCGAAAAACCATTTTTTTACCTTTGACCTCGACTATTTTTTCTCCAGGTACCTACCGGATCGATGAGGGCTTTTTAAATTTCATTTATAGGTACTTAATTATGTTTTGAACAATTTTACTAACTTTAAGCTTCTTGTGAATTTATTATTATACCATAAGTCTTATTTCTTGGACTAATTTGACCAGAATATAAAGGGTCATTTTTATTAGGCCATGGGGCTCTTATATGCGGGATGCGGATGATTTCTTTAAAATAATCCGCATGCGTGGAATCGTTTTCATTGGTCGGTTGTCCCCGCATGGGGGTCGCTGGAGATTTCTGATTACCATCAGCAATCAAGAAGGTACAGATATTATTGAACTCGACTGTACAGAATTAAGTAAAGTATGGATTTCATTTTGATAATAATTTATCAGGCGATAAAGTGAATTATGTAATTTGTAGATTCTTATTATTTAGCGGTATACCTATTTATTCAATTTTTCCTCATAAATTAAAAGTATTATGACTGGCGGGATGACAGATAATAAATGTCCTTATATATCGGAATCAGATAAGTATTACTTATATATAAAACTTGTACCGATGTGAAAGATAACATCGAAAAACAAACGTGTTTGTTATAATGAGGTTGCATTAAACGTATGTATAACATTATTTTTATCGCGTTTTTTTATCTTCCGCGCAAGTGCATGTAAATACCTACATATAATAATATTGTGTCACAAATCGCAAAAAAATAATGGTAATATACAGGGTGACATCGAAATCGTAAGCATCCTTTTAAAATAAGAACATTTACTTTTAACCGCCTCTGTGGTCTAGTGGTTCACACCACCGATTTCAGACCAAGAGGTCCCGGGTTCGATTCCCAGTGGGGGTACATATTGTATTCGGTTTGGTTGGTGGTAGGACTTGTTCTTAGTCCGCCTGGCTAGCTACCACCATCTTATCTAAGTCTGACGCCCAATGATATTTTCAGCATTATTGTGTTCCGGCGGTTAGAGATAAGATAGCCAGTTCCTCAGGATTGAGGATTCCGGGAGTAGTGCGCTTCCATCTTCAGCCTTATCACCACTTAACATCAGGTGTGATGAAGGCTAAGTGCTACCCCGTTGTGGATAAAAAAAAAACAAACTCATGATATAGAATATTTTCCCCAAATATGAGGCAAATTCAAGATGTAAAATGATTATTTTTTTAACCCTGAAACTTAGCGTAAAATACTCAGTAATTGATCACTATCATCATCATCATCATCAGCCATTTAATGTCCCCACTGCTGGGGCACTCGCCTTCCTTATGGATGAATAATGATGATGATAATAATAAATAATGATCACTATAGCAAATAAAAATTAAAATAACTAAAAATAACAATTTGATAAAAAAAAACAATAATTAAGTGATTAATTAAGTAATATTCAAATAACATACAAGCCTTAAACTACTTCATTGGCCTCTCGACAAAACGCAGGCTCTACTATAACGTGAATTTATTCAAGTTCGCGGCAAACAATATCACCCATGCTTCATGCCCGCCTCGCTGCGCCCGCGCTGACGCCGAGCATCACCCCTTTTCACGTAAAAACATAGCTTCATATGAGTACATTAAGGCGATACTCGGAAAAAATGTGCTGAAGCGAGATAGCAATGAGAAAACGACGCGCGCGGGAGCGAGACCGATTTTGCAGATTAGGCAAAAAAAACACAAAATCACTTCGTATTAAAAAACTACAGCGATTTAAAAAAAAATGCTTCTATACGATCCTCAATATTATTGGTGTCCACTTATTAAACCAATTTCCAATAGTGTAAGTAACCCCATTTAAGAATAATCTTGACTTTTCGTATTTTTTAGAGGTCTTTTCGAAAAGAAAAAGTGTCGAGGCAAAATCATAAAATCGTGTTTTTGAAACTATACGAATCTAGATAAAGGTATGAAGAAATATATATCTTATTATCAGATTTGTAACAACTGTAACCGTCCTATAGTTTTAAATCAAAAAGTGCATATTTTTCCGAGTAGCGCCTTAAGGGCGGCCAGCCCGACTTACTTAATTTTCATATAAACGCTCTTACGTACGTGATTATTGCGTTGTAATAGATCTTTCTTTGAAACTTGAACTAATAGATATCTTAAGCACTATATCTAGGTTTTTATCGAAATAAAAAATCAAAATTTGTAGAAACAAATTAAGTATATAAGCCTCAAAAAATCTGATTTTTTGCACAAATTTTATCTGAACTTTGGGCGTTCATCACTACTCATAAATTTGAAAAGCAAAGAAAATATTATGATAGAAACCATGCAAATGTAATGGAGATTCTAAATGACAAATATTTATTTCACAAACTCGTAATTCTTACTGAAAAACACGAAATTCGTGGAACAAGTTCCCGCACACTATTTTTTCACTCACTCACTGTCATTGCGCTGGATGAAACAACAAGCTTGTCAACAATGACGGGAAGGGCCCTCTTAATGGGCTGAATCACAGCCGTCTCTATCGTCTTCTACAAGCCATGCTATGATACGGAACGGCAACATTGCTGTGAACCGGTTTACTCCTCTGAGTACTAAATCCTATGGAGGTGGCATACCTACGAAAAAGTGAGGTGTAAGTAAGTCACAATGTAAGAAAGTCTTGGAATTCAATTTTGAACTACTTCTAATTGTCGTATTAATCGGTCCGTCAAAATCGGTCCAGCCGTTTCAGAGATTAGCCGGAACAAACAGACAGACAGGCAAATAGTAGATTGTTTAGCAAGGGCTGTATGGCACCCATAACAGTCGAGTGTTTTGGCGCACGAACGAAGTGAGGGCGCCGATAGTTCGAGACTGTTATGGGTCCATACACCCGAAGTAAACACTCTACTTTTCATTTCGAATATGAGGATAGTAAAAATAAACAGAAATAATCTAAAAAATATTTTTCCTATGGCCGCGGAATTTTCGAAAGACAAGTTAAGTATAACTTTTTTGTTCATTTTCTCTATTTTAGGGAAGGCAAGGGAAACTAAGTCCATACAGTCTTGTTTGGTGTTTGACCCGTACTCTATGCAATTCCATGAAATGAATAGCCTGATTTTTTATGTTACAAATAACTTATTTGGTCTACTTATTTAAATTTTTAGTTTCTTGCATTCACAATGCAATTTTTTTTATTACTGAAAAATGGAAAATGAAGTAGGTATTTAGAAAAAATCGACCCGTCTCACAACTATCTCGGATGGGACTATTTGGTTTAATCTGTTTCTAAAAACGCATTCTTTAAAAAAATCTATGTTTTAGATATTAAAATAATAATTCTACGATATTAATTATTTTATTTAATAGCAAAACATGGCTGTATAGGCTTCTGTGCCTTTGCCTGCATACTTTTGGTAAATAAATATCCAAAGAGCCAAAGAGATACTTAAAGATTCTACACACGTTCCTATCCGACCTCCGATTCGGTCTGCTCCCAGACCAAATCGGAGCATGTGCAGATTTGGTCTGGGAGCAGACCAAATCGGCTGTCGGATCGGAACGTGTATAGATGCTATTTCAGATTTTGACATGACCCCTCCTATTCCTTTTTTAAATTTCATATCGGCCCTAGGGCCGCCACATACCACTTTCAACCCGCATTTTAGGCAAGTTTGCAGTTACTTTCAGAATATGAGACATGAAAAATTGTAAAACATGTCATTTTGGTATATGTACCGTATATTTAATCATATGCACGTAGTAAAAAGCGGTTATTTAATGTTACAAACAGACACTCCAATTTTATTTATTTGTATAGATGTTTAGAAGATATGCCATCTCCATAGGATTCAGTACTCGAGGTTTACTCGCTGTTTACCTGTCAAACGGTGCAAACGGTGTCAAATCGGTTCACTTAAAACTACGTTGCCAACTTTATGCGCATGGCTTGTAGAAGACGATAGAGATGGCTGTGGCTGAATGGATGCCAATGACTTGAAAAACACCCTGTATACCGCTGAAGAATAAACCACCGACAAAACTCTCGGTCGGGGGACCGCATAAGGAGGGGTATTATAGCACCCCCGACCGAGAGGATTGTTTTGCGGGGATTGCTTAAAATTTTTAATATATTTTTATTTCATAATTTTATAAATAAGCTATATGGGGGTGAGTCCGAAAAAAAGGGATACGTGTTCAATTCAAACGTTGTTCAACCAATAAAAAAACGGTACAACAGAAAGTAAAAACCCGAATGTAAATATGGGTGTATATATTTACACGTTCCTCTCCCGGCGCTTGAATTAAGGGCTCAAAGTTTTTTCGAAAAACGAATTTATAAATTTTTTTATAAGGCTCAGATCCGTATAATTTTTTTCCTCGGTTAGCCTGTTAATTCCTCATTCTCTCAAATGCTTAGCAATCACTTGAGCATAGAATAAGTTTAAAAAAACAAAAGTCCGGTGTCAAGTGGGTCGGTGTCAAATTACAAAGAGGCCGGGGAGCCAAGAGGTTAATAGAACAACTAGGAATTCTTTGTCCTATCTGTTTGATTGGTAGAACAAATGGGAATTTAATGACCATGTTCTATTGATAGAACAAACGGTAGAGCAGATGGTAAAAACCCGCGGAAACAGCGCAGTTTATTACAAGCTTTTTATTAATTTGCCATGTTAGTTAGTATGTTAGTTAGTTAGTATGTTAGTTAGTTAGTATGTTAGTTAGTTAGTCGGGGACAAATCTTGCAAGCTTAATTTGACCCACTTCCCAGTGTCCGATGGAGCTGAAATTTTGCATACAAGTTTGGTTCAGATGACAATACAATATTAAAGTACAGTTAGCAAAAAATCAATAAATAAAAAAGAAATTATTACTAAAAACTTATTATAAATAAACGTACGTTACAACAGCAGACTTACATACAGTTAAAAAATTTCAATAATAAAAATTGTATTGTGAATGCAAAAAAAAATATTTATAGGTGCTTTCTTCAAAAAAATGTTGCTTTTACATAATTATGCTTTTCATTACCTTTGCGCCTTCCTTCAGGAAAGCTTCAGCGAACAGCGCTCCAAGCCCTGACGCCCCACCGGTTATTATGAAGGTTTTTCCATTAACATATTCTTCCGCCATTTTGCAAACACTTTTAATAAGATGAAGTAGCTTCAGTGACTGAAAAAATGAAAGGAATCTATAGAGTAAAGATTTGATTGTTGATTGTAATCGATTTACTAAAAAAACTACTGGACCGATTTTAAAAATTATTTCACCATTCTAAACCTACATTCTTCGTGAGTGACATAAGCTCAGATCATATAAGTAGGTATATAAGCTATAAGTATATAAGCTATAATTTTTATCCCGATATTCCAACGGGAACGGGTAGCAAATGCGGGAAGCCACTTTAAATAATAAATATCTAACAACATCAAACACATTGATCAGAGCCGTCTGCATGAAAAACAGCGATAACCTTTTCCACCTTTTGAACCTTAACATGTAGCAGAGGTACCCTTTGTGGCCACTTTAAGGATTTTTTGACTTTTAAGCACAAAGTACTAAATGGTCTTAGGTATTTAAGACACAAATTATATCTTAAATTATAGATAATTTATCTACCTTTAAAGGTACATTTTTCAAATTTATAAACGTAATATAGTTTTTTTAATATTACACACAATGTGTGAGAGGTGCCAAATGTACCGGTTTTGGCCAATTACTGATAGTTAAACTTATGTAAGTATTGCGAAAAATCAAAATCAAACCCACGTAAAATCAATATATTCTAATGCGCTAGAAACCAGTCAATTGTAAAACAACAATTTAATTGTAAAAAACAAAGGTTTATAAAGTATTTCATCCAAAACAAATTTCTTAAAATTTTCATACAAAACATTTTTTCAAACAGAAAATGGAATTTATTGAAAAAAAATCTTATGACATAAGGAATTCTAACGGTTGTTATTATTACCTTAAAATACCTTATTTTAATTGCCTTTATCAAAAATGGCTAAAAGTTGTTTAGAAAACTTTTAGAGCAAAAAGTGGCCAAAACCGGTACAGTGGCCAAAACCGGTACGCCTGCCCTACCTACAGAAAATAATTTTCGGTATGTTGTTGAAATGCATTAGAACTAGGGCGGTATGTTTTGTTTTTTTATATTTATTTAACTTTGAAATATTTGCACTCTACTCTAGTGATTTTATACAAAACAAAAAGTCCAATATTTTCAAATCTACAATGAATATTTAAAAAAAACAAGAGTATAGTCCTAGTTTTTCTTTATTTCAACAACATCGGTACCGAAAACTTATTGCTGTTGCTGTTGAGGTTTAGTTAGAGGATGGAAAACGTTATCGTAATACAAAAACAAACATGTTATATTTACTAGGCTGCGGCTTCGCCCGCGACTACCTACAAGACGTTATCCCGCGGGAATGCGATGTTTCTCTGGGATAAAAAGTTGCCTAAATCACTCTCCAGCTCCCAAACTATCCCCATACCAAAAATCACGTCGATCCGTTGCTCCGTTTTGACGTGAAACACGGACAAACTTCACTTTCACATTTATAATATTGAACGAACGATTTTATTACGAACTAGCGGCCGCCCGCGGTTTCACCCGCGTGGTACCCGTTCCCGTGGGAATATTGGGATAAAATATAGCCTATGTCACTCGGGAAGATGTAGCTTTCTAACGGTGAAAGAATTTTCTAAATTGGTCCAGTACTTTTTGAGTTTATTCGTTACATACAAAAATACAAATCTTTCCTCTTTATAATATTAGTAGGTATAGATAAGAACGAAAGTTTACGTACTTGGTTACAGAAGTGACTGCTGAATTACAGAAGTGATGAATTAAAAGGCAAATAGCGTAAATATGGTAACGGCAAGACAGGGGTGATTTCGCACTAGCACTTTTAAACTTTATACCTTACCTTATCTACAATTAGCGTATTTATATGCTAAATGTAATTATCACTTTCTTATCGTTACAACCTATGGTACGAAGTACAAAGTACTAAAAATGTTGTTTACGGTTTAATGTTTACTACTTAGATAATATATTGTTATGATAAGAAGAATTGTGTTCTGTTTTGATAATATGGTGTTTCTAGTTGTTGAAATGTAGATATTTCATGATGAAGAAGAAAAAATATAACATAAAAAATTAATCTGTTTCAAATTTTTTTTCGCTTTCGCCCGGACAGTAAAAGGTCCTGGGTTCGAGTTCCATCGGAGCTAGTTGTGAGACGGGTCGTTTTTTTCTAATAGGTAAGACAAGTACTTAATTTTCAATAATTTCGAAAAACATTTTAATAAATAAAAAAATATCACTATAATAGGTAAGTAGGTACCTACCCTATTTGTATGGACTTTGGTACCAGGGGCAGTGTATATATTCTTTGCCAGGGGGGCTACCGGCTAAGAAATATGGATATGGGTATGGGCTTCAACTGTCATTTGAATTCCTTATCTTAATAGATTTTTGCTGCTTTGTTCTGTTGAACGTTGCTAGCTAGTTATCGTTATACCCGACGTCACAAAACAAGGAACTGATAGCGGCTATTTTCCCTAAAAAATTGACTTAAAGTTCCCAAAAACGTATGAAGTTCATACCCATAAAGTTACGCGGTAGCCCCCCCGGTTTGATTCCCGGTCGGGTTAACGTAGAAAAATAAATTTATGTATCAATAATAGTTTTCTATATGTTTTCTCGTGACAGCCTGTATGTTGGACTTTGATTTAAAATGTTTTCGTTATTTCCGATTACACAGCCCTCGATTATCGTGAATTGTGCGTCAGTTGGTATAGTTACGTCATAGTTCGAAGGTTATACCCAAAGAGCATGTAATCACTACGTTTTTGTGGTTTAGTTATAAGTACCTACCTAAATGAAAAGTTAGGTACTCTACGGTGCGTCACACTGACTTAGTCGTGGGCCACACTGGAGCGGCGCGTCTTGCGTCCGCCTTGAACGGGAAAAACAAATATATTGAGACGGACGGGAGGGGCCACACTGGCGCGTCCGGCGGTTTTAGTCCGCCTGGCTAGCTACCACCATCGTATCTAAGTCTGACGCCATAACAATGATGTTTTCAGCATTATTGTGTTCCGGCAGTTAGAGATAAGATAGCCAGTTCCTCAGTTATTGAGGATTCCGGGAGAAGTGCGCTTCCACCTTCAGCCTTATCACCACTTATCATCAGGTGTGATGAAGGATAAGTGCTACCCCGTTGTGAATAAATAAATAAATACTAGCTTTCCACCGGGCTACACGACGTATCCCGCAAGAATGTGATATTTTTTCGGGATAAAAAGTAGTCATGTTCCTAAATTTGCCTGAAATTTGGGAGTATCTAGGTATGTCCCAAATTTCAGCCAAATCTGTTTGTTCCGTACTTTGAACATAGTGTATTAGTATTAACGCTAGCACAAATCATTTTCTTTTCTTTAAAATTATAAAATTTGGAACTGTATCGGTCCACAATACTGCAAGCTTTCGAAAAACGAAACGCAGCACCTTACTATAGACATGTGCTGCCTCTAGCGTCAGTTTGGAGAACTAATCCGAGACGCGCGCGCGCTGTGTGCCACTCCGCACCAAAATTCGTCAAAATCACTAAAATAACTCAAAACCGAACTGCGAACTTTACAAACATAACTAGTGCACATCTAAATTGAAAAGGGTGATCCGTCAGCAACCAGCGACCACTCCTGGGGCCTCAGGGAGAAGACACCGGCAAAGCTACCAGGTACGTGGCCAATACAGTCCGTAACAAACATTTATCATACATAAAGTTTGGTCCATCGACCAGGATCATAAATAAATTCAAAATTGGATTTGTGCTGGTTATTTCATACTAAAAACTATTTTTCGATAGTTTACGTTGTTCAATAAGCGCGTGGACCTACCGCCATTTTACAACTTTCATTTAAGTTTATTATGCAATTAGCGTTATTATTTATCGATAATACCGTTGCGTACAGTGATTATACAACGTATATTTGCGATATACAACGATACATTTGCTTAACAAGTAATATTTTTCAACTTAGTTTAATAATTATTTTAGTAGCCGGTGTTGGCATACGCTAGGCGCCACGCAGTCGCGATCTTTATCCGTTTCAATCTCAATAAGGCTAGTTACACGCAAAATATTTATAGTGTTTATGTATTACGTACATGACATTAATTCTAATTTAATTAGTATTTTCGTACTAGTTACATATTGTTCCACTTATTACGTACTAAGCTTTGCGAACTATACTTAACGGTTTTGTATTTTCGTACAAAACTAAACCTTTTATAGGTTTTAGCGGATCCTGTATTATCGTACAGTTCCCAATTTAGCGGTTTCTATTTTGGTACTTACCCATACCTATATACCTATTAAGCGGAGCCTGTATTTTCGTGCAGTTCCCATCTCCCGGTTAGTATTACGTACTTACCCATAGGTATATTTATCTATTTAGCAGTTCATGTATCTTCGTACTGAACTCACCCTTAAATATTTAGCAATACCTACCTATTAAGTGTTAAATATTCGTTTGTAGTCTGCGACTATCCTAATTACATACGGTACACATTACCTACCTATGCATATTTTACATTTTAACCTAACTTAAATCTAACTAGCCTACGGGACATTTATTAAAACTACATTTTACTTAAAGTTACCTACTACATTTTACCTACCTAACTAAAATCATACAATATACTAAACAACTTACTTACAATAAAATTTAAAACTACGTTTTATCTTATTCACCACAATGGAAGTTGATCAATTAATTTTCGAGCGTGAACTCGCCCTTAATAATATCCAACGCATGGTAGATTGTATTGATAATGAATCAGAATTTCGTGTTCGCACTAAAGAGTTGAATAATGTAAAGAAGTCATTTTTCTCAGTTCAGTTAAAGATAGAAAAATTATTAGCAAAAGAATCGAAGTTCGATAAGGATGAACAGTTAAAAATCCGTAATTCTTTTGATACCTTGTACTACCAAGTGCAAGTTGTGTTGGATAATATGAAGGAAACTCAACGTAGACAAAGCGTCGCGAACATTAGTATGTCGCAACCCTGTCATGCCCACTGTACCGGTGGCGGGACAGCAGCTAATTCGCATATTCGTTTACCTAAACTTTCATTACAAACCTTTGACGGTAAAGTTACAGAATGGAATGCATATTACGATTTATTCAAATCTATTGTTCATGATAACAAAACATTGACAAACGTCGAACGTTTTCGTTATTTGTTGTCGTCTTTAAAAGGTGAACCATACAACCTTTTAAAAACTATTCAGATTACAGACAGTAATTACGAAGATGCTTTACAAATCTTATTAACTCGTTACGAGAATAAGCGAATTATTGCAACTAAGCATTTAGATAGAATATTAGATCTTGAGCCAATATCAGAGAAAAATATTGAACACGGGTTACGTAATATTATGAATACCTATACCGAGAACTACTCTGCCTTAAGGGCTTTAGGTATTAATGTCTCTGATTGGAGTTTTATTCTTTTAAATATTTTATTACGTAAAATAACGCCAAATATTCGTAAACGCTTCGAATTATCGTTACATTCGCCTAATGAAATTCCGCATCTTTCCGAATTACTCGATTTCCTTGAGAAGGAATTGGCGGCAACAGAAATCATGTCGGCGACCGCGCGCTCCAGCGCCGCCGTCGGCGCCGGCGGCGCCGCCGCACCGTCCGCGTCGCGCCCGCACGCCGCTGCTGGTGGCTCGGCCGGCTCGGCGGCACCTGCCTTTCCGTCGCGACACGCACAAGCCGCTCGTCGCGCGCTATCTCGCTCGCAATCCGACGCGCAGTATAATATAAATCGTAATACTAAGGAGTCTTCTTTTACTCGTAATATGAGCGTTCATGCAGCAACTGCAGCTGATTATTTAAAGCAAATTAAATGTGCTTATTGCAAGGATAATTCTCATCCACTAAATAAATGCGATAAATTTCAAAAATTATCTTTACCGGAACGTAATAAATTCATAACTGAAAACAAAGTTTGTAGCAATTGTTTATTCCTTGGTCATGAAACTAAGGACTGCAAATCGCGTCATAACTGTCGTATTTGCTCTCAGCGGCATCACACTTCATTACATGAAGATGTGCCCGTGCAAAATGTTACTTTAACGACCGAATGTTCCATTTCTTCCCCTGAGTTACACTCGGTAGCGGAACCCTCAGCGCCCCCACCGACACTCGGTGTTTCTGGGACTACCAATAAAAATGACTGTACGGTTTTATTGACCACCGCGTTAGTTAACGTTCGTCCCATTGATCCTAAGCCCTTTACTCCGCGTTTAGTTCGCGCCCTCGTAGACCAAGGATCTCAAGTCACTCTCATTAGTGAGTCGTGTGTCCAACGTCTTGGTTTACCACGTTATCATTCTCATACGAGTGCTACTATCACGGGTATCGGTGATAAGGGTGAACAGCCGCGTGGTTATGTTATATGTGAAGTTACGCCTCACTTTAAATCGACACCTAGACTTTTTATTGAAGCTCTTATTTTACCTAAAATAACGAGTTATTTGCCGAACATTCCTGACTCCTTTGAGTTTATTTCGCATCTCAAGAATCTTCCTCTAGCGGACCCAGAACTACGTTCTGCCCGTCCCGTTGAACTTCTTTTGGGATCAGACTATAGTGATAGCATTCTGCTCCACGACAATATCAAAGGCCCACAAGGCACGCCTGTGGCAATAAATAGTATATTTGGTTACCTTCTCAACGGTAAAATATCTCACAGTCTTTCCGCACCTCAAGTGTGTATGAACCTTAGTACAAGTCAACTTGACAAAACCATACAACGGTTTTGGGACATCGAGTCAGTGCCTGACGATGAAAAACCCTTGACTAAGGACGAAGCCCTTTGTGAGTTAATTTTCGTGAAAACTCATAAACGCGCCGAGACTGGCAAATACATGGTTTCTCTTCCTTTCAGGATGAATGCACCTCCTCTAGGTGAGTCGCGAGACATTGCGCTTTCACGATTATACAAATTAGAAAAACGACTTTCTCATGATCCAGCTTTACGAGCGGATTACAATCAGTGTCTGCAAGAATATGTAGACTTGGGACACATGGAACCCGTTCCTACTCCTACGAACAGTGACACGCCTTCGTATTACATTCCTCATCACTGCGTGGTGAAAAAGTCAGCAGTCACCTCTAAAACTAGAGTGGTGTTTGACGCTTCATGCAAAACTACTTCTGGGCGTTCACTCAACGATAATCTTCTTGTTGGTCAAAAACTGCACCAAGACATTACAGACGTTCTTTTAAAATTTCGACTTCATAAAATCGTTTTCACAGCGGACATCAAAATGATGTATCGTTTTATAGATCTTTGCCAAGAACATCGCGATTTTCAACGAATCCTATGGCGATTCTCTCCCCTTGATCCTATTCAGGAATACCGACTTTGCACAGTCACCTTTGGGGTTTCTTCTGCGCCATTTCTGGCATTACGCACTCTTCGTCAGTTAGCTGTCGATGAAGCTGCTACTTTCCCACTTGCTTCACAAGTGCTTCTAAACGAAGTCTTCGTTGATGACATCGTTTCGGGCTCAGACTGTGTCGATAACGCTCTTGCTCTTCAACGCGAGCTTATTGCCATTTGCAAAGCGGGTACGTTTGAACTCCGCAAATGGACAAGCAACAGTCCTGAGTTTTTATCTTCTTTAAATCAAGACAACCCTAATCAAGATGATGCTCTTATTCTTTCAGCACTTGACAATGACACTTCAGTCAAAGTGTTGGGATTGAAGTGGAATCCCATATCGGATACTTTTACTTATCAGACAGAGGCACCTGCCCAGAAATGCACAAAACGCATAATGCTTGCAGAAATTTCTAAGATATACGATCCTTTGGGTTTCTTGAGCCCTATAACTTTGTTTGCCAAACATCTGATCCAACTCTTATGGGTTTCTGGTACAGAGTGGGATGATTGTCCTCCTGATGGTATTCGTGATCTTTGGTTTAGATTTGTAACAGAACTTCCACAATTACAAGACATAAAATTGTATCATCCTGTGCTTCCATGTACTAATAATGTACAACTTCATGGCTTTTCAGACGCTTCTGAAAAGGCATACGCTGCATGCGTATATCTAAGAGTTGTCGACTCGGACGGTGTTATTCACACTTCACTTCTCCTTGCTAAAACAAAGGTTGCGCCTTTGAAACGCCTCAGTCTTCCTCGTTTGGAACTCTGTGGGGCCTTGCTTCTCTCGAAGTTGATACAAAAAATTCTCGGTGCTTACAGCACATTCTTATCGATTGACAAGGTGTTTGCATGGAGTGATTCGTCTATCACCCTAACTTGGCTACGCTCACCTCCCCATGAGTGGCGTACATATGTCTCTAATCGTATCACGGAGACCACCAACCGCGTACCTGCCTCACAGTGGCATCACGTGCGTTCTGCAGATAACCCTGCGGACGTTGCGTCGCGTGGTGTTCTCCCATCCGAACTAGACCAACGTCAGTGGTTCGACGGCCCCCATTGGCTCCGACTACCTGAATCCGATTGGCCTATTTCGAATGTAGACCTTGACATAATTTCGACTGACGAGGAGCGTCGAAAGCATGTTCTTATTGCAAATGTCCAACCAGACATTCAATTACTCGAAAGATTTTCATCTTTAACAAAAATGCTACGCATTATTTCATTGTGTTTTCGCTTTTACCATAGATGCCGTAAGTCGAAAACTTATGCGTCTTCACAAATTACAGTCCACGAAACTAAATTTGCTCTTTACCGAGTTATCAGTCTTGTTCAACAAGAAAACTTTCCGGAAGATATTGCGCGTATCAGAACTGATGACGTGTGTACCAAACGTTTAAGAAAGCTTAAACCGTTTCTTGATGACGCCGGACTTCTCAGGGTCGGCGGCAGAATCAATCGTGCGAACGTTCCTTATGATGCAAAGCATCAAATTCTCTTACCAAAACGACATCATTTCACAAATATTTTAATCGACTTTTACCATTTGACTAATTTGCACGTCGGTCCGCAAACGTTACAGTTTTTACTCGCCCAGACATACTGGATACTTAGTGCTCGTGACGCAGTCCGTATGCGCACTCGCCGCTGCGTGCGCTGCTTCCGTACGCGCCCCGTTGCTCCACAGCCTTCGATGGCTCCACTTCCAGCCGCGAGAGTTCGTGCTCTTCGTCCGTTTCTTCACGTGGGAGTCGACTTTGCTGGGCATTTTTTCCTAAAATCAAATAAATTTCGTAACGCGAAAGTTTTCAAATGCTACGTGTGCGTTTTTGTATGCATGTCGACAAAAGCAACACACTTGGAACTCGTTCCAGATTTATCAACCGATTCTTTTCTAAATGCTTTGCGCCGATTTGTATCACGACGTGGCCTTTGCACTGATATTTACTCCGACTGTGGTCGAAACTTCGTCGGATGCGATCGTTACCTTTCCGATCTTTACGAGTTCTTGCGGAACGAAGATAATCAAAATATTATCAATAAACAGCTGACCAATTTAGCCGTTACTTGGCATTTTAACCCCCCCTATGCCTCTCATTTCGGAGGTATTTTCGAAGCAGCCGTGAAAAGTATGAAGACGCATCTTTTCCGTGTTATAGGTCAACTCACCCTATCTTACGATGAATTCAACACGCTTCTTTGCCAAATAGAAGCAGTTCTCAACTCGAGGCCACTTTTTGCTCAGAGTAATGATCCTGCGGATCCATTACCCATCACACCCGGACACTTTTTAATCGGGGAACCATTGACTTCTTTACCTGAATTTAACTTTACTGACGACAATACAAGTCGCCTTGTTCGTTGGCAAGTCTTGCAGCAAGCTGTTCAACATTTTTGGAAACGCTGGAGCGTTGATTACCTTCATCAACTTCAACAAAGAAGTAAATGGTTTCGTGATGACACTCACACACCCCTCCGTGAGGGTTCTGTAGTCGTGTTAGTAGATAACACACTACCGCCACTGAAGTGGCGTCTGGCTCGCGTGCATCAGCTGCATCCAGGCGCAGATGGTATTACTCGTGTTGTCACTGTACGCATTGGTAATACTTTGACTAAACGACCTGTTGTTAAGGTCTGTCCGTTGCCCTCCGAGTAGGCAACTTTAGTCTACTTTCTTAGTTGTAAGCTAGGTTAGTAACATTTTTCTTAGTTTCTGTCTTATTAAAATATGTATATTTTAAGGTCGGCGGCATGTTCCGTACTTTGAACATAGTGTATTAGTATTAACGCTAGCACAAATCATTTTCTTTTCTTTAAAATTATAAAATTTGGAACTGTATCGGTCCACAATACTGCAAGCTTTCGAAAAACGAAACGCAGCACCTTACTATAGACATGTGCTGCCTCTAGCGTCAGTTTGGAGAACTAATCCGAGACGCGCGCGCGCTGTGTGCCACTCCGCACCAAAATTCGTCAAAATCACTAAAATAACTCAAAACCGAACTGCGAACTTTACAAACATAACTAGTGCACATCTAAATTGAAAAGGGTGATCCGTCAGCAACCAGCGACCACTCCTGGGGCCTCAGGGAGAAGACACCGGCAAAGCTACCAGGTACGTGGCCAATACAGTCCGTAACAAACATTTATCATACACTGTTCATATTTCACATTCAGGTATAATATAAGATTCGTTATAATAATATTTAGCCAGTGTAGAAATATTTTTCAGTAGCATCAATACTATCAATAAGATACCTACTCCGTAAGAAATAAAATAAAATATGAATCATCAATAAGTTAATATATCTGCACTGCTGGGCCTCAGGCCTTCCATATGGATGAATAATAGAATGGGCCGAGGATTGGTGTTTGTTCTTCTTCTTAGCGTTTCGATGGCAAACACTATATTGTTGCGGCCCAGAATTTGGCCACATTGACAGCACTACCCGTGGCACGCATTAAGGCGGGCATTCCCCAAAATAGGGTATTTTAAATTATGGATTACTCGCAAATCACAAATACTTAAAACTTGGAAAAAATATATGTTATTTTACAGTTATTTATCTAGTGCTTCCGGCCGTATTTTTTTGATTGGTGATATTTTACTGTGTCAAATAAAATCCCAAACATGCGTCTAATCGTAATCTAAATATCGTATTACTTGCAGTATACTTGGTTTTAGTTAATGAAAAATATACGAAAATAATTGTCTTTGATTAGCCGAGGGATTCCGGCCGTCATAAGTGTAAATTTTTTATTATTTAATTTTTAATTGAATTTTAAGTGATTTTTGATTCGCGGGGCGCTCGCGAGTTCACAGTTCACTGCCGGCTGCCGCTGCGTCCGCGTAAAGTGTATCGCGCGCGGTCGAGCAAGCGTTAGCGTGCCTATTTCGGTCGGGATTCATCGCCTTAAATCCTCCCGCGTGCAGGTTTCAGGGCATGCGGGGCACGATATAAGTCGTGGGGTGGGCCACACTGGAGCGGCGCGTCTTGCGTTCGCGTTGAGCGGGAACAACAATATATATATATATATATATATATATATATATATATAATATATTTCGTTACCTAATGTAAGACAAGTTGATTTTCATATTAGACTAGACGGCGATACGGTCGAATTCATTAACAAAACAAAATTTCTAGGTATTATATTAGACTCGCGACTACAATGGGATCCTCATATCGAAGCCTTGGCGAGTAGACTCAGTTCGGCTGCATTCGCAGTTAAGAAAATAAGGCTCTTAACCGATATTGAAACGGCTAGAATAGTCTATTTTAGTTATTTTCATAGTGTTATGTCCTACGGCCTTTTGTTGTGGGGCTCAGCCGCTAACATCCAAAGTATATTCGTGCTCCTAAAAAGGGCTATTCGCGCCATTTACAACCTCCGATCGAGAGATTCTTTAAGAGATCCATTTAAAGAAATAAACATTTTAACTGTTGCAGGATATTACATCTTTGAAAATATAATTTATGTGAAAAAGTATTATAATACATTTGTAAAGCAGAGCGATATTCATCGCTTTAACACAAGAAATAAAGATAAACTTGTCGTTCCCATGTTTAGGCTAGAAAAATCCAGAGCCTCATTTCTGGGGAAAAGCATAGCCTTTTTTAATAAAGTTCCGCAGCATATAATTGAACTACCATTGCATAAATTTAAATGTTACATTAAAGAGTCGCTGATGAGCAAAGGATACTATAAAGTAGATGATTATTTGAATGACCGCAATGCATGGTCATGATGTAACACATAACATAATCACTGTTTAATATGATGTATTTCTATACTAAGCAATTGTTTTATTAGTAACGATATGTTTTTTTTTTGTAAATGTCGTTACCTAACTAAGAAACGCTGGCAAGTTTCTTGCGCCCATTCGTCTTGTCAGTTAAAAAAGTCTTGAATGGGTGGTAGGAAAATATTGACGATTCATAAGTACATATTTATTATGTCTAAGTGAATAAAGAATATTTTTATCTTATCTTTATCTTTATCTTTATATTGAGACGGACCGGAGCGGCCACAACTGGCGCGTCCAGCGGTCGCCGCGACCGGCGGAGGGAATAGTACGTGTTCGCGCGTCCTGCGCATCCGCAGGTCGCCTCCGCGCCCCGCGGTCGCTCCAGTGTGGCCCACGACTAAGATGGGACATCGTTTGAGTGTCACCGCAAATACAACCCATATTAGAGCCATCCGAGAATCCCCATCGGAACATGTTGTCTTTGCTCCAGCCGACCTGAGTCCGGAGCCTATTTAGAGACTTCCATATCGGCCAAGATTGTTTGTTTTGTTGATTGATTATGGTTGAACAAGATTGTGGTGTTTGTTAGCTTATTTAATAACAGCTGAGACAACATGAAAGAGCTCGAGACAATACATATTTGGTCACCCATCCCGTGACCGACCATTGCGAAAGTCGTTTTTTTTTATCCACAACAGGGTAGCACTTAGCCTTCATCACACCTGATGATAAGTGGTGATAAGGCTGAAGGTGGAAGCGCACTACTCCCGGAATCCACAGTCACTGAGGAACTGGCTATCTTATCTCTAACTGCCGGAACACAATATGCTGAAAACATCATTGTTATGGCGTCAGACTTAGATAAGGTGGTGGTAGCTAGCCAGGCGCACTAAGAACAAGTCCTACCACCAACCAAACCGAATACAATATGAACCCCCACTGGGTCCCCCCCGGGACCTCTGGATCTACAATCGGTGGTATAAACCACTAGACCACAGAGGCGGTTGCTTAACCACAACACAACAATCGTAGAGTCCCTTTCATATTTCTTTAGGTCGAAGGATTAGTTTATGAAACTGTTGGATGTAGTTTGGACAAAGGATGTTATTCTAATGTGAGGTTTTGGTTTTGTTAGAATATTATGCTAAATTCATAATCCGTTTATGGATTTATCCTTAAACTTTATGAAATATGAGATCCAAATTATTATAAAACATAATTTTGACGTTTACGTATGTTTGGTGTTATCATTGGGTTATTTATTCAAAATTCAAAATCATTTTTTCATTTTAGGCTGATACAGCACTTGCGAACGTCAATGAAGCTACCTACGCTATCGGTTCGCAAATCCTATGGCGGGAGGCCTTGTAACGAGAAGAACCGGCAAGAAACTCGCCAAGGGCTATTTTTCTCCCTGTCATATTACATACAGAGTCGTCAAATTGAAAAGTGACTTTAACATAATATAATATGTAAAGTCACTTTCCATCACAAATTAATCTTAAATTTAAAAACAAAATAAAAAACCCGGTAATCGTAGCAGTAAATAATTTTCAATAACTAAGAAATAGACATCCAAAAGGTAGTTTCTCTAAAATACACACCAACCAAAAACGTAGCAAATAAAATAATAAATATAAATGCCAAACAAGGGTAATAAAACTTTGAATAGTTTAAGAACATTAAGAGTCAATAATAAACAGTGCCATACAAGCCACGATAAAATAAAACTAATAGCAATAAAACATAAAAAAATCTGCATATTTTGAGACAAGAAGCCAGGAGCAGACCCATCCCATTGGTGGCACCCGTTCACGAGCATGACGCATGAACCAGCCATCGCTTCGCTCAACCATATTTTAGGGAACGTAACAACCCGCCTCACACCACACCGCCGCAGAAATGTTAACAGAGAGCATGAAATAACTACTCAAACTTTCAATGCCGTCAAAAAATTCGCAACTAAAATGCGCAATCGCAATGGAATTGGTTATTTTTGAATCATCATGTCATCCGAACGACGCCCATTTCTGGGCATAGGCCTCCCTCAAGGATCTCCACAACGATCGGTCCTGCGCTGCCAGCATCCAGCGGCTTCCCGTGGCATTCCACTTCCCATTTTTGAATAGTGGGATATAATTCGGAGAAAAGCATGTCCCACAATACCATTTTGTATTTACATGGAAAAGTGAGATACACAGCAAGGCGCGTTCGGGAGGCCGGTAGCGATTTCCTTGAATTTCAGTGCGTGGCCTAATAGACGATGCCAGATTTAAATGCATCACATAATATCTAGAAAATTTTATTCTTGCCATCAATCCGACGCACCACAGCCGTCTCTATCGTCTTCTACAAGCCATGCTATGATACGGAACGGCAACATTGCTGTGAACCGGTTTACTCCTCTGAGTACTAAATCCTATGGAGGTGGCATACCTACGAAAAAGTGAGGTGTAACTAAGTCACAATGTAAGAAAATCTTGGAATTCAATTTTAAACGACTTATAATTGTCGTATTAATCGGTCCGTCAAAATCGGTCCAGCCGTTTTAGAGATTAACCGGAACAAACAGACAGACAAACAAAAATTGTAAAACATGTCATTTTGGTATATGTACCGTATATTTAATCATATGGACGTAGTAAAAAGCGGTTATTTAATGTTACAAACAGACACTCCAATTTTATTTATTTGTATAGATGTAGAGAAGATATGCCATCTCCATAGGATTCAGTACTCGAGGTTTACTCGCTGTTTACCTGTCAAACGGTGCAAACGGTGTCAAATCGGTTCACTTAAAACTACGTTGCCAACTTTATGCGCATGGCTTGTAGAAGACGATAGAGATGGCTGTGGACGCACAGATTGAACTGACGCCAGCTTGATCGTCTTATGGTCACCTAAAGTGATGGTCGAACTAAAATAAAAAAGCGCAAGCTTTACATAAGTTATTTATTGATTCAAGCACTCAGCCCCATGATAACTTTGACCACGCTCTCGTAAGCGTTGTCAAGGATAGACGTGATGTCTACCCCCGGCTTGTTGTTGTTCGAGAGCCACACGGAGCCGCATCTGCCGTGTTTGAACATGTCCACCACAGCTCTGACTGCTGATTCTGGCCTGAAAACGAAAAAAAATGATTTAAGATATTTTCAACCTTTTTTTATTATTGACTAGCGCTCCGCTGGCGACTTCGTCCCCCTTTTTTACCCCCGTAGCGTGGGAATTTCCAAAAATCCTCTCTTAGAGCTCTCCTACACTCCCCAAGGAACATACATGCCATACTTCAGCTTCTTGCGACCAGGGTGCCTACCATAAACTTTAAGACAGCGATTCAAAAATAGCGCGATGCAGAATAGGTTCCTAAAATGAATTGCTTTCTTTCGTACTATGACCTTCTAAAAACTGGATCGCAAATGAATTGCTAAATGTGAATGACCGAACGATTTGTGTCCTTATTTCTTTTACCCGTCTCTTTCACTCGATTCTGTCATGCCCGGAGAGTGAGAGGAACGGGTATAACCTGCAGGTGTCATGTTAGCTTGGCCGAGTCATAAGTCAAATAAGAGTATGTGACAGCTTAGCGGCTGTGAAATGTCATTGAATGATTACTGAATCGCTGTCATTGATATTAAGCTGTCGTGGTACGAATAAGCTAAGCAGATCAGTTTAGGTCCTAAACAAAATCGCAATAAGAGTTGATGGTAGGCATCCAGTAGTTTCAACAGAGCCAGCAGATAATTTTATTGTCTGACAGTCAGCAGTCAGTAACGCAAGGCTTTTATACACCACTGAATATATCAAGGCTTCACTGAATATATAAATTATATTTAAAAAAAATCTATTTCGATTTCGATTTTCTAAATACTTCATTTTAATTTTTTTAATAATAAAAATTGCATTGTGTATGCAAAAAGTGCAAAGTTTAAAACAAATAAAATTTAAATAACATGAATATTTGTCTCAGATGTGGATCGATTCTACGACCCATGTACAGAAGACATGATCACTACCACAACGCCAATAGGTCTATTTATTCAAAACTTACTTTTGGAATTGGCCACCGATTGCCCTTGTTTCTTCTGCGAATTGCTCTCCGAACTCTTTTTCATAAGAACGGTTTTCTAAGTTTTGCAGTAAAGCAGTGTCAGTTGGACCGAAACAAATGGTTAAAACCCTTACGCCTGTGTTCTTATGGAACTCATCCATCTGAAAGAATAAAACACTTTACATTTATCTCTACCTACACCCATTGACGCCTGACCGGCCGAATAGGGCCGGAGAACAATGGAAAATCTATTGTGTCTCATTTCTGGGGCGTTGCTTGAAGGATTAATTAGTACTAGCCTACGCCCGCGGCTTTGCCCGCGTGGACTAACGACGTTATCCGCGGAAATGTGATGTTTTTCCGGGATAATAAGTAGCCTATGTCGTCACTTTCCAACTCCCGAACTACACCATACCAATAAGTTTTTAGAAAAAAAATCATTTTAATGACACTTGTCTGAGACAAGTTTTTTGCTGACTGTACCACAGATTACTAAATAGTTACTATGTAACAGATAGTTCACTCTGCTAAATCGTTTAAATAAATAGCAACTCTAACTATAACGCAATAAAGTAGAATTCAGCTTGTACGTCGCAGGCAAATTACGAACGGCCACTCGTTGTCGTTGCATCTCTTTCTAATATATTCTAGCTCTTTTGCGGACCTAATTTCTATGAATTTACAACGCCGGCGTTGCCGTCGCGTTTTCGAGCCGACACGGGGAGTGAAATAGGCCTGACTGTACTTAAATATTGTATTGTCATCTAAACAAAACCTGTATACAAAATTTCAGCTCCATCGGACATAGCTTGCTACATACAGGTGATCTGTGATCGGACACTGGGAAATGGGTCAAATCAAGCTTGAAAGATTTGTCCCCCACTAACTAACTAATTAACATGGCAAGTTAATAAAAAGCTTGTAAAAAATCACGTCGATCCGTTGCTCTGTTATGACCTGAAAGACGGACAAACAAACAAACAAACACTCACATTTATAATATTAGTGTAGATTAAAACACAGAGGGCCAAGACAATAGTGGCTTTCTACTAATCTATATCGCCAGTAGAATAGAAACAAAATGTATAAGATTGACATTAGCAGTCCATTGACATATCCATCGCTAATGTCACACATGTAATACATTTTCTTTCTATTCTACTTCTACTGGCGATATAGACGATAGAAAGCCACTTGTCTAGGCCCTTAGAGTAGCTTCCCGCTGTCGAAGCGACAACATGAAATATCACATAGCAAATTCACCCTTTTCTCCTCCACAACGTAATGCCCTATGTCGCCTTATAATTATTTTGACATATATTTTTTATCTTTTATTATTTATTTTTCTTAAATATTTTCGTACTTTTTATCTATCACAATATACTCGTAGGTGATATTTTGTGTACTGCGGCGAAGCTCAAAAGGAGGCTTATGTATTTGTTACCCAAATGCGGCAAAGCCCAAATGTAACTACGAGTATTCGGCAGGCTGATTTATTAGCAATCACTTAGCTATCAAAACTGACAGAAATTGCATGAGCATTGCAGCTTTAGTAAGACAATTGTCACATTAATTCTTACTAAGGCAGCAAACTGCCATTGCAATCCAATTTGACAAATCAAATCAAAATCATTTATTTAGGCTGATACAGCACTTGTGAACGTCAATGAAGCTGCCATCGGTTCGCAAATCCTACGGCGGGAGGCCTTGTAACGAGAAGAACCGGCAAGACAGCAAAATTTTTTTTTAATACTCTACGGGGTAGCACTTAGCCTTCATCACGCCTGATGATAAGTGGTGATAAGGCTGAAGGTGGAAGCGCACTACTCCCGGAATCCTCAATCATTGAGGAACTGGCTATCTTATCTCTAACTGCCGGAACACAATAATGCTGAAAACATCATTGTTATGGCGTCAGACTTAGATAAGATGGTGGTAGCTAGCCAGGCGGACTAAGAACAAGTCCTACCACCAACCAAACCGAATACAATATGTACCCCCACTAGGAATCGAACCCGGGACCTCTGGGTCTGAAATCGTTGGGATGAACCACTAGACCACAGAGGCGATTGCTTAAAGTTACTTATCAATCCACAGATACGGATAGGATACATGATGATTAGTTGCACAGCCATCTCTATCGTCTTCTACCGATAGAGAAGGCTGTGTTAGTTGCTTGCATTGATTGATAGGTGTTGCCTAGCAACTAATCTGGATCATGCCTATCCCTATCTGTGGATAGATTATTCCTGTTCCGGTGACAGCCGTGACAGAGGAGCCACTTGCAATACCAAATTAGCTGTCAAAATGGACTGTCGTATGAAAACTGTTTTAGTTCCAAAGATAATCACCGGAACAGAAAAACTTGCTGCACTATAAATCAGCCCACCGATCTCTGGTTGTCATTGTCACACATACATACCCCCAACACTGTACTGAAGCTTAGCACCAAGGCTTTAGTCCCGGAGTAGATCGGTAAGTACTTGCATCTATGGAGCGCCAATAAAGACGATATGTTGATGATTGTACCTCCTCTTCTCTCGGAGGATGCTTCTTTCATGTGCTTTAGGCCTTTCATCGTGAATGAGACGAGGCCTTGCTGAAATCACAATAATATTAGTAGCTTCTCGCGGTTTTACTATATTTTATCCGAATATCGGGATAAAGTATAGCCTATGTCACTCGGAAAGAATGAAGCTTTCTACTATAGTCCGACCATTTAACTCGCGTATCACCCCTTTAAGTTTTCGAGATATTCGTGGACAAACATATGTCGCAGGGATATGAGAATCCCTAGGGATACCACGAAATCACGGAAGATGTGGAATATTCTTAATTACGACGTCTTCTTCCTAAACAAGTTCAGTGATATGTCATTTCACTAAACTAAATCTAGTGAAATGAAGAATGACTGAAGTAATAACAGTAAGCTCACGGCTGCAGGTGACAGGTATGATATGAGCGAGTTTGTCTCGGAAGTCCTGTAGAACACGTGATAGGTTAGAAATTAAAGGTGATCGCGAAGCTCAGCGAAGGAACCACTTTTCTGACATTTCTCTAGATTTAGTTTAGTGAAACGACATATCACTGAACTTGTTTAGGAAGAAGACGTAGTAAATAAGAATATTCCACATCTTCCGGGATTTCGTGATATCCCTAAGGATTTCGTGAAATCTCTGAATTCCTCATATCCCTGCGACACATACATACATACACTTACGATATTTAGCACACGTGTATAGTCCGTTCGGTTAGATAGTGTCGGTACACCCGCACGGCATTGTGGCAGAGCGACACTATCTAAGCGAATGGACTATAAATCGGTCCAGTATTTTTTTGAGTTTATCCATCACAAACAAACAATCAAAAAATCAAATCTTTCCTCTTTATAACGATACCAATCCCCTGATTCACAAACCGTCGGAAACGGAATCGGATACAAATCCTAAGCTTTGTCTTCAAGTCTATTCTGAAGTGAAGTGAGAGATATAATACATACATTCCGCTTTCGGCAAAGAATATATTCATTATGTTTTCGATTCGGGAACGCTTCCGAAGGTTCGTGAATAAGGGGGCAGAACATGAAATCCTAGGTCTTAAACTCGCTTCTAAGTATGCATAATTTAATGCTTCTACAAATAATAAGTATACACCACAAAATTTTAACTAACGTACAAAGTTTTTTTTTGTGATCCGTGGCTGGTCCCTTAGTAAAAGTTGATAATATTGATGGACCCTATAATCCCTTACAACCCTTGTACTTACTAATTAAAATTTAGTGCCCTCTGAAGCAGAAGGACAGTTGCATAATCCCAGAATAGCAAAATCCCAGATTAGCAGAAGGACAGATTTGCACAAAGGCAGATAATGTACCTGCTGTCGTCGTCAAAAGAGATAGGACCTTATTATCAATTTGTGACCTAAAATCTATTGAAAGTCAATGTGACTTTTCTTGTGTTATATTTACCACAGCGATAAGTTTGTTATATTTACCACATTGACGTCACACATAGTCCTCCAGGTTTCATCTGAATCATTCATGATTCCAGCATTGTTAATGATAACATCGATCTTTCCAAAATCATCAACGACTTCCTCAAAAGCTTCTTTTATATCAACTTCTTTGCTCAGGTCACATTTCACATATTTAACTTTTCCTGGGTACGTTTGGTTAAGTTTGTCGGCTGTTTCGTTTCCCAATTTTTCGGCTATGTCTATGATAGCTATTTTCTAGAAATATCGAAATCGAATATATTTTAAGGTTTTACTCGAATGTTATACGCTAGTTCGTGAGGTTCTTAAACAATATGGCTCTTTCATACCTTTTATATTTAAAGCGACATTACGATCAAATATTGCCTACGTTACTCAGGCAGAATGTAGCTTTCTAATAGTGAAATAATTGTTAACATCTGTCCAGTAGTTTATGAGTTTATTCGTTATAAAGAAAAAGAAAAATATTTCCTCTTTATAATATTATAGCCTACCAAAGTCAAAGTCAAAGTCAAATTTGTTTATTTAATTTAGATTGTTATTTACAATACTTGTGAACGTCATAGAAGCTACGCCATCGGTTCGCAAACCCTACAGCAGGAGGCCTTGGAGAAGAACCGGCAAGAAACTCTAACCCCCTTATTACAAAACGTGGACTAAAGTTAGACCTGGTTTAAAATTCATGCTGATTCTGTCTTTCATTTGGAAAATGAAAGTGACAGCACCAGTTTAGTACCAGTTTTAAACCACGACTATTTTAGTCCACGTTTTGTAATAAGGGGGTAGGGGTTGTTTTTTCTCCCTGTTTTATTTCATACAGGGTCGTCAAATTGAAAAATGACCTTAACATGGTATGATTAAGATCAATTTTCATCACAAATTACACAATGGGTTATGATAAATACAGATAAGATCATAGCGGTGAACAATCCTACTAATATTATAAGTGAAAGTTTAGATGTTTGGATGTTTAGATGTTTGGATGTTTGTTACTCAATCACGCCAAAACGGCTGAACGGATTTGGCTGAAATTTGGAACACAGATACTTTGTAGCCTGAAGAGGAATACAGGCTACTTTTTATCCCGGAAAAATATCACATTCCTGCGGGACAAAGTCGTGTAGTCCATGCGGGCGAAGCCGCGGGCGGTAAGCTAGTTATAAATAACTTAGGAACTCTAGTTAAAGCAATTAGTTAAAGCAAAAAGAAAATACTTCTCTATACTGCAAGTTAAGGACTAAGGATCAAGTAATTTAAGTAACAAAGCAAAGCATGAATTTAATTTTTATAATAATTCATCAGGCTATAGAGCGAATTATGTAATTTATATTATAACTAGTTACTTATTCCTTTGGTCATCATAAATTAAACGTTTATGACTGGCCCGATGACAGATAAGAAGTCTGGTTATCGGAATCAGATAAGTATTATATAAAACTTGTGCCTATCTGAAAGATAACATTGAAAAACAAACGTGTTTGTTAAAATGACGTTGCATTAAAGGTAATCTTTATGATTATTTTAATCGCGTTTTTTTTTAATATCTTCAACAATTTTTTTAGCGGGTTTGCATGTAAATTCCTACAACATTGTGTTGCAAATCGGGCATAATAATAATGGTAATAGTTACCGCTGAAGAAGCAACCCCCGACAAAACTATCGGTCGAGGGACCGCAAAAAGAGGGGTGTTACAGGACCCCCGACAGTGGGAGGGTTTTTTTGTCGGGGGTTGCTTTAAATTTTTAATTAGGTATATTTTTATTTCATTATCTAACTATACTAATATCATAAAGAGGAAAGATTTGTATTTTTGTATGTAATCTATACTTAATCTTTATATATAAAAATGAATCCCTATTTCCCTTGGTCACGACATCACGCGTGAACGGCTGGACCGATTTGGCTAATTTTGGTCTTGAAATGTTCGTGGAAGTCCAAGGAAGGTTTTAAGGAGGGGTAAGTAGGGGTAGAGTAGAAGTTGGGTAGGGGTAGGGTAGTAGGGGTAGGGTAGGGGTAGGGTAGGGTAGGGGTATGGTAGGGGTAGGGTAGGGGTAGGAGTAGGGTAGTGTAGGGGTAGGGGTAGGGTAGGGGTAGGGTGGGGTAGGGGTAGGGTAGGGTAGGGGTATGGTAGGGGTAGGGTAGGGGTAGGAGTAGGGTAGTGTAGGGGTAGGGGTAGGGTAGGGGTAGGGTGGGGTAGGGTAGGGGTAGGGTAGGGATATGGTAGGGGTAGGGTAGAGTAGGGGTAGAGTACGGGTAGGGTAGGGTGGAGTAGGGGGTCGGGCCACGGGAACGAAGTCGCGCTGGGTCAGCTAGTAATATTATAAAGAGGAAAGATTTGTATTTTTGTATGTAACGAATAAACTCAAAAAGTACTGGACCGATTTAGAAAATTCTTTCACCGTTAGAAAGCTACAGTCTTCTCAAATGATTAGGCTATATTTTATCCCGATATTCCCACGGGAACGGGTACCACGCGGGTGAAACCGCGGGCGGCCACTAGTTTTTTATAATAAGACAGATCTTGCAGTAAAGTACATAAATCCATACATAAAATGTAAAACTGTGTTTGAAAAATGAAACATGAAAAATGAAGTATTTAGAAAACATCGACCTGTCCCACAACCAGCTCCGATGTGAGACGGGTCGATTTTTTCTAAATACTTCATTATCCATTTTTCAATAATAAAAATTGCATTGTGAATGCAAAAAGTAAAAATTTAAATAAAGTTTGTTTAATGGAAAATAAAGTATTTAGAAAAAATCGACCCGTCTCACAACCAGCTCCGATGGGACTCGAACCCACGACCTTTCGCTATCCGGGCGACTGCTCTAACCACTGAGCTACGGAGTCGTTGTTAGAGCAGTCGCCCGGATAGCGAAAGGTCGTGGGTTCGAGTCCCATCGGAGCTGGTTGTGAGACGGGTCGATTTTTTCTAAATACTTTATTTTCCATTTTTCTATGATAAAAATTGCATTGTGAATGCAAAAAAGTAAAAATTTAAATAAAGTGTGTTTGTTCGTCCATCCATACAACGTTGGGACGTGAAGTTCAATTTATTATAATTCTCTTTTTTTGAGAAATCTCAAGTGTATCAACAAGTGTATATCAACAAGTGTATGGAGTTTTTTTTAGTGTAAGTATTGTGTTTTCAGAAGTATTTTGTTCTTTACCTTTGCCCCTTCCTTGAGAAATGCTTCAGCAAACAGCGCTCCAAGCCCTGATGCCCCACCGGTTATTAAAAAGGTTTTTCCATTTATATTTTGCTCCGCCATTTTGTCAACACTTATACTCAATACCAAGCCTTATCAGTAATTAGACTATTTATACGTATGCCTATGCGCTGTTGTTTTTATCACAATCTTATCGATGCATTAGACGATCTCCGCTGAAGAGCGTACCTATACATTCGGCCCATTCATGTACCTACTCACAGCCGTCTCTATCGTCTTCTACAAGCCATGCTATGATACGGAACGGCAACATTGCTGTGAACCGGTTTACTCCTCTGAGTACTAAATCCTATGGAGGTGGCATACCTACGAAAAAGTGAGGTGTTACTAAGTCACAATGTAAGAAAATCTTGGAATTCAATTATAAACTACTTCTAATTGTCGTATTAATCGGTCCGTCAAAATCGGTCCAGCCGTTTCAGAGATTAACCGGAACAAACAGACAGACAGACAAAAATTGTAAAACATGTCATTTTGGTATATGTACCGTATATTTAATCATATGCACGTAGTAAAAAGCGGTTATTTAATGTTACAAACAGACACTCCAATTTTATTTATTTGTATAGATGTATAGAAGATATGCCATCTCCATAGGATTCAAGTACTCGAGGTTTACTCGCTGTTTACCTGTCAAACGGTGCAAACGGTGTCAAATCGGTTCACTTAAAATTAGAGTGTGTGTCAGATAACTCTGCACGTGCCTGGCGCGTTTTTGGCGCTAGTTACAGTGCATTTTTTTGTTCTAATGTTATAGAAAAGATTAGTATTCGATTTTTACCGTGCGCAGACTTATCTAACGAGCACTCTACGTTGCCAACTTTATGCGCATGGCTTGTAGAAGACGATAGAGATGGCTGTGACCTACTCTTAGGGCGTTTGTGCACTACCACTGAATTTTACCGATCCGGAAAAAAACGGATGCTTGTATTTTAATAATTAATCATTTATAATAATAATTAATTAAATACAAGCATCCGTTTTTTTCCGGATCGGTAAAATTCAGTGGTAGTGCACAAACGCCCATATTAAGGATTTTTTTTACGTGAAAAGGGGCGGTGCCTGGTGCCAGCGCAAGCACAGGGTGTCGGGCTAAGCGGGCATGCATGCATGAAGCATGGGAGACATTGTTTGTTTCGGTGAATTCCGTGCGCAAACTTTAATTAATTTACTTCACCCGCATTTTTTCGGGAATGCATATGTAGTAGTTTAAAGGCTTGTATGATAATTGAATATTAATTTATCAATGTTATTTTAATAAATTGTAAAATAGTTATTTTTATTTGTTATACTTACTTAGTTATCAAATTACTGAGTATTTTACATGATTTTTCAGGGATTAAAAAAATACTTTTACATTTTGGAATTCCTTCTAAATTGGGGAGGGACTCTTTTAAAAGGATGTTAACGACTTCCAATTTATCCTGTAGAGGGGGTGAGTCCGAAAAAAAGGTATACGTGTTCAAACGTTGTTCATTCAACCAATAAAACAAAATGTGATCTCTTTTTTCCTATATGTCCTATTGGTAGAAAAAGCGTAGGAGGAGCTTGCCACCTCGGGCCCTCCACATTATGACCTAGTTGACGGCGGAGAGAGCAAGAAGTGAGGGGTTTAGTGGGTATTCCCCCTCCCTGATCCCCCATCGAGTATCTGACACTGGATGGAGGATCAGGAAGTGGCCTGGTGAGTCCCACATAACCACCGTCCGCACACCGCACGCGGACGGGGTATGCGTAAATGCATTCCCCTCACAAAAAAAATTGGTAGAAAAAGCGGTAGAAATGAAAGTAAAAACCCGAATAGGTATAAACTCCTACTTGTTCTATTAATAGAATTCGCGGCCCTTTCTCTTTGATTGGTAGAACAAATGGGAATTTAATGTCCTATGTGTTCTATTAATAGAACAAACGGTCAGATGGTAAAAATCCGCGGAAGAGTGGTTAGTACCTACACCAGTATTGTATTGTCTCTCCTCTTCAACTAGCATAAGTTCAAAAACTAAAAACCGACTACTGAAAAATCACGCTCCAAAAAGTATGAAACAAGAAAATATTCTCATCTGAAATTGCAGTGGTCGTATGACCATAACAAAACAATACCTATTCTCATTCTAGGGAAAAGTGGCATACGACCACGACAAATTAATAATTATATTATGTTTATCATAATCATAATATATTTATTGCAAGTCACATAACATTATCGAAGTATTACCGAAATATTTAACCGAGTAAGTAATGATAATCTATTGTTGATTATGATTAGAAGAATTACGTATTGATAATAAGGTGTTTCACTGTTGTTTAGGGCCCATACACACGTTTTTTGTCCGCTCGTTTGTATCGATACGAACGCAAGTCGAACGCTCAGCGAACGCAAGGAAGCCGGCAAGTTTTAACCGTACCAGGCCTGTCTCACTTCCATACAAGCGGCGCAAAATCCCCGAGATATTTACCTACTATTCTAGAAAACAACCTAATTTCAACCTTTTGTATTGCGTATAGCGTTCATAGTACAATAACTGTCTGCCGTCTCGCTTCAATCTGCTAGGGCTGTCAGAGGTACTATTACTTTATCCGTGAAAGTAATACACGCGAAGCGAGACAGATGGCTACACATGCGGATGCGTGCGCTGCGTGTGCGACAATTCGAGCGAGTGCCAGCCTATTCAGACTAGTCCGGTGACCGGACGCTTGCGTTTATCATACCTAAACTCGGGAGTGAAATTTCTATACCGTAAGGTACTTATATATATTCTGTGACCGTACACACAATCCTTGCATTTGTATCGATACAAACGCCACGTTTTACGAACGCAACCAGGAAGCGCGATTGTATTGTATGTACCTATCGCGTCTGTATCGCGTTTATACCGCGTCAGCCGGCCTAGCATAAGCGGCTTTTATCGCGCGATATGATATGGTACGGCAAGTTGTCTTGCTTACCCCACTAAGGTGTAAGCAAAACGGCATGCCGTACCATGTCATATCGCGTGTTATAAGCCGCTCATGCTAGGCCGGCTGTATCGCGTTTATATAGCGCTGTCGCGATGACATCACCTATGAACGAAGATTAAGCTCGTTTGTATTCTAGCGCGCTTGGCCTGCGATCGTTGGATTAAGCAACGTTCGCAATGGTCGGTCACGGGATGGGTGACCAAAAAAACCTTTTCATCTCGAGCTCCTCCGTACTTCGGAAGGCACGTTAAGCCGTTGGTCCCGGCTGCACTTGCAGTCGTTAATAGCCACCAATCCGCACTGAGCCCGCGTGGGTCATGGCTCATTCTCCTTATTCATCCATAAGGAAGGCCAGTGCCCCAGCAGTGAGGACATTAAATGGCTGATGATGATGATGATGATCATGTTTCGATACGAACGCGCGTTCGAAGTTCGTTTCAAATGCGTTTGTATCGATACAAAAGCGCGCTTGCAGCGTTTCATTTGCGACAAAAACGTTTTGAATCTGCCAAAACGCTATGAAAACGCGCAGTCGCCAGCGCGTAAAATAAACGTCGTGTAGAAGGGCCCTAAATGATGAAGATAAAAAATATAATATTATGAAGAAAACGCAGACTCCAGATAACACTCATATAATTATTGATCCAACTTACAGGTACAGGCATAGTACAGGTATAACAATATAGATACAGTCGACGTCTTAGTGAACTTATCCCCTCGAGGCTAGTTTGAAGAATGACCTCTCTTTGCTCGTTAATCGGGCTCAAGTCTAGCTACCCCCCCACCAATTTTACCACAGATTAGCCTATTAAATTTAACAAAATGGCGGCAAGAGACGGCATTACCAGTGTTGCTATTAAAAAATATGAAAAACCTTCTAAAATCATGACATTCGGCCATCTGATAACGTGCTGTCTCCCGACGCACATATAAAAATTATTTAGAATCAATTAATTAGGTAAGTATACAGCTAATATACTGATACACAATTATTCTCAATAGTAAAGTCTTACAACTATGTACCTATTTAGGTTAATCTTATAGTGATAAAAACCTTAAGTTAAAACTTAAAACATAATTGAAACAAATACATTATATTACACAATGCTCAACAATAATCTTTTAAGGAAGCCGATGACTTGTTTAGAATATAGATATTATCGTGAAAATATTGTTTTAGTAAATCGTTAAGTAATACATAATCAAATAAAATAAATTATCAATAACAAACTAATCTAAAACTATTTGAATCAATGTATAAATTAACATAATCATGACATTCGTTAACAATCGACTATTATTACTTAGAAAACTTATTTTGAAACTATACTTGTTATATAATCATGTATTGTGTAAGTAAGTATATGGAATGATTAAAGTAAAGTCTGGTTATAATCTATAAGCATTAGTTATGGGTCATAAAAGAAAAATGGATTAGCTTGGTACTAGTTTACATCAATGCATTGTCAGGAGCTACATTCAAGAATATTAGATGGTGTCAGAAGCAAAATCCCTAAGAATGTTACATTAGGAATAGGTAGGTACAGAATTTAACTTTAACCTGATAACTAGACACCCTTATCACTTCACTCAAATAGTGGAAAAAGCAACTACGAGTCATGAAAGGATTAAAGACCTAATATTAGATGAATTTAACTATCGCTAAGTTTGACCTAGTTTAGTCCTTACAAAAACAACTGTAGGCCTCTGCACAGTTACCAATTTTTACCCAGATATGAGTAACAAACCAAGTTATAGATACGTATTTACCATAGTGCACAATTTGTAATAAATCAAAATATGAGTTAGGACAACTAAAGGAATTATTTAAAGGCATGTTCGTAATAGGCATTATTACCGATTAATTTAAATATTCTTATAAGGAAGTTACACTGATAATGAAGATGCCGCAGGTACAATTTGAACCGTCACAGCAACAATTTGCTTTTTCAACTTGTCAACCAGTTGTCCAAGGTTTCCAGAGCATTCTTTTCCAGCACCAAATCTTAAATGCATCTATTCTCTGCCTCTGTTAGAATAGTACAATACATGGTTCCACTCCGTACATGAAAATCAAAAGATCATATTATTATCATTTCTAATGAATAAGTTAATGATTTTAAACAAGTTCGCAATTTAATATCAAAACTTAAAAATGTCTACAAGGTATTCTCATACGAGCATGACCCGCATCCTTATCAACAAATATTCATATTACTATGAATAATATTAGTGTAAATAGATTTAATAATTATAATTGGGATATGAAGAAGTATATTCATGGATAGAAATAGAACAAGTAAAATCATGAACAGCTTTTCGCCCAAATGAATTAACTACACGATGATTTCCCGTGAGAATAAAATATCCTCCCGGGGTCAAAAGAAGCCGATATGCTATTCCACAGACAAAAGATTTCAAAGATCCGTCCAGCCGATAGCCGTGATTGGGGAACAAACATACAAGCTTTTGCAATCATAATAGTAAAATGAGATAAGATACATGACATGATAATATATACTTCAATATAAGTCAATTTCAGTATCAGCGATCCACTCGTCTCAATATCCGACTTACAACCACAGCCCACGATGATCATCATCACAACAACGATCACTCTGTGATCTGCACCTTCAGTATCATATTATCTCCTCTCATTACCACAGCACGTACACTCTGCTGTCTCCAGTTTGTATGCTGTGTTGGTTCGTACGTTCAAGGGTAGCGGGATCCTCATTATTATATTAACTCGATGCTAGCTCATGATAAGTACCTACTGGATGCTACAATTGGCATCTGAAAGCAGTAAACTCACAACACACATAGTAACCAAATCAATTTTATTAATCATTCAAAAGAAATAGATGTATCTGATAATGAATCAATAGAAATAAATGTAAGTATATGAATTCTCATATTCTTTTATAAACATTAGTATGTAAGGTACTTAGTAACTTCAACCATAGTAGAAACAAATGATCAACTGACCAGATCTAAAAAAATATGGAAATGATTACTACACAATATGTGAAGGAACTTCAAAGGTCCGTGAGAATGGTAAACTGCTAAGAATTTTAGTATCACGAGCCTACCAAATGAGACGGTAAATTTGACAGATCTACTTGATTTTTGGTTTAATAAAGATATTAATTCTCATTAAAATAACAATAAATTAGATTCACATAATTTGAAATCATATTTTGTCAATACGTACACTAGGACGGTAGTATTAAAATCCTCAAAAACTAATTATAAATCATACCGCCAATAACAATAAAAACACGGAAAAACTAACTTGGTATGCTACAGCAGTGGTTACTTGTGGCTTTATTTGTTAGAACAAGTTTAAAACATGAATTAAAATGTTTGCATGAAGCTGTATAGAACATTTTAATAAATTGAGAGGTGTGATTGAGCAATAATCGTTTTACTTTATTTTGCTTAATTAGGAAAACATCAGTTACAACTTGACAGTGTAATAAACACGATCTACTTAAATGCACTATGGACTGTTTACATGTTTTTGCATTAAAAACATAATTTCATCACTATGTTAATGAAAACAACTAGAATAGATATCAGTGAATGCTTCTTGCAGTGCTGTCTAAGCAACTAAGTATTTCTGCTTTTGATTTGCATCTAAATCATTAAGAGAGATCTAGAACACTACGCAGTACGCACAAATAGCAAAATAGCTTCTAGTGATTTTGGCTGTAAAATTTTCCATCCGTCTAAACCAAAACTGAGTTGCCCGGAAGAAACCGCAGTAAGACGATAAGGCCACCATTTGGTTAACAGTTTGTTATCTTTGTATTATTATTATTATTTCGTGTGTGATTGTTCCGTTCGTAATATTGTGTACAAATAAAGAATTAATCTATGTATCTATCAAACTAGGTACTTAGATAAAGAATCTTCGACGTTCCCGGAAAAATGTAAAGAATGATGATTTCTAATCAGTCTTATGGCTTTATTGTCTAATTATGTAGAAGACTCGGAAAAGTATGTTCCTGATAAACTTTCTCTAGCACTCATCCACAATTTAGTTTGAGTTTAAATAAAATTTGAGATTTAAGTTTGCCACTAAACTCAAATTTAAAAAGTCAAGCATAGTGAATTCTTTTAAATTAAGCTACATATAACAAAAATAATAGACGAAATGTCCACTTGAACAAAGTTACAAAAAATAAAATAAGTAATAGGAAATAGTAAATTTTGGATATCTTTGCATACCTACATTGCTTCCATCCCGAACTAAGTAACTCAAGCACTTGTGTTATGGCATTTGGGAACAACGACGGGGATTACCACATACAATCGGGCAGAATGTTGAAAAGTCCGCTTTAAACATTCACCCGACAGGGAATCGAACCCGGTAGGTACCTCAGAGACAGCGGCACCCCGAAAACTATGCGTACGTACACCGTATCTACAACACTGCTATGGAGATTGTTAAGCTTATACCAGAAATTAATATTGTTTCCATAGTTAAAAGGTCTATAACAATCTAAGTGACACAGATCACAGTTTATAAAAGTATTACCCAATCGCAATCTTGGAATACTAAATTCGCGACTTTAATAGTGTGCTCTTATTCAAAAGTGAATCGTCATCATGTCCAATCTTATCAAGATCAGAAATACATCCAGTTCTGCGTAAAGGTCACCTGGGCATAGACCTAGGCATAGAAAAACAAACCTAGCTCATGGATATTGACCACTCATGAGAATCAAGATATGGTATGGATTTCGTATAAATGGAAACTAAGGTAATTATAAAAATCTTAAATAGATAAGACAATAACCCCTACTCAAATTATGGAGCATGTGGATACTTATTATGCAAGGAAAAAGAAATGATGCAAACATAATTTAGTATATAAATATCTTTATAAGTAAGTAGGTACTATGTTGCGATAATTAGAGCGCATATTGACAATAATACTTTAAAGGTATCTACTGCTACAGCTGTGGTACCTACTAGATACTCAATGTCAAGCACGTAGGCAACTGTAGATTTAAAAGGCTTTTCATTCTTCCCTAAAAGTATTTTGATAACATCTAAATGATTCTATGAAAAGATAAGTTTTTATAGTTTTGTTTTGTTTTAGGTAGACCTTTACAAACTTTATTTAAGGGGGTGTTACAATCAATTTAGTCGGTTATGCGAGATGAAAATTAAATCTTAAATAGTTTTATTCGATATGCAAATAAATAAACATGAAACATTTTAATCAAAACAACTTCAATACTTTCCCATAAAAAAAATGCTCTGCATCATCTCAAATCCTCTTTGACCAGATTCAGCTACGAAGAAAGGGTATTCCTCCTTCGCTCAAGACTCCCCTGGGTCGGCCACGTCACCCTGGAGGCCTACCAAGCGGCGCACCAGGTGGCGCGGGCCGTATTCGTCCTCAGATGCTATTTACCTTGGAATGTATACATTATTCATCGGCAAAAGATCGTTCCGTGTCATTCTATAATAAAATCATTAGGTTATCAACACAATATGCCCTTCAGGAAAATTCATGATTTATACTGTTCACTAGCTACAGTAGCTACCTACATCCTTTATTATTTACAAAAACCATTTCTTTTATTAAGAGCTACTTATCTAGTGCAAAAATGTAAAATGAGTATTGTAAAAACAAGAATAAAACGTTTGAAATTATCTTTGTTCTGTTGTAGTTTCATTTAAATCTAATAATCTTAAAAGTGGCCATACGGGTAGTAAACCAGTATGAAATATAAGTAGGTACTCATTTAACCAGCCTGTGAGAAACGTACTCACTTAACATTTAAACATATTCAGACGAATGTATGCCACCAACATACATCGTTCGTACTCTTAAATCCGGCGAGTGTATGCCACAAACATATACCGCCCCCTTAATTCCGACGAGTGTATGCCACAAACATACATCGTCCCCTAATATCCGACGAGTGTATGCAACATACATACATCGCCCTCTAATATCCGACGAGTGTATGCAACATACATACATCGCCCCCTAATATCAAATTCAATTTAATGCATTTCAACAAACAAATTCAATGTATCTCTTATAACCAGTGAGCATGCATAGCTTGCTCACTCAACCCAGTGAACACCTTATATTTGTTCGCTCATCATTAAAAATTAAAAATATTCACATTAGAGATATCCAAATTCACGTAAAGACTTTCATATTTAAATATTTAAAGATACCATATTAAAATATTTGTATTTAAACTCATATTCATAGTTCAAGCAATTTATATTGCTATTCACGGTGTTCATATTAATTGAATCCACAAAATTTGTACCTATTAATTAATATATCAATAAATAGAAAGCCAGAATTCAATTGTAAGTAAGTAATACGTACCTATTAAACCAATCTTACCAGTAACGTAGGTAACCAGTAAGCATACATGACTCACTCAACCCAGAGAACAACACGTTCGCTCAATACATTAAAAACAAAGGAAAATTAGTAATAATTAATTTCAATAATATTAAGATAAATGAAATGTGAGCAACCAATCATAAATTATTCTTACTCTTTACTACTTCTTACTAGCTTCATAACTTATAGTTTTCTTTTATTTACTGTTGGTATTAGATACCACGTTAAAACATGGATTGTATGCAAGATTTAGTAGCCATAAGTGATTTCACTCTGTGCAACAGTAAAGGCAATCAAAACTAGCTCCAATTAGTGCTAGCACTAATTACTTAAAACATTACATGTAGGTACACAGCCAAAACTGCCAGTCCTAGCTCCATGTGTAAGATTATAAACAACATAAACAGCAAGTACTCTTATAATATAATAATGCCAATCATCTCCATTAATTCTGTACAATCCACATTTAATACATCATGTAAATTAAACAACAACAATCAAGATATTATGCCAGATTCATGGTACGCTATGATCGTGCCATACGAAAATATCTACTACATACCCGCGTTTAAAATTATGTAAGTATAATCGGAGGGTAGCCCCGACCGTACACGAACACAATTAATCAATTCAAATAAAAGTGTGATCTAGTTTATGTCCGTTCCGTCGGAGAGTAGCCCCGACCATGTACGGAACACAATCCGCCACACAAATATTCCAATTTTAACGCTTTAGATTTAACTAACACGATCGGAGAGTAGCCCCGAACACGAATTAGTAAAATCTTAGTACTAAGCTACCCATATAGACTTTTTAAATTATGTTAGTATAGTCGGAGGGTAGCCCCGACCGTATACGAACACAATCAATTAAAACACAAATGCGATTTAGTTTATGTCCGTTCCGTCGGAGAGTAGCCCCGACCATGTACGAAACACAATCCACCGCAAAGGTATTTAAAATATCATTTAGATAAAAAAATACGCATTAACATGGAATCTGGAATATTTATCCTTTCTCTGCGTGAAGAGAATAAAATAACTCGTTTGGCATTACTATAGCACAGAATAAGCAAATTATTCTTATTATCAGGTTTAGAAATAAACTTACGTGGGTACTTTACCGCTTCTGAAATATGAAGAAAACGCAGACTCCAGATAACACTCATATAATTATTGATCCAACTTACAGGTACAGGCATAGTACAGGTATAACAATATAGATACAGTCGACGTCTTAGTGAACTTATCCCCTCGAGGCTAGTTTGAAGAATGACCTCTCTTTGCTCGTTAATCGGGCTCAAGTCTAGCTACCCCCCCACCAATTTTACCACAGATTAGCCTATTAAATTTAACAAAATGGCGGCAAGAGACGGCATTACCAGTGTTGCTATTAAAAAATATGAAAAACCTTCTAAAATCATGACAATATACATAATAATGAAATTTTTACTTTTAGTCTACTGAACTTTTTATGAAGAACTTATTACAGAATATTTTGTAACTATCAATCAATGGGCACCCGTAGCATACGCGTTCTACGATTTCTCGTAGCACGTAGCCTACACAGCTACGAAATTCGTAGCTACGCGAATAGCTTCGTAAAGCCAATGGTACATTTTGGAAAGGGTTTTTTTATTCAAGAACTAGCGGTTTCGATCAACAATAGTACTAGATGAAGGCTCACGAACTATAATCAAAACTTTCTATGGCACCTTTTAACGGAGAAAAGAGGTTAATAATGTTACGGTCTTACGTCATAAATGACAAGAACGAGGTACTTATAAATATACTCGCAACACTCGCAAGTGGCTCAATGTGGGCTCAAGTGGTAGTGTAATCGCTCGGCCGTGTTTGTCACTCCAACAATATATCTAGACCTAGGTGTAATAATATATTAAAATATAACATATTATAATATTAATTTATCATGGTTGTTTTTCTATTTTGACGATAAGTAAGTATTAAAAAAATATCCTGAATCGAGCTCTCATTTTTCACTTCTATTTTCCATTCCGTCATATTTGTCATCCCGTGGCTTACAGCACGTTTCATTTGCGACAAAAAACGTGTAAAATTTGTCAAAACGCGATGAAAACGAGCAGAGGACGCGCGTATCAAATACGCGCGTTGTCAGCGCGTGAAAAAACGTCGTGTTTAAGGGCCCTATTGCCAAAAAACCGTGTACGCCCAAAATACTAGCATTTTTTTTGACGACCGATTTGGCGCAGGGATAGGCTGCCTGCCTTCTGCGCCAGAGGTCTCGGGTTCGATTCCCGAACAAGACAAATATTTGTGTGCATGAACATGTCTATTTATCTTGGTCTTGGTGTTTTCTATGTATATTAAGTATGTATTTACAAACAAAAAGTATTTAAGTATATATTTATCCATTATCAAGTTTTCCGTGACACAGTTTATTAATGAAATTTACATGGGCTTAGATAATTGGTGTGATTGTAAAAAGTTATTTATTTATTAATTTATTTATTTCCACATGAGACTATTATTATCCTTACTGCAATTGAACGTTAATAGAATTATAAGTTTCATTGCATTTTGCGATGAAACATGACGAGAAAAGCCTATTACCTACTTTTCTGCGGTTTGCTGCTATTGAAAACCAATTTATTTTCTCAGTTGCAATTACTTAAGTAGTTATGGGTATTTTTAGCGTAAACTAAATTATTTTTCTTAGATGGTATATTTCAGATTTAGCAGCAAATGTTACTGAAAATGATGATACTTGAAAAAATCGACCCGTCTCACTCACACAACTAGCTCCGAACCCACGACCTTTCACTGTCCGGGCGAATGCTCTAACCACTGAGCTACGGAGCTGTTTACATTGGAGCTCAGTCAAAGTGTATATATTCTTTGGCTCAGTGGTTCTAATACTATTTTTTTTATACTAATATTATATAGAGGAAACATTTGATTGTTTGTTTGTTTGTTTGCATCAAATAGGTTCCGAAACTACTTAGAAAATTCTTTGACCATTAGAAAGCTACACTCTTCCCGAGTGACATAGGCTATATTTTATCCCGATATTCCCACGGGAACGGGTACCACGCGGGTAAAACAATTCGCTAGTTCATTACCCAGATAAGCCTGAAACTCTTTTTTCTCGTAGATTTTTAAAGTTTCTAAATATATGAAAAACCCGTTTCAAATTAATAAAGCAACGATGCTAGATTTTTTCATTTCTCAAAACCCATGTATGGGTCGGTCGGCTTAAGTGGGTTTAAGAAAATGTATTGTGATTGCATAATAGTAAAAATAATCAGTAAATGTTAAAATCTTATCACAGATAATATAATACTATATTAGTAACATTAGTAAGATTTTTACACAAATAAAGGTAAGTGTATGAATTCATACTAATATTATATTGGTGAAAGTTTGTATCTTTGTCCGTCTTTCATGTCAAAACGGAGCAATGGATCGACGTAATTTTTGGTATGGGGATACAGAATGACATACCTAGGATACTTTTTATCCCGAAAAAAACATTCCCGAGGGTTAACGTCGTATTGTCCACGCGGACGAAGCCGCGGGCGGAAGGCTAGAGAATTTTTTTTCCGTGTTCTGAGGCTAGTAAGTACCTATGTTATTCTTCACATCATTAATTTATAGGGAAGCAATTTTTTGGATCATTGTCACAAAATGATTTTTATTGAACACAAAAATATTATAAATGTGTTGATTGATAGGCCAAAGTGATGAAAAAGGGAAAGAAATATGTTTACATCAAATCAAATTGGATGGAAAATAATGTAAAAAGATATTTCCTTCATAAATAGCCCATTTACTATGCCATTTACGTTTATTTATACAAGTTTTACGCGCCCGAATGATTAGACATACACTACACACATATAGTTACACACATAGGGAGAGCGAAAACACCATGTAGGTAGCTAGGTACGCGGGGCGCAGTGCCGCGACGCTAAATTCAGCGATGCGCGGTGCACCGCGGAAATAGGCGGAAGTATCTAAATGTAACTAAAGCTTCGATCAACAGACCACCTACTAGGTGTTATTGTTGATCGAACAACTAAAGAGGTATATTAACCTTTGTGATTCCAGGGTCTTTTTTAATGGCCCATTTTTTATGTAAACAAAGCACTTGAGTGCGCGGCTATCGCTATCCCGAACATCTGGTTATACTTAGGCCGTCTTTGGTTACATTTATGATAAGCTGAATAACAAGGCGATATTTTAAAACTGTTTCGACAGTTTTACGATATGTTTTATTTTTATAATGGTCGTTCGAACTTGACCTTTGAGTAAACAAAGAACAATAGTGCGCTCCATGCGATATCTTTTTTTTTCACATAGTTATCGATAAAAAAACATATAAGAAGTATATATATTTAGAATCTACATGAAAAAACCTATCTGATAAGAATATAATATATTGAAAAAAATTTTTTACAAAATTTTTTGAAATTTTCAAAAAACTAATTACTTCCGGTTTCAAAAAAAAACGAAATTTAAAGTTTTTTACTTATTTTTTCTTCTGGATCACATATTATAGTGTATTTTTATAGTAAGACGAGTTTATCTCTCTTTTGAACATCGAAAACCGCATACAAAACAGATAAAAATTGCTATACTAACAAAAAAAAACAATTGGGGGTAGTTGCTTGCGCGTGTATACACGCGCCTGGTAGTTGAGAGGATTCGTTATAGATAGCTCGCTTTTTAAAATTGACAGAGGGAATAATCGCCTTGACCCGGCACGGTCAAGCGTGAGTCATCATATAATAATAATTATAATTTATTTCATAATCATCCATAGTTGTAAGTAACATAGGAACTTAATTCTAGTGTTAGTATACATTCAAAATTATACAAAAAATAACACCTAGGAAGTCACCTGCCGTGGGTAGATACAGATAATACTGTCGCAGTAAGATAGAAAAAGCCGTAATATGGCTAGGAATATAATATGTACCGCAAGATAGTTATACGAAAGCTTGTAGCTTGCAGTTTTGTGTTGTATAAAAACAATAATGGCGGTCGCTTCGCTGCGCTTCGCGATCGCCTTAAATTTCTAACCTATCACGTGTTCTATTCAATTATTTCTTTAAACAAATCTAGTAATATAATTATGTCACTAAACTTGAACCGTATTATAATAAAATTATATTACAAGTAATATAGTAAATAAATCGCTTTCGTATAACAATCTTACGGTATATAATTATGTCCCTAGGGATATAACTATATTATTACGGCTATAACTATCTTACAGCGACATAACCAAAGCTGTAATAATGCTGACCCGAATGTGTGTAGGTACCCTTAGATAAGATGGTGGTAGCTATAACTAGCCAGTTGCGACACACTAACGGCCAGAATTAATAACCTATCCACAGATAGGGATAGGTGTGATCCAGATTAGTTGCTAGGCAATACCTAGCAACACCCTAGCAACTGTCGTTAATTCTGTGTTAATATCAAGCGTTGCGTAGCAACTAATCTGGATGGCACCTATCCCTATCTGCGGATAGGTTATTAATTCTGGCCGTTAGATGGTAGTAGTTAGCTAGCCAGGCGGACTTAGAACAAGTCCTACCACCGACCAAACTGGGGATCAAACTCAGGGTTTGGGGGACTACCGGCAAAAAAATATGGATGTGAGCATGACTTTCATTTAACATTATTTTGAAGACCATATTCACTATGCCCATATTGTACATAATATGCTCAATATTTTTTAACCGGTAGCTCCCCCGATATAGCTGGTAGGTATCATTAGACCACAGATGTGGGTAAATTTCTCACAAACATATTTACTCCAACGTTCTTTACTTAGACTTAACGTCTCTGTTTACAACTTAGACTAAGTTTTAAGTTCGTTAACTAACTTCAAGTTGTCGATAAGATGTTGAGAGTTTTTACTGCCACTTCTGATAAGAAAAATAGCATTTGACAACTACGCAGACAAACATATTATTAGAAGTGTATTTTGTAAACGAAGCAAAAAGATTTTTTTATTCTTATTTTTTTATGTCTGCTGGAAAACAGCCTGTTATTTTATGTACAGTCAAAGAATATAATTTCCTTACCATTTCGTTAAAATGTTATTGGACATTCGCAATGCAATAAGGTTGAAATGTAATTTCATTTCATGAATCTTTGTGAAATATGATTTAAAGAGCATTGAATCACTACGTTTAATATGATTGTCAACTTATTTAGTTATAGCGGATCCTCGCGTTTTCACCCGCGTGGTACCCGTTCCCGTGGGAATATCGGGATAAAATATAGCCTATGTCACTCGGGAAGAATGTAGCTTTCTAATGGTCAAAGAATGTTCTAATTCGGTCCAGTAGATTCGTAGCCTATTCGATGCAAAGAAACAAACAATCAAATCTTTCCTCTTTTACAAGCTTTTATTTTAACTTGCAGTGTATGTATGTATGTATGCATGTATGTCCGTTCGGGTCAAATCTTGCAAGCTTAATTTGACCCACTTCCCAGTGTCCGATTGAGCTGAAAATTTGTATGCAAGATTGGTTTAGATGACAATACAATATTAAAGCACAGTCAGCAAAAAAGCTTGTCATAAAAATGAATTTTTTTACTAAAAACTTTTTAATATTAGTATAGACTAGGCAACAGATTAACGTAACTAGAGCACAAAGTAAAAACTACTAGAGTGCTCGTCAGATAAGTCTGCGCGCGGTAAAAATCGAATACTAATCTTTTCTATAACATAAGAACAAAAAAATGCACTGTAACTAGCGCCAAAAACGCGCCAGTCACGCGCAGAGTTATCTGACAAACACTCTACGTTAGGTACTATTATATATTCTGTGGTATTAACTAGAGTCCGCGTTACATAACTTGGCATTTGTCAGAGGGCGCCATTTAAATACCACTTTAAACTTCCATCAACAATAGTTGTTATTGTTGATCGAAGACTGTAGAAGACATATTTTTTTATATTTTTTTTTTTTTGGAATCTGTCTTTATTTTATTATGCTAACGCTTTTGTATTGTGCTTTGGGTGGGCGCTAATAGCTGCGACACAGTTTGACTATTTAACGTTTATATAGTTTGTAAACTTTTTATAGATGCTCGATAAAATATTTGTATTTGTATATTGGACACAATCACATACTTCTTGGTCCAATACCAAGATAAGTAGCTTTAGCCCCTGTGATATGGCATACTGGAACAATAACGGATACACCTAGACCCTTAGAATAGTTATTCTAAGACTAGACCCCAGCGATACTTAGCAGCAACGTGAAAACCGGCGCGTACAGTGCTTTTCTGTTCAGGTGACAGGGGCGCTATGTACCTACGTTTTTCTTTTTTTTTGTAGCAATTTAACCGGCCCTGACTTCTAAGACTTTCAGCCGCCAGCAGCGCTATGGTTGGACACAACAACATACAAATTTCTTGGGTTGGACATCAACATGACAGCAGAATGACATTTTAAAAAAACCATGGAAGTATTAACTTCCATGAAAGTTACTACACACACTAAACTACTTCCATGAAAAAAACAAGGTAGTTTTTCATTTTGGCCACCGGAACAGAAAAGTTTGTGGCACTGTACACCACTCGGCCAGGACAGCTGACCTTTAAATAGAAAATAATGGTTTCTTTGCGATGTGAATGCAAATGAGGCATTGATAACTTTCTGATGGCCAAGTTCAAGCTAAGAAAGTATGTCCATCTCATCTAGAGTTCTAACTACATTAATAAACGCCTTTGTAGAAAAAACCGGACACTTGCTTTATGCTGACGACCTTCGTGGCCGGTTCTGCTATCTCCCAACGGACTCGCTGTCACACCGTTTTGTCACACTGGTGTGAGTACGAAGAATTTTTTTCTCATTTTCCACACTGGTGTGACTACGAAGAATTTTTTTCCTAATAGTCACACCATTTTCAAAAAGTCATACTTGACGTAAATCACTTGATAATTTGATACCAGTTTGATACCACTTTGATACAATATACGTAATATAATATATATTATTAGCTGAAAGTACCAGGGTTGCATTGCTAACCAGGAGTTGTTTTAGATGTTTTGAGTTTTATAGGCAGCAGCATTTTAAGTAGGTATACTCGTAATAACTCCTGGTTGCTTAGGCTGCCCTGGTACTTTTTGTTCAATATTTTTCCAATATGCCTAGTGCCTAGTAGGTACTTCATCGACTCAGGGGGGCTAACTTATCCTTTATGAAGTAGTAATGTGGGAAAAAAATCTCCCGTGTTAGGTACTACTAGTGTGTGTTAGATAACTCTGCGCGTGACTGGCGCGTTTTTGGCGCTAGTTACAGTGCATTTTTTTGTTCTTATGTTTTAGAAAAGATTAGTACCTACATAACACAGGTAAAGATTTTTTTTCTAACCAGTCGCAACTCTACTTACCTCCTCCATAGCTATGTTATCCTGGTACTTTAGAATCCAAAAGTTCGCAAATAAACCGTTACTAGAATGCCAAGTACATATTAAATTTATCATAAGGTTGTTATAGCTTGTAGCTGACTGTACATAAATAAATGTGCTGACTGTACGTAAAATCGGAAGGTGCCAACTCGCGCGCGCTCACAAGTTTCACACTCGCGAGTTGACGAATAAGTCAGTTTGCAATCCATGTTATAAAATATGCACAAACAGGGTATTTAATTTCCCCGCACTAGTAGTGTGACAACAAGTCTCATGTTTTGGTAGCTTACTAATATTCACACCAAACAGTGTGACTACGAAGAAAAAAATGCTTCGTAGTCACACCAGTGTGACAAAACGGTGTGACAGCGAGTCCGTTGGGTGCTATCTCTAGAGGTCTCGGGTTTGATTCCCGGTTGGGTAATTTTTTTTTTTTTTGCGTTCACAATGCAATTTTTATTATTAAAAATTGAAAATGAAGTATTAGAAAAAGTCGACCCGTCTCACAACTAGCTCCGATGGGACTCGAACCCACGACCTATCACTGTCCGGGCGAATGCTCCTACTAACCACTGAACTTAACTTAGACTCCGTAGCTCAGTGGTTAGAGCAGTCGCCCGGATAGCGAAAGGTCGTGGGTCGATTTTTTCTAAATACTTCATTTTAAATTTTTCAATAACTTTTAATGTTTTTCAAGCCCTTGAAAACTAGGTGTTCCCAAATTGGCACGGCGGGCAAGAATGGGTAAATTTTAACGAAACCAACTAAATGTAGGAAAAATAGCTTCATGAATGGTATTAGCCTACTACGTAAGTGCGGAACAGCTAAAACCTACGCAAAAACGCTTAGGAAAATATATCAATAATTTTCCACGCATAAGGGTCGGCTTGCACAGAAATATCTATAGTTTTGAACGGAAAAAATTAAAACCAAAGAAATTAGACTATTTTGCTTCCACAATGCAAAATTTTAATTATTGAAAATGAAGTAGAAAATATCGCACTTTCTCACATCACAACTAACTTCGATGGGACTCGAACCCACGACCTCCACTGTCAGGCGCTAGTTAACCATTGACCTACAGAGTCGTTTCTACGTTTCCATCGTTTCAATAACTCTGTAGCTCAGTGGTTAGAGCATTCACCCGCACAGTGAAAGGTCGTGGGTTCGAGTCCCATCGGAGCTAGTAGTGAGACGGGTCGATTTTTCTAAAACGTACTTACTTGATTCTCAATATTTTCGAAATGAGACAATCCTACTATCCTACTAATCCTACTATAATCACTACATAGTATAAAACAAAGTCGCTTTCTCTGTCCCTATGTCCCTTTGTATGCTTAAATCTTTGAAACTACGCAACGGATTTTGATGCGTTTTTTTTTAATAGATAGAGTGATTCAAGAGGAAGGTTTATATGTACTTTTTATCCCGATATTCCCACGGGAACGGGAACCACGCGGGTGAAACCGCGGGCGGCCGCTAGTATTATAAATGTGAAAGTTTAGATGTTTGGATGTTTGGATGTTTGTTACTCAATCACGCCAAAACGGCTGAACGGATTTGGCTGAAATTTGGGACACAAATTCTGTGTAGCCTGGAGAGGAACATAGGCTACTTTTTATCCCGGAAAAATATCACATTCCCGCGGGATAACGTCATGTAGTGCACGCGGGCGAAGCCGCGGGCGGAAAACTATTTTATATATAACTGTTTTATGTAGAAGAAGTATATTTTATCTACTAAGAGGAAAGATTTTTATTTTTTACTTGTTTGTTTGTATGTTTGATAAGGATAATCTCAAAAGCTACTAGAACGATATGAAAAAGCTATATTATTCCTGAGTGATAAAGACTACCTTAACTCGATATTCCCACGGATTACACGGGATTACCACGCGGTGCAGTGTGTGAATAATATATATATTTGACGACCGATTTGGCGCAGGGGTAAGGATACCTGCCTTCTGCGCCAGAGGTCTCGGGTTCGATTCCCGAACAAGACAAATATTTGTGTGCATGAACAATTGAACATGTCTATTTGTCTTGGTCTGGGTGTTTTCTATGTATATTAAGTATGTATTTTCAAACAAAAAGTATTTAAGTATATATTTATCCGTTATCAAGTTTTCCATGACAAAGCTTCTCATTGAAATTAACATGGGCTTGATAATTGGTCTGATTGTAAAAAGTTATTTAGAAAAATGGAAAATTAAGTATTTTGAAAAAATCGACCCGTCTCACAACCAGCTCCGATGGGACACGAACCCACGACCTTTCGCTATCCGGGCGACTGCTCTAACCACTGAGCTACGGAGTCGTTACGAGATGCGTCGAATTTATCAAATAATAGGTCTTTACCTATGAAATTGCCGTTTTGTATGGAGATTTCTGTAATTATTTTTTTTCCATACTAACGTTTTTGTTATTATTTAACGACTAATATTATGTAAATTTACAAAATTTTACACACGTATTTATGGACATTTTAACTACTAAATGACACATTCGTTAAGAGAAAAAAAATTTTCTTTCACTAAGTTACAACTAATAAAGTACAATTCTGGAAACAAAAATAGTCGTAACTTTCGGAATAAGTTTTTTCTATGTAAATAATCAAATATCGTGGTTATTAAATTATCAAAAGTTGCTCGATACAGTCCTTAATGTAACACAATATTAAAGAAATTATATATTTCTAATATTATAAAAGTTGTTAAGTTATATGTACAAAAGAAAAAAACGGCAATTTCATATGTAAAGACCTATTACTTCTTACGCGCTATATAGCCAGCGTTAATTTCATCAATGTGAAGATATTACTACCCCCACACGCGAAAGAAATACCTTTCCAGATATTTGACAATCGCTAAAGAAGAAATTACTATGGCAAGTTATTTAAATGTTTACTTTTGTGCAATCACAATGCAATTTTTATGATAGAAAAATGGAAAATGAAGTATTTAGAAAAAATCGACCCGTCTCACAACCGTCCCATCGGACCTGGGTATACCGAAGTTTCGGGTTTTACGTTTCAGAGTAGGCCCTCTGGTTGTGAGACGGGTCGATTTTTTCTAAATACTTCATTTTCCATTTTTCTATCATAAAAATTGCATTGTGATTGCACAAAAGTAAAAATTAAAATAAAAGTTATTTATTTATTTATTTATAACTAGCTTTCCGCCCGCGGCTTCGCCCGCGTGGACTTCACGACGTTATCCCGCGGGAATGTGACTTTTTCCGGGATAAAAAGTAGCCTATGTTCCTCTCCAGGCTTCAAAGTATCTGTGTTCCAAATTTCAACCAAATCCGTTCAGCCGTTTTGGCGTGATTGAGTAACAAACATCCAAACATCCAAACATCCAAACATCTAAACTTTCACATTTATAATATTAGTAGGATATACGAACCCCCTTTTGTGAAGTTGGTTAATCACAGTAGCCACCTAGCCGCCTCAGTGTACGTCGAGTATCAGTGTCTGGGTGTGCGTGGTCAGTACGCGCAGCGTAATGGTGCATTTAATTAATATTGTGCGTGGACCAGCCGGCAGCGGGGGGTTAAAGAGAGTAGAGTGGCCGGGGAGCGTTACAAATGAAAAATTAAGTGTTTAGGGTTTACTTATTTTGCATTGAGAATGGTATTTTTATGATAAAAATACAAAAAAGAGTTTGAGGCAAGTTGGTTTCTTAGTACAATTACCTATACCTATGTAAATAAATAGTTATTGTTAGCGCTAAAAGATTATCTGATAAATTATTAGACAATTCAAAATTATCACTTAATTAAAAGTTTCAAAGGAAACTGCTATCATATTTCTTTATAAAAGAATATATTGAGTCTATTTTACAGTTTTCGTAAAAAATAATAGTAATATTTTATGGTCTAACAGATTTTTTGTTAATAAAATTAGTTAGCCTGAAGTAACTTTAAGTAACTTTTCTGAAGTATTGAAACTAAATACCTATAAGAAAATTTCTAGCCGTCTCACAACATAAGTAGCTCCGAAGGGACTCGAAGCTACGACCTTTCACTGTCCGGGCGAATGCTCTAACCACCGAGCCACGGATTCCCTAAGTTTTCGCTTAAATTTTCATTGTCTTCTTATTTGAGTAACAGCATTTTCAGTGTTATAATTAGTACCTACGTAATTGAGATTTTAAATTATTTTTATGCATTCACAATGCAATTCTGTAAGTATAGGAAATAATGTGATAGTAAAAACCACGAGCCCTATAAGTAGCTTATATTCCCGCAACTATGCCGCCTTAAGTCCATATTTTTTTTACAAAGTTATTGAGACATTCGGCCTAAGACATTTTATTTATAATTTTGTCATTTTTTTGTGACATTATTATTGTATTAGCTCGACATATTTTATAACATTGTTGTTGTTATTGATATGGGCTTTTGTGTATATTTGTGCATTTGTTGTCATATATTTACTGACATGCTAATCAATAGGACTTAATATTTGCATGCTATTGACAAATGGCTGAATGGGCCGAACTTATAAACCTGTGACATCTTAAATTTGTACCCCAATCAAAAGCAAATAAAGATTTATGATTTATGATTTATGAAAGCTACTTAAAGGGCTCGTGTTTTTTTTACCATCACATTTTTCCTTTATGTACTAGGTCAGGCGCGTCTGTCTCTCGATGTAAGTACTTGCGCGCAAATCTCGCCCTCACCGCCGGCGGTGAAAATCCATAGAAATTAGGTCCGCAAAAGAGCTAGAATATATGCGATAGAAAAAGATGCAACGAGCGGCCGTTCGTAATTTGCGCCGTACAAGCTGAATTTCACTTTATTGCATTATGTTTAGAGTTGCTATTTATTTAAATGGCTTAGCGGAGTGCAGTATCTGATCCATAGTCTCTGCCTACCCCGTGGGAAATAGGCGTGAATATATGTATGTATGTCTGTATGTACAAAACAAAAGATGTTAAAATGAGGAGAAATTGAAATTGTTCATGACATCTGGAAACATTTTTTTTTTCTCTTTATTTTGGCACATACAGTCATTACAAAGAAATTGACATAGAAAAAGGTTATTAAGTTATAGACGAGTGCCCAAAATTGAAAAAAAAATTTTTTTATCAATTACTATTTATAAAAAGCTCTCGCATTACTAGTAACTATTTAGTAATCTGTGACTAGGTACGTAATTTTCACTAACACTGTCTTCTCAAACTACAACTGTCTAATCCGATTATTTTACCAAACTTTTTCAGTCCCTCGCCCACTCCACCCCACCCGTATCCTGTCCCTATAAAAGTCGTGGTTCCCACAGGACTGCACTCAGTCTCCCCGGCAGCAGGTAAGTGGCTGTTTGTCATCAATGTTAGTTTAACTCTGTTCTGTGTGCGCGGCAAATTCGCAACGTCCAAAGCTGTTAAGAAAGAAAACAATGTTTGCGGCCATTTTGAAAAACTACCGTTTTAAAGTTTGATTTTTCGCGCGTTAAATCAACTTTTACGGATTAAAATACGCAAACTTATAGATATTGAGATTTTGTGTTTATTAGTTTTATTTTAAGATTCAAATAAAATGTTATTTGCCTCGGTTTTCCGCGACATCGACAGTGCAATTTTTTTGTGAAATATTTAACTGAACCACAAAAAAATACTGAGTCGCTCACCTGAAATACTGAAATGCACACAAAACGTAGTTTAGTATGCACTTTAATATTTTTAGGTTGTGCATTTCAGAACTTTTGTAAGTAAGGTTAGGTTAGTAAGCTAATAAATGCTACACTATAAGAATAGTTTTATTTTTATTTTCGTGAACTTAACTTTAAAGTTCTATGAATTATATTAGCTCAGGCTTGGTGTGGGTGCATAAATATTACAAAACGTTAAAGTAAGTCAGTCAATAAATTTTTATTCATATACTTAGATTAAATAAAATTAATGCTTATGAATCGTCCATCATTTTTTTACCTACCACCTGTTATGGACATCTTTTAACTTACAAGAAAAACAGACGAAAAAAACTCATCAGCTTTAACAGAAGCAACGCATTTACAAAATAATTATGTCGTTGCTGGACAAAATGGTACAATAATAAAATTTATACAAAAAGCTAATGCTGAACGTAACGTAACTTTCGGGATAAGTTTTTTCTATGTAAATAATCAAATATCGTGGTTATTAAATTATCAAAAGCTGCTCGATACGGTCTTATTGTAACGCAATATTAAAGAAATTATATATTTCTAATATCATAAAAGTTGTTAAGATATATGTACAAAAGAAAAAAACGGCAATTTCATTCTTTAAGCCCTATTTTTTTTTTAATGTGCCTTTAACAGCCTTGACCTCTAAAGTCTTCCGCTGTTCTGAGTGACTTCAGATAGTGCCCATTATTGCCACTGTCTCTTGAAATTATTTTTCTCGTTGTATGCTAAGGAATAGCAAATAAATACTGTCTTTACGAATTTGTGTCCTGGATGTCACTGCTGCGCTCAACATAATATCAGTGCAGCAGGTTCCTAACCTGTTGCTTATACTGAGTTGGGCGCATTTCTGACACCACACGACGCTGCGTTACCACAGACTGCCTATTTTTTTGTGTACCTATTTTCTAGTTTGTAATATGTGTCCTATTTTTTAATTTTTTTTAAATTGTCGTGTGGTAAAAAGAAATAAATTATTTTTCTTTCTTTCTTTCTTTTCTTTCTGAAGGTAAGTTTTCTCATGCTTATGTATAGGAATATTTTCCTTTTAAATACATTGTTAGTGTTACTATAATTTATGACAACCAAGCGTTGTGATCATTTAAATAATCTTCTACTTTGTAATAGCCTTTGCTTAAGAGCGTCTTTTTAACATGTTTTTTAAATTTATTTAAAGGCAGCTTGATTACTTCTTGTGGAACTTTATTAAAGAATGCTATGCCTTGGGCTCCACGACCACCGCGCGATAGGACGCGTAGAATTAAATTATTAGCGAATTTGTACTAGGAGCTTCATACCTATTAAATCACCCTATGTTACAGTCCGCATTTCATTTATAGTAAGGATCACCTTTTCATTGGTTCAATCAATCGTAGTTTAGAAGCAGTAGCGTATTTCAAGTTGAAAACAGCTTCATTTCAATGTTTTCTTTAATAGTATCTTAAAGACTATGTTTTTTTTTAATGCTCAGATTGAAGTTTATATATCAATATTTTATATATATTCATTCTGGATTCATCAGTAGGCTAATTTATGAGTTTTAGGGCCTCAAAAATGATCGTTTCACGACTCTATGCGCCTTAAGGAATTAAATTCACCGTTAATATGAATTAACCTATATTCTACTCCGAGCTTCTTGTATCCGTAAAAAAAAACTAAGTCCGCTTTACCTACCGTGTACAAACAAACATACCTAATTTTGTTCAATTTTTATTCCAAAACCAAAAATTTAAATTTCGAAAAAAATTACAACGAGCTAGGGTGGTTTTGACGCAGATCGTCATTTTCGCAAATGGGCATCGCGAAAAATTTGGTCATTTTCGCAAATGGTCACTTTCGCAGAATGTCATTCACAACTTTTTTTTTCTCCTACGGTAATTTTTTTATTACTTCGGATAATTTATTAATTTTAATTAATGTATATACTTATTAATTATTCTACTCATGAAATCAAACAACTTTTACTCTGGGACCATCACTGAAAACGCGAAAAAAAATTAGCCGTTCCATACAAAAGTGCAAAAATATTTCATCAAAATGTATCAAGCTAGGTCGTGGGTTCGAGTCCAATCGGAGCTAGTTGTGAGACGGTCGATTTTTAGCTAACATACTTCATTTTCAATATTTTCGAATAAATGTTTTATTGTGATTGCAAAAAAGTATCAAATAATTGAAAGGTTTCCATTTACATACTTACATCTGTTTTTCGGAGACCGCGTTGAAGTCTTTCCTTAGAAAAATAATATAAAAAGAAAAAAAAAACAATTCCGTCTCATCTCTACCAACCGCATCAGTCAGACATCATCAGAAAATCAGGTGTGGATACATATAAAATTCCCCCCCCCCCCCCACGCCTACGTTCGTTCCTCGTCTTTTCAAATACTTCTAACCGTTTTTCATACTTTAGTCCGGGAGCCCGCTCCAAAATTACCATACAAAAACGTGTTTTTTTTGCCATGTCTTCTTCGATCATATAAACCCTAGATAAGTACAGCGTAAACGCACAAAAAGTGAAGCCGCCAACGAATGCTCCATTCGAAAGGGAGCATTAGATCGCTCTCAGAAGTCATTTGACCGCCCGGCGAAACGACGCCTAAATGTGCTGAGAATATGCGCAAAACAATTCGGAAAAAGGAAAAAACGAGATGTAATATCATATTTTCAGTCAGTATTGAACGTAAGTATAATTGCACAATTAATTTAGAGTCAAACATGTTCTGAAACTATCATAATTTCATTATTTATACTAAAATATTGCAATATTCCTTGCCGCGCAACCGTTTCTTCTATTTGCGTTAGTAAGACAGAGATGCAGACATGACGAAATACGATTCGCTGTTCTAGCGTCGGCCAACCATCTGAGCTTTCCATGTAATAAGATCGTAAGTACTACCATGCCGACCGAATTTAAATCCTGTTACTGTTGCTTAGGGTCGAATATCAAAAGTGGTGACGGCAGTATTCGGAATTTAAATATACTACTAATGACAGCGGTGTTGGAATCACTTTTTCAAGCGCATTTAGTATGGAATTCTGTATCTAGGGTTTATATGATCGAAGCATGTCTTGCTCGATATTAATAACGGCAACAGGCGGCCGATTCTCATGCAATCGAGAAAAGTTCACATTTATAGCTCGAAATTCAAATATTTTTTGAAGATAACACAGTTTGTGCATTGTCAGAATTTCACAATCGAAAAAGTTTGTGTATTGTCAGAATTTCACAGTCGAACGCAACGAGTGGTACCTATAGATGTTCGTATACGAACTTAGCTGTCAAAATGAATTTGTTGACATGTGGGACAGTTTAGTTATTTGAAACGTTCTAACTTTTCAATAGAAACCACAAACAAAATGTTCGTAAGTATACAAATTACCAAACTAAAAAAAAATAAAACCGCCTTCTAAAAAACCACATCAAAAAAGTAAGAAATAATTCCTCACCAAATAAATAACGTAAGTACTTTGAAGTCGGGCGTGAAACATGTACAATTTTTTATTGTTTTTGTTAAAACCCGCCCGACTTCAAAGTACTTACGTTATTTATTTGGTGAGGAATTATTTCTTACTTTTTTGATGTGGTTTTTTAGAAGGCAGTTTTATTTTTTTATAAAAATAATTTTTATTTCACTCTTTTTAGTGCATCGTGCAGGCAATTTGCGTGTTTTCTGGTAAATAGGTATGTGATCAAACTCAAAACCTCCTTTTTCGAAGTCGGTTAAATACCTTGAGGTATCCCCTTTTTAACAAAACTAGAATCATCTAAATCGGTTTATAAACAAAGGAGTTATGAGTAAGATAAGTATTAAATTCACTATAAAGTGGTAACGAAATCGACAGTATTTTCAAGATTTCCTGAAAACTACTAAACCGATTTCAAAATTTCAAAAAATGGGACCAACTTGGAAACCAACCTGATGTAATAACGTTTAAACCATTTCAATCGGTTCAGCCGTCTTCGAGTAATCGGTGGACATACACAAAAAAAAAAAAAAAAAAAAACATACATACAGACGAATAGAGAACCTCCTCCTTTTTGATTTAGAAGTCGGTTAAAAAATATCGAATGCGTGAGAATCGGGCCCCAGGTAGACAGGTGAAAGTAAAAAAAAGATTGTAGGTAATATACAGGGTAAATTTTTAATCAGTGCACAAATTTTTAAGATCGACTCAGAATCGAAGTGAACCACTTTCTCCTAGAAACATTAGGTCGAAATATGACAAAAAATTTTTGACTCTTCATACAAATCGGACTGATCACGTGATCGATTTAGTATGGTAAGTCCAAATTTTTTGTCGTATTTCGACACTTACCGATTCTGAGTTGATCCAAAAAATTTGTGCACTGGTCAAAAATGTATCCTGTATAGTGTCTAATGTTGTATAGATAATGATACGGAACCCTTCGTGCGCGAGTCCGACTCGCACATGGCCGGTTTTTTTTTATGTTCAACTATTTACATAATCCATTTTTTTTATCGAAAGAGTATACAACTGAGGTTGTTCCATTGTCACCAAGTCAGGATCTGATGATGGAATCCCAAGGAAAACGAAAAAAACCTTCAAATGTTACAGGCATTTTACGTAGGTATTTTATATATTTTTCTAAACATTTTCATTCAAGTATTTGCATCTGGTAATCATCAGATCATGTTGATGAGCTGATGATGGAAGGTACAACTCCTTAGCGGTTAGAAGTAAGAAGATAATTCTTTTAATATTGTTTACAACATTAGACACTATATTCAAGAGATCGAGAATCGAGAAAAACGGCAAAAAGTCACGTTTGTTGTATGGGAGCCCCCATTAAATATTTATTTTATTTTAATTTATTTATTTATTATCACCGTTATTGATATCGAGCAAAAAACGGCAAAAAAAAATCTTTTTGTTGCATGGGAGCCCCCCTTAAATATTTATTTTATTCTGTTATTATTTGTTGCTATAGCGGCACCAGAAACACATGATCTGTAAAAATTTCAACTCTCTAGCTATCACGGTTCATGAGATACAGCCTGGTGACAGACAGGCGGACATCGAAGTCTCAGTAAAAGGGGCCCGTTTTTACCCTTTGGGTACGGAACCCTAAAAATAAAAATTATTTATACACTTAGACATAATAAATATGTAGATAAGTTTTTAGTATTTGAGATACTGACAACAGTTTTAATAGTGCACTTTTCGCTACGCTTTCTCGTTGTGCAGTTTCTTAAACTACGATTATTGGAAACACACTTAAAATATGGAAAAAAATAAACAAATTTGTTTAAAATAATACCCGTAAAAAGATTCACTTAAATAAACTGCAAGAAACCCATTTTAATTTATAAATAGAACACCATGGAATGCAATCAGAACAGCGAAACGCTATTAAAAATTAATTCTTTGATAACAAATAGCATTCAAAGCAACTGAGCAATTACTGTCTTCTGTTTTGATTCAATCTAAAATGCCTGTCTCTTTTTGAAGAAGGCTGTGGAAAAAATTGTGAATTCTAATTTTCATTACGAAAACATTACTTAAGTAGGTACAGGTTAATTTATTTTTTAGTTAACTGCCTGCGTGTGTGATGTACAGTTAGAGAAAGAAATTTCCTACACATTTTGTTGAAATTAACATTAGACATTCGCAATGCAAAAAGTTTGATATTTCTTTTTCAATAAGACTTAAGTATTGAAATGTCAACAAATGTCATTGTTATTTGTCCGTTGGTGAATTAGAAGTACGCGCCATATAACTTGGCGTGTGTCAATTTTTGAAACTAAAAATTACATGGGATTACGGCTTATTTTTCCGACCGAAAGAGAATCAGAAATCTATGTATTAAATTCATATTTTATAATTTGTTGGTATGGGATATGTTATGTCGGTATATTATAATATATTATAATATTCTGCGACTTGTCCAAAGCTTTTGACTGTGTAGATCATCGGACGCTGCTGTTGAAGCTAAATCATTACGGTGTAAAAAATAATGCCCAAAAACTATTACACTCGTATCTTAGTTCCAGAACTCAGACAGTTGATATAAATGGGGTGAAATCAATGGGTTCTGATGTAAAGCTAGGTGTACCTCAAGGGTCTATCTTGGGCCCTTTCTTGTTTTTGGTTTATATTAACGATTTACCTTTCTTTGCAAATAGCTTATGTGAGATTGTCTTGTTTGCTGATGATACTTCCTTAATATTTAACATTGACAGAAATAAATCTAATTTTGACGATGTAAACAAAGCACTCTCGGAAATACTCACTTGGTTTAGTTTTAATAATCTACAGCTTAATGCAAAGAAAACGAAATGCATTCTATTCTCTTTACCAAATGTACAATCTCCACCCGTAGAAATTGTAATAAATAATGAAAAATTAGATTTAGTTGAATCAGCAGTCTTTCTGGGTGTAACTATAGACAGAAAACTTCAGTGGCATTCGCATATTGCTGCATTAGCTGGTAAGCTCAGCTCTGCAGCTTACGCTATTAGAAAAGTTAGACAGTTAACTGACATAGAAACTGCTAGGACTGTATACTTTAGTTATTTTCATAGCATCATGTCATATGGCATTCTTTTGTGGGGATTAGCAGCTGACATTAATGCTATATTTATTCTGCAAAAACGAGCAATAAGGGCCATTTATCAACTAAGCTCTAAAACTTCTCTTAGGAAGAAGTTCAAAGAAATTGGTATACTGACAGCTGCATCTCAATTTATATTAAATTGTATTATTTTTGTGCGTCGTAATATTAACTTGTATACTAAACATGGCGATTTGCATGGTTACAATACAAGAAATAGGAATAAACTTTCAATGCCTCGGTACCGATTAGAGAAGGTACATGGGTCTTTCATGGGTCAAGGTATACACATCTTTAACAAGATTCCAAGTGATATCTTGGAGTTACCCTTTGAAGAGTTTAAGAATCATATAAAAAATTGCCTCCTCAAGAAGGGCTACTATACTGTAAGTGATTACTTAAATGACAAAGCAACTTGGTCATAAGCTGACAAGGATTTTTTCTGTAGTTAATTGTGAGTCGTGTTTTACAAAATTATTAATACTAGGTACATTCTTATATTGGTTTCTGCGTTTTGAGATGAGAAGTTTGAGTATGTCATGCTCTCTGTAAACATTTCTGCGGTGGTGTCGTGTGAGGCGGGTCGTTACGTTCCCTAAAATATGGTTGAGCGAAGCGATGGCTGGTTCATGCGTCATGCTCGTGAACGGGTGCCACCAGTGGGATGGGTCTGCTCCTGGCTTCTTGTCTCAAAATATGCAGATTTTTAATGTTTTATTGTTATTAGTTTTATTTTACCGTGGCTTGTATGGCACTGTTTATTATTGACTCTTATGTTCTTAAACTATTCAAAGTTTTATTACCCTTGTTCGGCATTTATATTTATTATTTTATTTGCTACGTTTTTGGTTGGTGTGTATTTTAAAGAAACTACCTTTTGTATGTCTATTTCTTAGTTATTGAAAATTATTTACTGCTATGATTACCGGGTTTTTTATTTTGTTTTTAAACTTAAGATTAATTTGTGATGGAAAGTGACTTTACATATTATATTATGTCAAAGTCACTTTTCAATTTGACGACTCTGTATGAAATATGACAGGGAGAAAAAAATAGCCCTTGGCGAGTTTCTTGCCGGTTCTTCTCGTTACAAGGCCTCCCGCCGTAGGTTTTGCGAACCGATAGCGTAGCTTCATTGACGTTCACAAGTGCTGTATCAGCCTAAAATGAATAAATGATTTTTGATTTTGATTTTGATTTAGGATAGGTATGGTACTCGACTATCACCTCGCACCAGCTTGACACCTAAACCCCCTTTAAACGTTGTATGATAATAGTTCTATAGCGCAGAAGCCCCTGTTTTGGCCACTGCTGATAAAGATATTTTCTCATATCTGGGTGTATGTGGTTGTTTCCCATTACAATAATAATAATTAATAATAATAAATAACTTCTTACATTCACACCAATTATCTAAGCCCATTTGAATTTCATTAAGAAACTGTAAGTATCATGGAAAACTTGATAACGGATAAATATATACTTAAATACTTTTTGTTTGTAAATACATACTTAATATACATAGTAAACACCCAGACCAAGACAAATAGACATGTTCATGCACACAAATATTTGTCTTGTTCGGGAATCGAACCCGAGACCACTGGCGCAGAAGGTGGGTAGCATATACCCCTGCGCCAAATCGGTCGTCAAAAAACAACACAAGAGCTTGCTGCATAATTTGGCATACCATTTTCACATGAAATTAAGTGACGCAAACAGGAGAGGGAAACACCCAGGCACCTTCTTACTTAGTTAGTTTTTTTCCCTGTGGCACAGAATACTAAATAGTACAACCTGTGGTGTGGGCTTCTTATCCACAAACGCAGCTTATCCATCTGGGTCGACACATTATGCGCCCCGGAGGAGATACTCTTAAAGTTAGGAGTATTCTAGACTTCTTGGAAGCCTCCAGTAACTAGGTGGCGAGTCACAATAGATCTTTTAGGTCACAGTGACTACATCATCTACGGGAGATGCATAGCCCCTTACATTCAAATAATACCTAATAATAATTAGTGATGCAACAAATACGAATATTCGTATTCGCCGAATATCATCACGAATATTAAAAACAAACTATTTAATTATATCACAGCTAAACGCAACCCAAATTACGGTTTGGCTGTGCACCGTGTATCCGAACGCACTATAGGTACTGTTTGTATCTATTGACGGGGATTATAAAAATTTAATGAACGGAGTGGAGTTCTCAAGATGACAATACGGTATTTTACTGTTTTTTTTTTATTTCTTTAAAATGTTTTTCGAAATATTAGCTACACAAAATAAGTTTTCATTTTGAATTATCTTGAATATTTTCAAAGATATAGGACTTTAAACTTTATAATTAGACAAGGACAGGACGCTATCGTAGTGAAGTCAGTGGGTTAGTAGCGTCATAGTCACGCCATAGAAGATTTCGTTTTAGAAAGAGACAGCTATAGTCAAAATCAAACAGACTATAATTCTTTTATTATAAAACAGATTCAAATTATTTTTTCACATTTGGTATTCTTAATTGCAATATTTTTTAACGTCATCATTAAATATCTACATTTCAACAACAGTAAAATACCCTATTGTTACTTGTTTGTTTCATAGCATTATCATGAGTTCTTTCATCTAATTTCGTTAGGTTAATAATAAGAATGTCAGCAGTTAATTTAAATTATTAGATATCTCAATTATTAGATAATAATATCTTAGTAAAAAAAGAATATTGTGTATTATTCATTAACTTGTTGAATTATTCATATTCGTATTCGCCGAATAGTAGGTTTGATATTCGTATAGTACTATTCGTTGCATCACTAATAATAATGTTGTATGATTATGCCGTCATAGCTTACAGTCATCTTCAGTGGTCATTCTGCGATAAAACATAATTGTATTACATCGTAATACGGTGAACATTGCAATAACTGTTTATAGCATAATAATAGAATTTCGGGTGACTAGGCGCGGTTTTATTGATGTAGGAAGGACTGACGTCTGTGAAAATGATGTAGGTAGGTACAGTGCCACAACCTTTTCTGTACCTTTTCTGTTCTTAGCGGCGCTACGTACGGTTTTCTTTTTTTATACCAATTTAACCGGCCCTGACTTCTAAGAACTTCAGCCGCCAGCAGCGCTATGGTTGGACATCAACTTGACAGCAAAATGATATAAAAAAACATGTTAGTTTCACATTTTGCCCACCGGAACAGAAAAGATTGTGGCACTGTATTGTAGTAGAAAAAATCGACCCGTCTCACAACTAGCTCCGATGGGAGAGAGCATTCGCCCGGACAGTCAAAGGTCGTGGGTTCGAGTCCCATGGGAGGTGAGGTGGGTTGATTTTTTCTAATACTTCATTTTTACTAGTAAAACTCGAGGGGTTTCCTAGTGGTCATTAAGAAGTGCCACTGGCCTCCTCCCTGCTCCATCATCAGACCCTCACCATCAAGTATAGCGAGTAGGTCTCATCAGAACAAAACAAATGAGCCTAAACTCGAGGGATTTCCTAGCAGCCATTGAAGAGTTCTATTGCCCAGCTCTTGACTCCATCATCAGATCAGCTGGATGTTAGCCAATTATTGTATTGTCATCGAATTCATATAGACTTTCAAAGTTTCAAATCAATACGACAATTAGAAGTAGGTTAAAATTGAATTCCCAGATTTTCTTACATTGTAACTTAGTTACAAGTGAAGCTAATAAAAGTGTAGTAAAAATTGCATTGGGAATGCAAAAACGTAAAAAAAGACAGATGTCGTTTGACGACCTCTGTAGCCGATATTTCATGGTGCCCCTATCTCTGGAGGTCCCGAGTTCGATTCCCGGTCGGGTAAATATTGAAAACGAACTTTGTAACCGTCTCTGTCTAGTGACTTACACCACCGGTTACAGACCCAGAGGTCTCGCGTTCGATTCCCAGTGAGGGTACATATTTGTTGTCCGAGTAATAAATATTTTTATTTTATATTTTTTTAATTTATATTGTATTCGGTTTGGTTGGTGGTAGGACTTGTTCTTAGTCCGCCTGGCTAGCTACCACCATCTTATCGAAGTCTGATGGCATAACAACGATGTTCCGGCAGTTAGAGACAACAGCCGTTCCTCAGTGGTCAAAGATTCCAAGAGTTAGCACGCTTCCACCTTCAGCCTTTTCGTCACTTAACATCAGTTGCGATGCAGGCTAAGTGCAAACCTGTTGAGGATAACACAAAAAAACAACAATACATATTTATGTACTAGCGGCCGCCCGCGGTTTCACCCGCGTGGTTCCCGTTCCCGTGGGAATATCGGGATAAAAAGTATCCTAAGTTACTCCTTATTACATCAGCTACCTGCCAGTGGAAGTCCCGTCAAAATCGGTCCAGCCGTTTCAGAGATTAGCCGGAACAAACAGACAGACAGACAAAATGGTAAAAAATGTTATTTTGGTATATGTACCGTGTATATAATCATATAGTAAAAAGCGGTTATTTTAATATTACAAACAGACACTCCAATTTTATTTATTTGTATAGATGTATTATACGTGTACGTATGTGCTTTCTACCCTACGTAGCTTCTTCGTGTGTGTATACGTAACACAAGTCCTTTTATTCCGGACCCACCTACTTTTTTTTGCTATTTGACATTTCTTTACCTTTTAACCTTAGCAATTCTTTAAGTACTTATTTAACAAATAAACTCCTTAATTAATCCCCAACTGTCTTGTAACTAAACAGAACCAACTAAACGGTAACTTAGTCGGTAATATAGTTAGTGAAGTTGACTAATTGGTAACTTTTACCTTCAACTTGAGAAAGTAAGTAGTTAAATATTACAATTCATGGTAATTTGTTGACGAATAAGATATAACTAAAAGTTTAAGGTGTATTGCTGTCTTCCTAAATGCAGGTATTGTGCACTGGTATTTTCGAGGTGTGCATGTGCAATTTTTTGCGGGCGGGCGGTGCATTTTGCATATTATGTTTTTGCGGAAGTAAGCTACATAATATATTTCGTTTTTCACAATGGTTTCAATTAGACTTCCGCCAAGTGACGCCTGATTCTATCAAATATAAGAGTTTAGGTTTAACTAGGCTGAAATCTGAAAACGTGTTCTTTTCACCGGGCACATTTCGGCAAAACCGTGTTTACGGACCTAATTTCTATGGATTTTCACCAGATTCGAGATTGTGAGGGCGAGATTTGCGCGCAAGTACATCGAGTGACAGATGCCTGGCTGCACTTGCAGCCGTTAAGGCGATACTCGGAAAAATTATGATGAAGCGAGATAGCAATGAGAAAACGACGCGCGCGGGAGCGAGACCGATTTTGCAGATTAGGCAAAAAAAACACAAAACCCTTCGTATTAAAAAACTATAGCGATTTTTAAAAAATGCTTCTACACGATCCTAAATATTATTGGTGTCCACTAATTAAACCAATTTCCAATAGTATGTGTAACCCCATTTCAGAATAATCTTGATATTTCTTATTTCTTTGAGGTCTTTTCGAAAATAAAAAGTGTCGAGCCAAAATCATAAACTCGTGTTTCTGAAACTATACGAATCTAGATAAAGGTATGAAATACATATCTTATTACCAGATTTGTAACATTTCTAACCGTCCTATAGTTTTATATCAAAAAGTCCATATTTTTTCCGAGTAGCGCCTTAAGGCGATGATTCCCGACCGGAATAGGCACGCTAACGCTAGCTCGGCGGCGCGCGATACACTTTACGCGGACGCAGCGGCAGCCGGCAGTGAACTGTGAACTCGCGAGCGCCCCGCGAATCGAAAATCACTTGAAATTCAATAAAAAATTAAATAATAAAAAAAATTAACTTTGACGGCCGGAATACCTTGGCTATTCCAAGACAATTATTTTCGTATATTTTTCACTAACTAAAACCAAATATACTGCAAGTAATAGGATATTTGGATTACGATTAGACGGATGTTTGGGATTTTATTTGACACAGTCAAATATCACCGTTCGAAAAAAAACGGTCGGAAGCACTAGATAAGTAACTGTAAAATAACATATATTTTTTACTACTAGTAGATGGTCGTTGGGGCGGAGAGGTTCTCGAATGGCGGCCACGTACTGGACGACGACGTTCCGTGGGCAGGCCCCCTACAAGGTGGATCGACGACCTAGTCAAGGTCGCGGGAAGACGCTGGATGCGGGCAGCGCAGGACCGATCGTTGTAGAGATCCTTGGGGGAGGCCTATGCCCAGCAGTTCGACTGACATGATGATAATTTACATAAAACAGTTCTTTAAATTTATATCATTTTGCATTCACAATGCAATTTTTATTATAGAAAAATGGAAATGAAGTATTTTAAAAAATCGACCCGTCTCACAACCAGCTCCGATGGGACTCGAACCCACGACCTTTCGCTATCCGGGCGACTGCTCTAACCACTGAGAATTCGATTGAGAACGACTCCATAGCTCAGTGGTTAGAGCAACTACCCGGATAGAGAAAGGTCGTGGGTTCGAGTCCCATCGGAGTCGATTTTTAAAACAGTTCTCCTAATAGCCTTTCAAATTACCATATTCAATGCAAAATATATTCAAATAAGCAGTTACAAATATTTTTTTTTGCGAGAACGCCAGGCTAAACTACTGATTAGATTTGCACTGCGGTCTGTCAAAATGAGCATACCGCCTGCCGCGCACACCGGGAATCCCCACGTCCCACGATATGGTGCGAGGCTAAGAATGCATCTACAAGGTAAATTAATTCAGTCTGATGAGGTTATGACATAACATTATTGTTTTAAGAAAAAAAAAGAATACAGTCACATTTAATTACTAGCTTATTAATCGTGCGGCTATTATTATTAAAAAAATATTATTTTTATTTTATTCGGAAAAGATACAGTGATACATAAAGCTAAATGATAACTTATTGGCACATATACAAAACAAAGTACTTAATATAACAAGATACACTCGTTACATAGTAGTTAAAACATTAGCAACGTATCTAAATAGAACATAGTTATAACAGAAAAAACATTAAAAGTAAAGTGTGACTCGATCCTTTATCTTGACTAAACTGTTGGAGAATCATCATCATTTTATTAAATTTTATTATTACAAATGCAAAAGTTTAGATGGATGTTTGTTTCTTAATCATAAATCCTATTTGTTCATCAATAATGGCTTTACTGATCTAGATGAAATGTGGCATAGAAATATATTGTAGTCTGGAATAGCATATATTATTGTTTATTGTTTATTTGGTAAGAAACAAACGGTCATACAGCAAATTTTTATATTATAACTTATATTCTAAGAAAATACCTATAGTTCCCTATAATACTTAAAAATAAATAGTTACACTGATATAATAGACTCAGTACAAAATTATAAATGTTATGTATGTTTCGTGTTGTTGTTACTAAATTGTAGGTAGTACTATAGCTATGATCTTGAAGAGGTATGACGCTTTACCGAGGCTAAGGTAATAAAAGAGATGTGACTTGTTCGGTGTCAAGATGTATATTGAGATAATAATATTGAGTACAATTAAAGATACATTATCTTAGTAAGCGATCTTATTCTAGATTGCTGAGAATGCTACGCGTGTGTTCCAATTTTCTGTAAATGCGCGATAATGCAAACATCTTGTTTGTGTAATATGTTGCAATCATACTTCATCTCCCCTGAAAAAGTGGAAGGATCATCCCCTCCCTGCAAAAAGGAACAGACTCGTAACATTGACTTTAACGAGCTTAACCAAAATTTAATTACTTAAGTAAAATAAGTAAACAAAATTTAAACATTATCAACATAGCAAAGTTAAAACTATTTCATTTATTAAATCGTACTAATACAAAAACGTTTTACAATATAAACAATATACCTAATTAAAATTGTATCTAATTAAAATGGTATCGAATTGAAATGGTATTGAATTAAAACGGAAGCTTCACATTTTACACTTAATCATAACAATAACAAAGTGTTAAGTAACATGGTATGTAATTAAGTACCTATACTTATAATTACGTATCAAATAAAATAGTTATTTATTGAATGGTTTGGTATTATTCTTATGCACAATTATAGCTTTATTTTCTTTTAAAATTTCTACATTAGACGTCATATCTCTTAAAACTTTATAAGGGCCATTGTAAATACTATCTAATTTATTTCCTACTTGGTTCTTTAATAATAACAAATCGCCTAACTGATAGGTAACATTATTGCTAGTTTTATCATACAATAATTTTCTTTTCTCTTTAGATTGTATCAAGTTACGTCGTGCGTCGGATTGCGCTTGTTGTAAACGATACTTAAGTTCTCGGGGATAACTGTCATAGTTATATAAGGGGTCGATTTCTGATTGTAAATTATTTGGAAGGTTACAAATTTTTCCAAAAACTAATTCGAAAGGCGTATATTTAGTTTCACTATGCACTGTGGTATTAAAAGAAAAACACCAATATGGAATCCAGGTGCTCCAGTTATGTTTATAATTATTACACTGGATTCTCAGAAAAGCTCCTAGGGTTTTATGAGTATTTTCTAAAGCGCCTACAGTTTCGTGATGGTACGCCGTAGAATTTAATTTTTTAATATGTAATAGAGAACATGTTTCGGACATCACTGATGACATGAATTCGGTTCCCTGGTCAGTCAATATTTCTCTAGGAATACCATAACGTAAAATGAAATTATTGGTAAAAGATTGAGCAACTGTGACCGAGTCTTTACTAGGTAATGGATACGCTTCAACGAATTTGGTTAAATCGCATTGTAATGTCAATACATATTTATTATTATAGTCATCAACATCGAGTGGACCCATTATATCCAAACTAATTCTTTCGAATGATGAGTGGGCTGTTGATGTTATGGTTAAGGGCTGCTTAATATGTTTATTACTATGCTTATGATATTGACATTGATGGCAATTTTTAACAAAAAGTTTTACATCATTACTCAAACCTGGCCAAAAATAATATTGCTTAATGTTGTTCATCATTCTATTAACTCCTGCGTGTCCGCTGGTAGGTAATAGATGGAAATCATTTAGTATTACTCTTTTTTGTTCACTATCATATATTCTTAATATATTTTTTGTTATGAGAAAGCGCGGGGTAACAGAGTTAATTCTTTTTGTTGCTTGTACAAGACTTTTGATTTTACTCTCGTTACATTTTTCTTTAATAATAAGTACCTCATGTATGCCTATTTTTTGACATAATGACTCTAAGTCCCTCGCTAACACCTCTGGGGTAGATGACGATCGGGTACTCAGATATATCGCTGATTGCGAAGGTACGTAAACGTAACAACTTGCATTAGAAATAATGCTATCTTTAGACTTTGAATAATTGTCAAACTTTAATTGATTAAAACTTAATTCAGTTACGTCATCGGGTTTCTTGAGAAGTTCTACCGCAATAGGTTGATCAGGCCTAGTGCTGGTGGAGCTCTCTGAAGAAGAATCAGTGGGGGTTTTTAATTTTTTACTTTGTGCTCTAGTTAAAACTGATACTGTGTTTTGATGTAATGATTTTAAAGTAGAAGATGTAATAGGTATGCGACTCAATGCGTCTGCAGCTGCATTGTTTCGTCCTGGAACATACTCTATTTCAAAATCATACTCCTCTAGGAATAATCGGAATTTAGTAAGTCTGCTTGTTGGGTCTTTCAAGTTAAATAAATAAATTAACGGTTTGTGGTCTGTTATAATTTTAAATTTACGTCCATATAAATAAGGGCGAAAATGTCTCACAGACCAAACAATTGCTAAAAGTTCTAATTCTATGATGGGATATCTCGTCTCGGCGGGTTTCAGGTTTCTACTCGCATACGCGACTACTTGACCGTTCATGTTAGATAAAACAGATCCTAAACCTGTCTTACAAGCATCTGTTTGTAGCCGAAAGATGTTACTTTCTGAAAAATCTGGATAAGATAAAATAGGGGGTTGAATTAATGCTGATTTTAATTTTTCAAATGCCGTTTGACACTCTGATGACCATAGAAACTGTACATTCTTTTTTCTTAATTGATTTAAAGGATAAACAATGTTTGCAAAGTTCGGTATGAATCGTCTGTAGTAATTTGCAAACGCGACAAAACGATTGACATCGTCGCAGTTCATCGGCACTGGATAGTTTTGCATGGTTGCAATTTTACTTTCATCTGGTAAAATTCCATCAGAAGTTATTTTGTGTCCTAGATATATTATTTCGTTTCGCAAAAATTCACACTTCATAGGATTTAATTTTAAGTTAACTTTTCTAAATCTCTCTAGTATACTAATTAAGTTTTTATTGTGGTTTTCTATAGATTTCCCGAAAATTACGCAATCATCTAAATAAATAAAAGCCTTTTTATAATTTAAGCCTGACATTGCAATAGTCATAAGACGTGAAAATACACTCGCAGATGTCCGGAGACCCATGGGACAGCGTTTCATCTGAAAAATTTTATCACCAGCAGTGAAAGCTGTGTACTTTCGTGAATCTTCGCTTAAAGATAACTGATAATAGCTTTGCGAAAGGTCTAATTTTGAAAAATAAATGTTATTTGCAAGCGAATCTAAGATATCAGTTATATTAGGCAAAGGGAATTTGTCGTCCTCAATACGATTATTTAACTGCCTGTAATCTATAACTAATCGCCATTGTTTCTCGTTTGACCTATCTGTTTTTTTCGGTACAAGCAAGACGGGACTAGACCACTCTGACGTAGCCTCTTCTATAATATCATTTTCGAGCATAATATCTATCTGTTTCTGAACTTCCTTCCTTAGTGCGAACGGTAATCTATGTGGCTTGACATAAACTGGCGAGACATTAGGTTTTAAAGTTATATTATGGGTCATTAGGTTTGTACAAGAGAGTTTGTCGCCTGGCAGATGAAAAACATCTGCGTACTTAGCGCAAATACTTTCAATACTTCGTTTTTCTTCTAAATTCAGTTCAGGTAAATTTAATAATCCTAATAATGTTTTTACACGATCGACAGAAACCTCCTCTTTTTCAAAATTACAGACTTCAAAATCATTCAATGAAAAAGTCTCTAAATCGGTAAGATCTAGATCAACTTCTTTCTCAGTGGTGTTTAATATCCTTACTGGCATGCGACCATTACAAGGTTTCGCTATTATACTTCCTATAAAAACTCCTTTCTGTATCTCTTTAGATAAACAAACACAATCGTCGCCTAACGATGTAGGTATATATTTTATTACCTCACATCGTGGCGGTATCAAATGTCTATAGTGACTCAATATAGGTATAGACACATAATTACTATCTTTAGTTAAAAGCAAAGTATTTTCTTTATAGTTAATTATAGCTTGATAGCGTTTCAAAAAATTATCACCTAAAATACCATTTGCAGAACAAGACATATTTTTAAACACATACATTTTTTCTCTAAAAACTAACCCATTATAAGACAAATCTAAGTAAATATATCCTTCAGATACTAGTTTACCGCTAACACCTTTTATAACTAACTTCTCAAATGTAATTAAATTCAATAACTTCGGATAATCGCATAACCATTCGTATTTTAAAACACAAAGGCTTGCTCCGCTATCGACTAAAAGATCGATATTGCTATTACTTACGTTAAAAGTTACGGTACTACTATTATTGTAGTTTAAAACATAATTTTCAGTAGGAACGAAAAAAATCTAAATTATTATCGTTCTGGGGCTCAGAACGCGCTTGTGACTCACTATTGGTCGATTGCTCGTGGCTAGCGTACTGCACACGTTGAAAAGGCACAGCTGAGCGCGGCGGGCGCGGGCTCGGCCGACCGCGGTCACGTGAACGTGATTGTGTTCCTTGCGCGGCGCGGGAGTCTCGCGACATGTACTTACCTTGTTGTGGTCTCGTGTTTCCGGCAGCGTACCTATTGTTTGCGCTAAATCTATTATAGTAACTATATTTATTAGAATAATTACTTGGCTGACGCGGATAATTAGTAGGTGTGCGTGAGAAATTACGAGTATGAAACTTTTTAATGTTCATAACTTCCTCGTGTCTGGTAGACATTGACTGCTCGTCTAGGGCAGTTCTTATAGCCTCTGGTAAAGAATCAAAGTGACGTGATGCTATGATAGTACTAAGCTTTTGATTCACTAATCCATCTGAAAAGCGCTTGATTGCAACCTTTTCATTAATGGGACGCAATACTTCAAACTTAGTAGCGTCGTCATCCGCTTGTGCTATGGTTAAATTCACAAAAAGTTGTTCTAGTTCCGAGCCGAATGACTCGATCGACCTATGACCTTGACGACAGTTTTGTAATTTGTGTTGGATAGCAACAGCAGATTTTTTCTGAATCAAATGCGTATTCATATCTCTAATTAAATCTTTAATAGTTGGATAACTACTTTTTAAACGTAATTTTGCGCTAGGAGAGAGCCTAGTTTTAATCACAAAATCAATAAGTAACCCATGAGTAGCATCGCTGATCATTGAACTATATAATTGTATACCATCAATTAGAGATTTAGTGACGTGTTCTTGACCTGTCATCGTTGGTAAAAGTGCAATGGCTGTCTTCAAGTCAAATTTATCTTTTTCTGCCATTTTTGAAATACTACTAACACTTAAAGTCTCTAAAGAAATAATTTTGTCATAAATGATCTGAATGTCATTTGCTATTTTATTAATTAAAGTTATATCTTTAGTTGATACCTCCGATTTTTCAACTAAATTATGTACTTGAGATAAAATATACTCTAATTTCGCGTATTCAAGTTTCGCTTCATTAAATTTCGTAAAACCTAACTCTTTTTGACGTCTATCTGGTCCTAGTTTTACTAAATTATCTTTAATATACAATAGTTTCTTATGCAATTCATTTAAATCGGAAATAATAAATGACATTATCTAATAAGAGAAAAAAAAATGTAATCCTACATATTATTTAAAACGTTTAGGTATAAAATAACTTACGACTTACGGTGGCATTATAGCGCGCGAATAAAATAATTACGTCTCTGCACGATGAGTAGGTATGTGGTGACCGGCGTGGCGTGTGGGGGCTGGGGCTGCGGGCTGGGGGTTTTCTCATGCTCCTTGAGTGTGTAGGATCTTCAGACTTCTAAGATGGGTTCCTGGACCGCTTGAAACAGCTAACTGAAGATCGGGCTGGGATTTCCCTTGCCCCTCGTACAATGGGCCGGGTTTCTACCCTGGACACCTCCTGGTCTACGTTGATGGTTGAGTCGACGTCGTTGCCAGTTCCACGGAAGATATTGTGTTTCTTAGAACTGCGCTGTTGAATTCTCTACGGAGTCGGTTGACAATTCGGTCCCAAATTTTCCGGATGCAGGCGTAAATGATGAGTATAACGATGAGAAGCAGTATGACGGATAGTAAAATTTCTGTTGTAGTGAGCTGGCTTGAAGTTTTCTGCGTTGCTTGGGCGTCGCCGCTGGCGGTTTGTGCGATGATAACTTCTTCTTTACTTTGTGGTGCTCCCATATTATTGTTTTGTCTTCCCAAGTAATGCGATGAACAGAAGTGTAGAGCCAAATAGCACCGCAACGAAGACTGCTGCTAGTATGGTGTTGAAAATTTTGCTTTGCTGCTCCATGTAGTAATGATTTTCCCGCAAAAATTTATAAGTTCGGTTGGCAAAGGGTCGCCATGAAGAGGTATGACGCTTTACCGAGGCTAAGGTAATAAAAGAGATGTGACTTGTTCGGTGTCAAGATGTATATTGAGATAATAATATTGAGTACAATTAAAGATACATTATCTTAGTAAGCGATCTTATTCTAGATTGCTGAGAATGCTACGCGTGTGTTCCAATTTTCTGTAAATGCGCGATAATGCAAACATCTTGTTTGTGTAATATGTTGCAATCATACTTCAATCTATATTACTTATTACAAATTAACAGTGCAGCAAAATATATCTACATCTCTTAAATTTTTTAAATTATGATTATTATGATATGATTATGTGGGTAAAACCACACCCCACAGCTATAATACCTAGTTTTAAACACTTAGACACGAAAACAGACACAAATGTCCGAAATCTACATAAATACTGACTTCTATTTGAATCATTTTACTTTCTTTTTTATGCAAATGCAAATTATTTTTATGCGAGAACGCCTGAGGCAGGTATATTTCACTCCCCGTGTCAGCTCGAAAACGCGGCGGCAACGCCGGCGTTGGTAAATCCATAGAAATTAGGTCCGCAATAGAGCTAGAATATATGCGATAGAAAGAGATGCGACGATTGGCCGTTCGTAATTTGCGCCGTACAAGCTGAATTCTACTTTATTGCGTTATAGTTAGAGTTGCTATTTATTTAAATGACTTAGCGGAGTGAACTATCTGTAACATAGTAATTATTTAGTAATCTGTGCCTGAGGCTAAACTACTGTCATAGATTTGCACTGTGGTCTGTCAATATGAATGCCGCCCACCGCGCACTCTCCGGGAGTCCACATATGATGCGAGGCTGTGAATGCATCTACACGTTAAATTAATTAAATCTGATGAAGCTGTGACATATTATTTTCTTATGACTTTCACGTTAATAAGTGGTTTAAATAGTCTCTGAATAAATAAACCTCATTTATTCCTTGGGTTTTCAAAAAGAATGGCCCCTACTATATTGTTAGTGTACTGTAGGACTCCAGTTCTACTTGTGTTGTTTTTTATCTATTAATAAAAATTGGGTCTTTACTGAATCTATTTATTTTTAAATAAAAGAGCTTTTTTTTTAGTTTTTTGCATTCACAATGGTCGTGGGTTCGAGACGGGTCGATTTTTTCTAAAATACTTCATTTTCCATTTTTCAGTAATAAAAATTGCATTGTGAATGCTAAAAACTAAAAATTAAAATAAGTTGCAATAGTAATTTCATCTTTAGCGATTGCCAAATCCGAAAGGTATTTCTTTCGCGTGTGAGGGTCGTAATATCTCCACATTTATGAAATTAACGCTGACTATACAGCGTGTAAGAAGTATTGGATAAATTCGACGCTTCTCGTAACGACTCCGTAGCTCAGTGGTTAGAGCAGTCGCCCGGAAAGCGAAAGGTCGTGGGTTCGAGTCCCATCGGAGCTAGTTGGGAGACGGGTCGATTTTTTCTAAATACTTCATTTTCCATTTTTCTATATTAAAAATTGCATTGGTCTGGGAGCAGACCAAATCGGCGGTCAGATAGGAACGTGTGTAGATGCTATTACTGCATAGGTGGGACAGCGCCATCTAGTGAGCGAGCTTTCAGAAAATCGCCCATTATATGGAAGGGCTTACTAAACCGATACGCCGCTAACCAGTCGGCGGCAAACAGTTTGCCTTACTGGGAACGCAGCCTACTACCTTTTGGAGTTGCTTTACGCGACAATAACACTTGAACAATTATCACTACCACAGATACCTATTTGAACCGCATAATACTAAATTTGCCTATCTTATTCCCAATTTCAGGTCCGCCATATTGCTAAGCCAGCTGGACAAAATGGCGCCCGTTTCCCGCGTGTCGCTGCTTGTCGTCGCAGCCATCTTGTTGATCGACTACTGCTACTCTGCTTCGGTAAATTTACCATATATTATGTCAGCGTTAGATTGTGAAATCCGTTAGTTTATAATCTACCTCGTGAGATTATAATTATTGTTCGTTAAATTTTTATGAACAGTACCTACTTAGTTACGTAGGTACGAGAGAGTATGCACACGGCTGCGAGCTCACGAATTTGCCTCAAAAAAGTCCTGTACTCCTCGGAATACCTGTAGAACACGTGATAGGTTAGAAATTTCAGGCGATCGCTTCGCTGCGCTATCACGTGTTCTACACGACTTCCAAGGCTCGCACGGCTCGTGCGTCACGACCACATCAAGCAATTGCGAATGATACCTATGTGCGTTTCTGAATCAACTGTTTTCACACAAAATCAAGAGTCTAGATTTCATCATAAGAACGTTGTTAATGTTAATTATACACATAGGATAAGTAATACTGTCTTTACCTTCAGAGTCGACAAAATTATGTCGTGAAGCGATTTTTTTTATTAAACTACTTTTTATCGATGTAGGCCAGCATTGCTTCATCAATGAAAAGAACACTCTCGCATTCCAAAGAAACATTTTTATTTACAACTAATGTTTTAACTATAGATTTCAAATTACCTAATACCCCCTGTAATGCAGCAAATAACACGCACATAATTATAAGTTTTTTTGTAAAAACTTCGTTTTTATGACAAGCTTTTTTGTTAACTTTAAGTAGCAGGCGTACCGGTTTTGGCCACTGTACCGGTTTTGGCCACTTTTTGCTCTAAAAATTTTCTAAACAACTTTTAGCCATTTCTGATAAAGGCAATTAAAATAAGGTATTTTAAGGTAATAATAACAAACGTTAGATTTCCATATGTCATAAGATAAATAAATAGATAAGATAATAAGATGAATAAATTCCATTTTCTGTTTAAAAAAATGTTTTGTATGAAAATTTTAAGAAATTTGTTTTGGATGAAATACTTTAGAAACCTTTGTTTTTTTACAATTAAATTGTTGTTTTGCAATTGACTGGTTTCTAGCGCATTAGAATATATTGATTTTACCTGGGTTTGGTTTTGATTTTTCGCAATACTTACAAAAGTTTAACTATCAGTAAGTGGCCAAAACCGGTACATTTGGCACCTCTCACACATTTTATATTATATACAAAAAACTATTTAACTTTTAAAAAATTTAAAAATGTACCTTTAAAGCTAGATAAATTATCTATAATTTAAGATATAATTTGTGTCTTAAATACCTAAGACCATTTAGTACTTAGTGCTTAAAAGTCAAAAATTCCTTAAAGTGGCCACAAAGGGTACCTCTGCCCTACTTTAATATTGTATGTATTGATTGACATCCAAACAAAACCTGTATGCAAAGTTTCAGCTCAATCGGACACTGGGAAGTGGGTCAAATTTAGCTTGCAAGATTTGTTCCCCTACTAAGTATCTAACAAAATAGGTAACTAACATGGCAAGTTAAACATAGCATAAAATAATATTAATAAAAAAAAATCATGGCAAGTTAAATAATAGTAGTTTATGTGACTGTCGCATAATGAGGGGTATTAAAACACGAGTGGGAGTTTAAAAAACGAGCCTTGGCGAGTTTTTTAATAGTATTCCACGAGAGTTTTAATACCGAGTTATGTGCAGTCTCATACACTACTTTATCTACACTCATTACATTTATTATATATATATTTCAAAAATAAATCAAATCAATATTAATTATAAAATGAATTGGTGCCAAACCCCACTCATCGGAGTCTATACGGTCTATTCCTTCTAAATTCAAAATTCTAATTTAAAAAAGTTCCGATTGTTGCCGGCTAAAGAAGGGCATGAAAGAGTTGGAAGTGAGGGCCAGTAAATCCTACGGTTGCCATGGAGACTGTAAAATTAAGAAATATAAGTGTTTTATAATGAGTGACAACTGTATCCGGGTGTTTCATAATGGTCATTATGAAACACCCGGATACAGCAGTTTTATTTTTTAAAGTTGACTATATCATAAAGTGTTTCATTCTACGTTCAGGCATGAGTTCATAATTCGAATATTATAACATGAGTGTAGATAAAAGCTTGTAATAAAGAAGTAGCAAATCAAATCAAGTCATTTAAGTGTCAACCTCACCATTACAGATCCCCCGGAGCTACGACCCTCGGCTGACGGAGGAGATGGTGATGACGCCGAAGAAGAGACCCTTCTGCAACGCTTTTACAGGTAAATCAACGTGAAAATTATTATTAACCCATCGTCCTTTTAAAAGGACGACACAACAAAAAATATTGTCAAATCAAATCTCAATTTTCAAAATATTGTTTATTGTTACAATATCACTCTGTCACAATCACAATATTGACCTTTTAAAAGGACGCTGGCCTCGAGTGGGTCTAGCCTTCCGCCGGCGGGTGCGCCCGAGTGGACTACACGACGTTATCCCGCGGGAATTAGATGTTTTTCCAGGATGCCCTAATCATCATCATCATGTCAGCCGAACGACGCCCATTGCTGGGCTGGGCATAGGCCTCCCCCAAGAATCTCCACAACGATCGGTCCTGCGCTGCCCGCATTCCCGCGACCTTGACTAGATCGTCGGTCCACCTTGTAGAGGGCCTGCCCACGGAACGTCGTCCGGTTCGCGGTCGCCATTCGAGAACCTTTTCACCCCAACGGCCATCGGTTTTCTGCGCTATGTCAGGGGGGTGTCACTCCGCAGTTTAGGTACGTTCGGCCGGCGCGCCTGCCGGGCAGGCGTATGACAGAAGGATGCCGCTCGGCTCGTACGCTCGACGTTCGCGCGTAAAACGTATCGCGACCCGGATGTATATTATTATTTCCGTGATTGAGACGTATCCATCGTGGATCGCGAAAGTGTGGACGATGGACACGTCATGAAGGGAAATTCAGGATTCATAGCACACATAAATATTATCACAAATAAGTATCAAATTCATCTATAGGTAAATTGTCAGTAACTGCGTTAGCTGTCTAAACTATGCGGAGATTTCTACCAGTGCTGGAACGTATCCAGATGATCCTCAGCTCCTGCAGAGCCGTGTGAGCATGAGAACACGAGCCGTCGCCCGGTCTCCACGCAACCCGTGCATGTAGACGCACCCATGCACGAGCCCGTTGCTCAGATATAGGCAACTCTATGGTGCATCTCCCATCTGGCACAACCTCTACCCTGGCTCCGCCCAGGAGTAGGGCTGCGCGTGCCTGTACGCTCTCCATGTGGTCTTTCTTAGGGATCCCTAGGGTCTTGCCTCCTGCAGAAGCGCAAGCCCTCAGTTATTCATGTATCGTTGCCACAGCGTCGCGCGCTAAGTATGCCGCCGGCCGGTTCGCCGTGAATGAGAGCGTAGCCTCGCTTAGCCGGAGGCTCAATTATACAACCGTGAGAGGTTGATACAGTACAACACATTATACCTCGTATTTAGGAGGCTCGAACATACTCGTGTAAGGTTGATATAGCACAACAACATATGACTTCGCTTGGTAGGAAGTTCCATTACAAGACATACAAACATTTCGTGAGAGGCAAACAGAGTTGTGTGTACTTGTGAGTATACTTAGCTTTGACACTTAGATTTCATAATACATGATGAACATAGCTCGTCCGTTATCATTTGGCATTGGCAGGCACTTTAAGATTCACTACTGGCACAGTTTTATAAGCACAAACTGACATGATGAAAGAAAGGTTTTTTTTTTTTTTTTTAATAATGGCTTCTTCCGTTTTTCACAGAAATTCCGCCAACGTCCCGTAATGAAAGAAACACGGTTTTTTAGAATATGCCCGGTGAGAATCGTAGTTTTCAGCCTTGACACCTTTGACCGAGACAAACACAAAGCGGTACGGTACGGTAAGACAACACATGAAAGAAAGGTAAAAAAAGGCGCTTACTTTGACATTGACCATAGAGTTATGGCGGCAATTGATGTGTGTTGCCACCTCAAACATCGCGACTGGTGTTGCCGTCGCGACAAAACGATCGATCATTTCTGTGATTTTTGTGCACCGAACAATGACTACTAAACGTTCTTATAATCCGTATATAAGATACTGTTGTGTTAACGGGTGTATAAATAACAAAAAGAACAAAATAAACAACAAAACCGAACTTGCAAGTCGCTCGCAACCCGAACCAGCGAGCGAGCTGTTTGAGACATTCATAGAAATAGAAACGCTCGCGCGTAGCTATTGGGTACAGTTTTGCTTGAATGCGCGAACTCTAGGTTATTATAACAGTAGGCAAGCGATGACAAAGCAACCGGAGTTGGACTTTATTCCCACGCAGACAGATTTATTTTTATTTGAATGAGCTTGCAGAGTGAGTCTTCTGTGCCTTAGCACTATTATTTATTCTGTGGCTATGTGCCCACTGCCACTTCAACGATGCAATGCTTCTAGCGATGTCGGTTGTTTAGAATGCTCTAATAATTTTAAACCTCATATTTTTTGAGATTAAAATTATTTTTAAGCATTCACAATGCAATTTTGTAAGCCTATAGGAAAAATGTGATAGTAAAAAACCACGAGCCCTACTATACTTACAAAATTGCATTGTGAATGCATAAAAATAATTTAAGTCTCAATTTAATGCCTATTTCATCTTAATCGATTGCTAAACATTTGTAAAAATGTTTCTTTCGGATGCGAGGGTTTCCTCACATTGATGAAACAACGCTGGCCTACAGCGTAACAAGTGATAGCAAAATTCGACGAGTCGTGTAAGCCTTTCGGTAGCTTAGTTGGTCAGAGCATCGGGCCGGATTCCCGGGGACGCGGTTTCGAATCTCGCCTGAAAGCTACTTATAGGGCTCGTGGTTTTTTACTATCACATTTTTCCTATACTAATATTTTTTCTTAACATTCCAGGTTGTGGCCGCAAGAGGTCCCAAGGGGCCCCAGGGATGCCCGTCCAGGAACTCATGAGGCAGAGACAGGTACGTGCAGTCACGAGCAATCTAGATATTAATATTAAAAAGACTAGCTTTCCGCTCGCGGCTTCGTCCGCGTGGACTACACGACGTTATCCCGCGGGAGTGTGATATTTTTCCGGGATAAAAAGTAGCCTATGTTCCTCTCCAAACTATAAAGTTTCTATGTCCCAAATTTCAACCAAATCCGTTCAGCCGTTTTGGCGTGATTGAGTAACAAACATCCAAACATCTAAACATCCAAACATCCAAACTTTCACATTTATAATACTAGCTTTCCGCCCGCGGCTTCGCCCGCGTGGACTACACGACGTTATCCCGCGGGAATGTGATCTTTTTCCGGGATTTTCCGGGATAAAAAGTAGCCTATGTTCCTCTCCAGGCTACAAAGTATCTGTGTCCCAAATTTCAGCCAAATCCGTTCAGCCGTTTTGGCGTGATTGAGTAACAAACATCCAAACATCCAAACATCTAAACATTCACATTTATAATATTAGTAGGATTAGTAGGATGAAGGATCAGACTTTTTTGAAAATATTGAAAACTAGCTGTGCCCGCGACTTCGTTCGCGTGGAATAGTGACTTTCGGCAGCATTTTTAATTTTTTTAGCTAATAAGTTTTTTCGTTTTTTTGTGTATTTATTTTATATAAGTATATATTAGTTTAGCGCTATAATACATATTAACATATTAAAAAATTATTTCACATAGCCTTCCGCCCGCGGTTTCGCCCGCCTGTACTACACGACGTTATCTCGAGGGAAAGTTATATTTTCCCGGGATATCAATTAGTCTTTTGTCACTCTCTAGCTCCTAAAATATCCACATACTAAAAAAAACACGCCGATCCGTTGCTCCGTTCTGACGTGAAAGACGGATATACAAACAATACAAACAGTATGTCAAAAGAAAGAACTTATCACGCTGAACAACTTCTCTTAAGATGCTATCTCATATAGTTTAACTTGGCTGCTAGGGTTCCACATCAGCTGGCCTAGCATGAACGGCTTTTATCATGCGATATGATAAAGCACGTCATGCTGTCTTGCTTACCTACCCCACTAAGGTGGAAGCAAGACAGCAACACGTGCTATATCATATCGCGTGATATAATGATGGTAATGCTAGCCAGGCAGGTGTACCAAGACCTTCAAACTTTTTACGTCAATAGAAAATGCTCATCACATTTAACAATTTTCCATAAGACGGTATTTTTATATCTCTCATGGTTTGGCTGGACTGCTATGGTTCCACATTGGCCATTTCGATCTTCCAAATAAATTATAGCCTGCCTTTAAGTTGGCGAGAACTAATAGCTATATAACAAAAAAAGTTTCATTAAAATCCGTTCAGTAGTTTTTGCCTGAAACGTGGACAACAGACAGACAGACAAAAAATTCAAAAACTATATTTTTGGTATCTGTTCCTTTTAAGAAGACCCTTGGTGGTATTTTTTTCTATTTCTTTTCAATGTATACAGCCCCTGTACCGGCAAAAAAGTATGGATATGGACATGGGCTTCATTTGACATTTGATGCCCATATTTTATGCTTTTAAGGGCATAATATGGGCTTCAAATGTCAAATGAAGCCCATGTCCATACCCATAATTTTTAGCCGGTAGCCCCCTGAATAGAATCGCATACAGTTTTATAATAAGTATGAATTATTTTATTTATTTACTTAAAATACACGGTAATTTTTTATCACCCCGGATAAAATTAAAAGGATTACTCTGCTCATGAAAACAATTTTTTTTTTATTATGGGACCAACACTAAAATCGCAAAAAAAACAGCTACTTATTCCATACAAAAGTGCAAAAATATTTAATCAATATGTATGGAACAGCTGATATTTTTTCGCGATTTCAGTGTTGGTCCTGTAATAAGTTGTTTGTTTTCATGAGTAAAATAATCCCTTAAAATATCCGGGGTGATAAAAAGATACCGTGTATATTACATAAACAGTACCTACTTATTAACACATTAAAAATTTATATCACATAGCCTTCCGCCCGCGGTTTTGCCACGTGTACCTACTACACGACGTTTTTCCGAGGGAATGTGATATTTTTCCGGGATAAAATTAGCCTATGGGACTCTCTAGCTCCTAAACTATCCACATACAAAAAAAAACAGGTCGATCCGTTGCTCCGTTTTGACGTGAAAGACGGACATATAAACAAACACACTTTCACATTTATAATATTAAGTATATATTGTATAAATATATATTGTCAAAAGAAAATACTTATCACACTGAACATCTTCTCTTAAGATGCTGTATTTGTATCTCTTATAGTTAAGCTGGGCTGCAAGGGTTCCAAATCAGGAGTACCAGACCTTCGATATTTTTCCGTCAATAGAAAATGTCCATGACGTTAAACAACTTTTCTTAAGACGCTATGTTTATATCTCATATAGTTTAATCTGGCTGCTAGGGTTCCACATCAGGTGTACCAGACCTTCAAACTTTGTACGTCAATAGAAAGTGCTCATCACGTTTAACAATTTTCCTTATAACGGTATTTTTATATCTCTCATAGTTTGGCTGGACTGCTATGGTTCCACATCAGAAATTGCGATCTTCAAAATAAATTATAGCTATATGTTGGCAAGATCCAATAGCTGTATAACAAAAAAACTTTCATCAAAATCCGTTCCGTAAACTTTTTTGCCGACGTCATCACACGAAAAAATTCATCCCCTGTTTTCACCCTCTTTAGGGTAGTTTTTTTTACAAACTTTGAATGTCGTATTTATCTAATCAAAAGCCTATAAAATAATTTTGAAGCTTCTAGCTTTAAAAATGACGTAATTTCCATACAAACTTTCATCCCCTATTTCAACCCCTTACAGCCCTTTGTTCACATAAAAAAGTAGCTTATGTCCTTTCTCAGGCTCTAGACTATCTCTGTACCAATTTTTATTTAAATCGGTTCTGTAGTTTAGGCGTGATTGTGTAACACACAGACAGACAGATTCGCATTTTCGCATCACTACATAGTATAAAACAAAGTCGCTTTCTCTTTCCCTATGTCCCTTTGTATGCTTAAATCTTTGAAACTACGCAACGGATTTTGATGCGTTTTTTTTAATAGATAGAGTGATTCAAGAGGAAGGTTTATATGTACTTTTTATCCCGATATTCCCACGGGAACGGGAACCACGCGGGTGAAACCGCGGGCGGCCGCTAGTTTATAATATAAAATAAGGATAAGGATAAGTAAGGATAAAGTAAGGATAATAAAGTAAGGAAGTAAGGATTGTATGTCAAAAGAAAATACTTATTACGCTGAGCAACTTCTCTTAAGGTGCTGTATTTGTATCTCTTATAGTTAAGCTGGGCTGCTAGGGTTCCACATCAGGTGTACCAGACCTTCGATATTTTTCCGTCAATAGAAAATGTCCATGACGTTAAACAACTTTTCTTAAGACGCTGTGTTTGTATCTCATATAGTTTAATCTGGCTGCTAGGGTTCCACATCAGGTGTACCAGACCTTCAAACTTTGTACGTCAATAGAAAGTGCTCATCACGTTTAACAATTTTTCTTTAATAAGTTTTAAGCTTCTAGCTTTAAAAATGACATAATTTCCATACAAACTTTCATCCCCTATTTCAACCCCTTACAGCCCTTTTTTCACATAAAAAAGTAGCCTATGTCCTTTCTCAGCCTCTAGACTATCTCTGTACCAATTTTCATTCAAATCGGTTCAGTAGTTTAGGCGTGATTGTGTAACACACAGACAGACATTTTCGCATTTATAATATAAGTAAGGATTAAGTAAGTGGGTATTAGAAAATCTCGACCCTCACAATTATTCGTCATTTTCTTATAATACTTAATTAAGTATTAGTTATAGGAAAATGCGATAGTAACAAAAACCACGAGCCCTATACAGGGTGTTAGGGGCACATTAGCAAAAACTTTAACCATGGCTTCAGGCCATCATGCTGAACAACGCACAGCAAGATTTTTTGTCGGAAATGAAAAAATATTTCGGTCACTCTTCATACAAAATGTCTCGATTAGTTGCTAAATTTGTATGAAAAGTCGAATTTGTTTTTTCATTTCCGACAAAAAATGAAAAAAAATCTTGCTGTACGTTGTTCAGCATGATGGTCTGAAGCCATGGTTAAAGTTTTTGCAAGGGTGCCCCTAACACCCTGTATGTAGCTTTCAGGCGGCTCTACTTTAATTACTAGGTACTACCACAGATAATAATACTATACTACTTTCTAGCTACTTAAAGGGCTCGTGGTTTTTAACTACTTATCACATTTTATATTTTTTAGAATGGCATTGTGAATGCATAAAAATAATTTGAAATCTCAACTTACTTATTATTCAAAAATATTGAATATGTAATAAAAAATGCATTGTGAATGAAAAATAGTAAAAATAAATATTAGATTGTTTGTTTGTTTGTAATGGATAAACTCAAAAAGTACTGAACCAATTTTAAAATTCCTTTTTTTTTAAGAAAAAGAAGATTTTAAAAATCTACCCTCTAAGCACAGTTCTAGAGAAAGAGCCGAATATGTATTTAATAATGATTTCTTTCGTCTTTCGTCTCTTTCGCCGACGGCGACGGGTCGATTTTTTAATTGTGTGCACTTTTTGTGATGGGTAAAAAATGTTAAGCTCGCGTCAGGATCACGTGACCGAATTTTCGATCTGACGATCGAAAAACTGTCACTATTTCATTAGAATACGAAGGCAAATTTCGCCACCGTTTTCAAAGTTGTGATAGTTCAGGTTAGAAAACGGGCGGCATTGAAGCCAGAAGACCTCTGTTCAAATCTAGTCCGTATTTTTTTTATTTTTGTCAAATTCCTTTTTTTGTGAAAAAGTCTAGGTAGCCCTTTTTACTTCTGCCGGCACTCCCGGAGTGCGCAACCCGTCCTTTTTTTTAAAGGTACCTACTTAATTTTCTACAATCAAAATTGAATTGTGAATTCGAATAAAGTAAAAATAATTTCAAATTAATTACCAAAATAAACAAGAAACTAACTTTGATAAATCCTTTTCCAGTACGTTGACGATGACGCCCTCGGTTCGATTCTCGATTCGGAAAACGCGATCGAAGAGTTATCTCGCCAAATCTTATCCGAAGCGAAGCTGTGGGAAGCGATCCAAGAGGCGAGCGCCGAAATAACGCGAAGAAAACAAAAAGAAGTACCATTTAACCAGTAAAAACGAAACGCAAACCCAAAAAACCGGTCAACAGCTTAGCTTTACAATTTTGTCAAATATCTCCAATCGAATTTAAACTTTGACATGTAAGACGAAGAAAAAATAATGGGCGATTTTCTGAAAGCTCTCTCACTAGATGGCGTTGTCCCACCTATGCAGTTAGAAGGAACGGAACGTTATAAATTTTACTTTGACGCGACCTTTGTTACGTGAAACGGAACGTCAGACAGATGTTATTTATTACCCTTAATCTTTAAATTTACCTATTTCGTTTCTGTTCCTTACAGTAGTACCTATCAGTACTTATTTAATTTATTATTAGTCTCCTTTGGGTTTTTAAAAAGTAATTAATTTAAATATGATTCATACCATAATATACCATAGACATGTACATACTTCGTTCAACGCCATCTAGTGAAGCTTTTGGAAGCTTTTTTTTTAAATGGCCTCTCAGAAAATCGCTCATTGATTGAAGAAGTTTGACATCAAAAGTTACGTTGTTGTTGACTACTCGAACTGGCTATACCAAAGGCCGTAGCGTTCTGGCTCAATTAAAAAAGAAAAGTTAATCGTAAAAAGGCTGTATATTACGGTTGTTTGTTTCCTAAAAAAGTTACTGTCTAACCTAGTATTGAAAAAGAACTGTCAAATTTTGGCGCTGATTTTTGCGTTTCGATCTTGCACTTAAATCTGTCAGAATTAGGTGTAATGTAACTAAAAAAGGAGAAATATAAGATTGATTTCGTTTTAAAATACTTAATGTTTCTTAGGTCTAGGAGGTGACGTAGATTATTTGTAATGTTATATTGTTTAATTTTTAAGTTTAATTCTAAGTAAATGTGTCTTTTTAACGGAAATCATAAAGATACTAATGTTAAGTTATTTTCAAGTAGACATGTTGGATTTTATGATTTTATTTGATGAAAATATTTTCAATTGTGAACAAAATAAATCATAACTTAGATAAATTTTTTGTAAGCATTGAAATATTAAAGCACCACTTTTAAAATCATAAAATGCATCATATCTTTTTTCTTAAAATATTGTAATTTTAAGTATTTTTATTGTAAAACTAATATCTAGAGCTATATAATAATGTCCATGATGTCTAGTGTTAGAATTAATATAATTACTTGTATTAATATGAATTTATGAAAGTTTCAGAAGAGAAATAAAAGATTTCACCGTATTTATGATATTTTTATTTATATCTTTCTAGGGATAGATAAATTATTATTACAGTTAAACAAACCTGTTTTAGACCCTGACCTTGTTGTTTCAATATTTGACTCATTTCGCTTTCTGAATATCTTTTTCTACCCTTTAAATCAGTCAATTTTAATTTATATCCCTGAATTGTAGATTATTGTTGAAAATATGGTTTAAAACCTAATATTGCACCGTAGATAGATTTTCATATAATACAACTTCTATGCGCGATTTTCAGCTTCAATTTCAAATTCATAAGGTTTAAATTCGTTTACACTGAACCAGGAGTCTGGCATGCTCTTAAGGAATGCCAAAGGAATCCTATCTTGTTCTTCTTTCTTCAGGTATTTGTAGTCAGGCATCCAGAACTGAAAATAACGTTACAACTACATTTTCTTTTATTTTACTGTCAAATTTACATCTTTATTTCTTGATAACCCGTTAGTGTATAAAACGGCCCAGCGAATAAGAGCGCACTTTGCTTAAAATGTCAAATGCTTGATAACACCGTTCCACCTCAGTAAAGATACATTTTAATGACTAGCCAGGGTATAAAATAAATAAAATAAAATAAAATAATTTATTTCAGATAATTAATCATCCATAATTTGTTAGTAAACATTTCTTACATCCTAATGTTAGTGACATATTATTATTTAGAAACTAGCTTCGTGCCCGTTATACAAGTTCGCACAGAGTGAACTAAAAAAGGAGAATCAAAGCGACTTCCTATAACCTTGAGAATAGAGTTGGAGTATAGAGGTAAGCTCGTTCTCTAAATAAACTGGGTCCAGAATTCAGATTACGCGAAGTGCATCTTAGGTTTATATGAATCAACAGTACCTAGAGCTGAGCGTGCGAAGTGTGCGCCAGAAAAGACTTTTTATACAATAGAATCCCTTACGGTTACTCTCTAGAGTGGAACGAGCTTCTGCCTAACTTACTAACCACACTTTTTACCTATACACGGTAATTTTTTTATCATCCCTGTAAATTTCATGATAACAAACAACTTTTATTATAGGACCAAAACTGAAATCGCAAAAAAAACAGCTGTTTCATACATTTGGATTAAAGAAATTGCATGGAATTCTTTTGTATGGAACAGCTGATTTTTTATCGTGATTTCAGTTTTGGTCCCATAATAAAAGTTGTTTGTTTAAAAGAGTAGATTAATCCCTGGAATTTTCGGAGATGATAAAAAAAATTGTTAATGTTACCCACCTCGTTTGCCTCGCCCCTCTTCTTCCTCAGGTAGTTGAAGCAGCAAGCCCTGAACCTGCGAGTGCCGCAGGCAGACGCGCACTCGCTGCCGCACGAGCCGCACTGGTTCGCCACGCACACTCCTGCTGAAAATAAATTAAAATATGCACTACATGAAAAATTACCGCCTCTGTGACACTGACACACCACCTGTCACACCATGGGGCTTAGACAAAGTAACATTTGAAAAACGATAGCGAAGCGATAACGAAGTTCGAAAGAAATTCAAGGTATAGGATTGGCGGATTGGTATAAGCTGCGCTAAATCACGTGGTCTTGCCGCAAGTTGATTGGAGCATAAAGACGATAGCGATAGCGATTGTCGTTTCGCCACATAACGATGTTACTTTATCTAAGCCCCCTGGTCATGAAGCTCGACTTAATACTGAGGTAACTGGAGAGTGCAGTACGAAAATTTTTTTGTCCACCACAAATTACACAGTGGCTGTCTTCCGTCTCACCTACACTTTAAAAAAATACGTATGGTCATATGAGACAACTGACAGCCACAACATACCTACATAAATGTCAAATTTGCTGGGGACACTTTTTTATTCAGGGTGAGAACTCCAGTTACCTCAGAGTATTAAGTCCTGTCACACCTGGTGCACTCCACCTGCACAGGTAGCATGATGAACTCGAGAGAGGTTTTGTCTATAAACAATATAGATATATCAAAACGTCAAAAATGGCATTTCATCGTAGAAAAACCTTAATGGAACCAGCATCTTGGGCAATCTGAATCAATAGCATGACGAGACGTCAAAGAAAATAAGTAAGTAGTAAGTAATATTTTGTTAACAGTAAAAATACTGGACCCACGACCAATCACTGTCCGGGCGAATGCTCTCGCCTACAGTGAAAGGTCGTGGGTTCGAGCCCCATCGGAGATAAGTAGCTGTTGTGTGACGGGTCGATGATTTCTAATACTTCATTTTCAATACCTATTTTAATAATATAAATTGCATTCAATAAAAAAGAAAAAATAATCAGTAAAAATACTGTGATTAAAATCAAAATCTTTGATACTCACCAATAAGCATAAACAAAACGCAAACTGTAACCTTCATCATTGTAAAAAGAAGTAAAAAGTCAGAACTGCTGCCAATGTTATTCAGTTCCCGCCAATATTCCAAGATGGCGTTTGTTGAACAGCTGATATGCGAATAATGGTTTCCTGAAGGAAACCCCATTTTATACGTTTCTAGTTTGTTTATTCAAGTGCGGGGGCAATAGAAAATGTCGCGAAGATGTTGAATCACATCTCACATTACTTTACTAAGTGTCTTGTTACAGAATAAGTAGTTTGTATTTAAAAGATGGGTTACAATAACAAGGCAATGTATTATATTCAATGACTGAATGGTTCCAAAAACTTAATTTCAGATTTTGTTTTTGTCATAAAATTAATAATCTGTAAATAGGTGTTATTGTTAATCGAAGTCCGTAATACTAATATTAAAAATGTGTAAGTGTGTTCGTTTGCTTGTCCGTCTCTCACGTCAAAACTTAGCAAAGGATCGACGTGATTTTTTGTTTGGAGGCTGGAGAGTGACATAAAATATGCTTCTTTTAATCCCGGAAAAAACATCACATTCCCGTGTGATACCATCGTTTAGTCCACGTGGGCGAAGCCAAGTGCGGAAGGCTATGTACTAGCCTTACTTACTACCTAATAAATAAGTTTAGTAAAAAAATCATTTTCATGGCAAGCTTTTTTGCTGACTGTTCTTAAATATTGTATTGTCATCTAAACCAAACCTGTATACAAAATTTCAGCTCCATCGGTCAGTGGGAAGAAGGGTCAAATTAAGCTTGCAAGATTTGTCCCCCACTAACTAACTATAACTAGGTAACTAACATGGCAAAGTTAATAAAAAGCTTGTAAAAATAAATGAATCAATACTTTTTGTTAACGTTTGATGAAAATTCTACAGCATTATTTTATAACCCAATGACGGCTGATTTGGCACATGGATACGGATACCTGTCTTTTGCGCTGGAGGTCTCGGGTTCGATTCCCGCATCTCAATATCATCTCGATCTCTTTTGCATCTGGCCTGCACAAAAGACGCGAGCGATGTCTAATCCAAGTTAAAACTCTCTTAACTTAGTCTCAAGTCAGACTAGTCTCCAACTCATCTCAGTCATGTCTCATCTCTTTTTATCTCGATCTCTTCTGTATTTGGCCTGCACAAAAGGCGCGAACGCGTTAACCAAGGTTCCCAACTCATTAACACAGTTTCTCAAACGATTTGGGACTATCTTTTCTGTCATGAGGTCTATTACTAATATACAAGGTATATTATAAATATATAATATATTAGGCTATATAATAAATATTTCATGATATCTGTACGATAAGCTGAATTTTCGCACACAGTATGGGTCAGGCGTTGGCAGCCCAACTCGCCCTCTATTGGCATGCATGTCACGTGCACAGGACTGTGGCTTTTACAGGTAGTTTCCGCTACCAGGCCACTAGTGCTGGAACAATATACCCCCTCCAATGAGGCAATTGACATCAAAATTTACATTCAAAAACTTTATTTCAAAATGACACTATTAGAACCACAAAGCTTAAGTACGCACAAATAGTCGTTTGGTTGCGGATTCTGGTGATGACGGAATTTTAAGTATAATTTTAATTTGATTGAATTTATTAAAAAAATATATATTATTTGTAATTTCAGTTTTTTTTATCAAATTTAGTAATTTTGAACTGATATTAATTTTTTGATTGAACAGGCGTCACTTCACCTTGCACCTTGCACCGTCAGGTGTATTGCTGTCTTGCTAAATGCAGGTATTGTGCACTGGTATTTTCGTGGTGTGCATGTGCAATTTTTGCGGGCGTGCGGGCGGTGCATCTTGCATATTGTGTTTTTTGCGGAAGTAAGATACATATATATTTCGTTTTTCACAGTGATATTAATTTTATGATTTATGATTTTATTAAGTTTAATGAAGAAATGTTTTATTTTTACATTGACTTCCTTTCACCATTAATTATTATTATATTTCATCTCTTTCTAAGTACACAGAAAGAGGGTGCCCACAATTTTTTTTCAGAGAGGACTTCGTTTTAGACTTGGGTAGGGGGTGTCAGCGGGAACTCAATACAGGGTAAATTTTTAATCAGTGCACAAATTTTTTAAATCGACTCAGAATCGGTATGTGAACAACTTTCTCCTAGGAACATAGGTCGAAATATGACAAAAATTTTTTTGACTGTTCATACAAATCGGACTGATCACGTGATCGATTTAGTATGGGGAGTCCAAAAATTTTTGCCGTATTTCGACCCATGTTTCTAGGAGAAAGTTGTTCACTTACCGATTCTGAGTTGATCCTAAAAATTTGTGCACTGGTCAAAAATTTATCCTGTATACAAAAAAAATATCAACAACGACAGTTTCCTGCCAGGGTGTGAGTGAGATGAGAGCCCTGTGTTTTCGGCATTACAAAATCTCAATCGCTATGAAAGAGAAGAATTTTCGCACGGAACCGCACGGAACCTTAAAATGGTTTTAAGCGCGATGGGACTGAGATTTTTCCTGCTGTAAAAAAGTAAGTTATGTCTTTCCCAGGGCCTCAAACTGTCTCTATTCTTAATAATTATAATCCTTCCCAGGAACTCAAACTATCACCTTATATACCAATTCCATTCCACAGCTTTGTCAGCACTAAAAGTTATTTTCCCATGAAAATGAGCCTTATTCCCGCGGTAAAAAGTTGCCTATGTCACTGTACAGCTTCGTTTTGACGTAAAAGACAGACAAACACATAAACAACCACACCTTCACTGCTTCACTGCTCTATATACCAAATTTTATGAAAGGCAGATCAGTGGTTTGTTTAGGCATGAGAAGGTAACGATACCTAGACTTACGGACAGGAGCTCATTCGTGCAAAGCAAAAAGTAAAAAAAAATCGTATGAAAATTTTCAGGTCAAAGCGCAATAACTTTGCCATGGCAGATCATTTTTAATCATGACCAGTATGCTTCATAGCAATTTCCATACTCCCAAGTCCAGAAATGAGGAAGCTCCCTTATAAGCTTTAACCCTCCCTTTTTACCCCATTTGGGGGAAGTTTTTAAACTTTATTAACAAATAATTTTTAATTGTAAACAATAGCTTGCCTTTTGCTTTATTCATTACTAGCGGACCCGGCAAACGTTGTTTTGCCATATAAATTTTATTGTACATGAACTTCGTATCACCAAAATCTGCCTGCCAAAAATGTCACTTATTAAAAATAGGTAATCCAAAGCATCCATAGAGACAAAAACGTCACTGATTACATACTCTTTGACATACCTACTCTTTGGAAGCGGCTATGTAGGAAATGACAGTTGTGTAAAATACGACAGTTTAACGATTTTATTTACAAAATTACCATATTTATTTTAAAATTTTCCTGAATAAACAGTAGCCTATCTCAAATTATCCCCATACCGAAAATCTCGTCGATCCGCTGCTCCGTTTTGACGTGAAAGACGGACAAACAAACAAACAAACAAACAAATAAACAAACAAACAAACACACTTTCACATTTATAATATTAGTATGGATTATACTTCTGAATCCATAAATAAGAAAGTTTCATACAAACTCCCTTTCATGTGATCCCCCCATTTTACCCCTATATGGGAGAGTTTTTTAACTTCACCTACGCAGATCATTTATAATCGTCACCAGTATCCAACATAGCAATTTTCATACTTCTAAATTCAGAAATGAGGAAGTTCCATATAATCTTAATCCACCCATTTTACCCATTATAGGGGAGTTTTTTTAACTTCGCTTAGCAGATCAATTTTAATCGTGATCAGTATCCAACATACCAATTTTCATACTTCTAAGTTCAAAAATGAGGAAGTTCCATATAACCTTAACCCCCCATTTTACCCCATTAGGGGAGAGTTTTTTTTAATTTTGTTTACCCAGATCATTTCCAATTGTAACCAGTCTCCAACATACCAATTTTTATACTTCTAAGTTCAGAAATGAGGAAGTTCCATATAACCTTAACCCCCCCATTTTACCCATTTAGGGGGGGAGTCTCCTAGTCATAATCTACCTTCCTGCCAAATTACATCTTTCTTGCTCCAGTAGTTTTTGAGATTTCGTGATGAGTGAGTTATGTCCCCTCGATTTTATATATATAGATATAGATTATATTGTCAACTCCCAGGGACAATCTGAGATCATCCGCAAACAGAAAACATTTAGAAGAACGTACATCCCTGCATTTTTGGCGATAGACTGTATCCGCTTTGGCGGAGCCACTTCTGTTTCATTTTAATTTGTGTTTAACGAACACTACGCTACTCAATTTTAGGAGCGTCTCACACATCGCCCTGTTGCATTAAATGTCAAAGGTATGAAAGAGAGGGCATGCATGATGTTTGAGACGCTTCCAACCAAAGTTGAGTTGCTTTCGAGCATTACCTACTGCCGCACTCAGATCAGACACGTCAATTAACTTTAACTGGCATTAAATTATTACTCCTACTTTATTTAATACTAGACATAAAAAAGAGACAGATATAGATTTTATTGTCAATTAAAGTTAATTGACGTCTCTGAGTGCGGCAGTGAGTGAGTCAAATTATCAAATTGTACCGAGTTACCCTCCTCGTACGTATATAAAGGAGAAGCACGTACGAGTTTTCTTCATTTGACGGCCGAGTGGTGTACGCACCGGTTTTTTTTTTATCCACAACGGTGAAGCTCTTAATTAGCCTTCATCACACCTTAAAGGTCATAGCCCATTTAGACCGCACCGCTCCCACCCAACCAAAGTATGAACAGCCAAATATGGACTTAATATCGTTCAGTGTAGATGCATTTTACAGTAACAATATAGAATAGCGGACAGCGCGCGGTCCGCGAGCTTACCGCCGGCCGTCAGACTGCTCGATAGTTGACGCCTCGCTGACGCCGCCCGCGCGCTGACTGCTAGCGGTCGCCGTACCGTCGCCGCCGCGCACCGATAGAGGGAATAGCAGTCGACGCGTGGACAGCTGGGAGTCTGGTAGATGTCGCCGCGTGGACTGCTGGGTGCCTGCTAGCTGACGCCTTCGTTTATAGGGCGGTGTTGGAGCGGTGCGGTATAAGTGGGCTATGACCTTAAGGCTGAAGGTGGAAGCGCACTACTCCCGGAATCCTCAATCACTGAGGAACTGGCTATCTTATCTCTAACTGCCGGAACACAATAATGCTGAAATCATCATTGTTGTCATGGTTTCAAGGTGCCGCTATCTCTACATGTCCCGCGTTCGATCCCCGGTCGGGTAAATGTTGAAAACAAACTTTTCAATATTTCCTCGGGTCTGGGTGTATGTGGTAATACCCGTCGTTGTTTCTAGTTTCCATAATACTAGTGCTTAAGCTACTATACTTTGGTATTGGAACAATGTATGTGATGGTGTCGATTTTTTTTTATATCATTTAGAAGTTAGACTGATCGCAGTCCTATCAGTTTTCGTAAAGATCGGAAGATTAAACATCTAATAAGCTACAAAATATACAAAGCTTGTCATAATAGAAGCAAAAATAACGTCAAAAATTAAGGCTATTGCGGCGATCAAACTCAGAATTTTCAATGTTTTTAAATTAAATTTCCTGACAAAGTATCATTGCTAGGCCTTTCAAAATATTATATGTGATAGATCTTTTCTTTATGAAGGGAAGTTACTAAAATTTATTTGAATCAAATAAATACAATGTACTAAAAAAAATTATTTTCAAGACCCCTTTTTTCCGTCTTAAACTCAATTATCTCAATAACTAGTTGAGTAATCAAGCTAATTTTTTTTTGTGTAAGTAGTTCTTAGTCATATCTAGGGAAGTTACTAAATTTTTTTTTTGTTATATTTATAGTCAATAACTAGTATCCCAAAATGCATCGTGCACCGTTTCGCAGCATAATTGTTCAGTCTCCGCCTGGTATTGGCGGCGTTTGGACGTGGAGACCATATCGCTCCGATTGCGCCAAAATTGAAAAAAAAAACTCACACTAGGATCCTAATTTTTTTCAATGATGCTTATTTTGCTAGGAAATATTGAAATAGCGCTTCAGGATTGGGTATAGATGAGTGCTTTGCCATTTATTGCATAACCATAGACCTATGTAACCTAGGACAAGTTATTTTACTCATTAATTACCTAAAGCAAACATCAATAGTTTGAAATAAAAGTGACGGATAATATTGAAGATACTTAAGAGCCCATAAAAGTTATACCTATTTGAGTACCAATATTTTGTTATGTTGTAGGTACATAATTAGTCTAAGTTTCTAACTTCTACTACTGTATATTAAATTTATGTTCGTTTTAGGTTCCTCAAAATTGAAAATGTGAGAAAGTTAAGATAGGTAGGTGTAAAAAATTGCATCAAGAAATAAGAAATTCGCTTGTTGAAAAAGTTTTTTACAGAGACATAATATAAAAGCAATTCTTGAAATAAAACCGATGTAAGAATATTATATACCTAGTTGATCTAATATCACCATTACACTTTTTTGAGACTGTGAGAAGTCCAGCTTCTTTCCTTTGAGTGAGGAACATAAACCGCACCATTTTGTGTAAATTTCATTTTATTTTATTTTTTTTGTACTTAAACAATATTTTTATTTACTTAAGTGTTTTTTTTATATATTGATTTATATTATAGATTGATAGCGTGATTTTATATAAACGGTATACTTATTTAAATATTGATTAACTAAGTAGATTTATTTTGTAAAAAAGTATTGGATGATGGGCTAGTATGAGTTATTTATATTTTTTCATATTAAATTATAAGTTTTATTAATTTGATTGGAATAAATCTGAAAATGTACCTACTGGTTAGAGCAGTATACATTATTTATTTTTTTCAGTGTAATTTGTAGCAAATGTTGTAGTTATGCCTGCGAAGATCATTTCGATAATGGATATATTATCGAAATGATCTAGAGATAGAAAATAAATATAAAAAGCTGCTGCTGTGTTCTGCATTTTGAAGAATCGTTTGAAGTGATCTTTGTTAAAAAAAAGCTTTTTTTACTACATAGGTACGAATAATATCTAAGATCTACTCTTCCTTCAAACCGACGTTTACAATAAATATTCATAATAATTTTTCTTGTATTCTACATAATATAATTTCCTTAGTAAAAGCGCACATAGGTGATATTTTAGATGTAAATAGAATGCGCGCTGCATGCCGCGTCTACACGTATTTCTCAGTCTACGAGAGTGCCGCGGCCGGAGTCTTACCGATCCCAGCACCCCCTCGCTTGTGTAAGCAACGGCCATCGACGATATTTTTTTTACCTATGCTATATCCTTAACACGAACGATGAAAAACGCGGGACCATTTTTCGCATTCTCATCGTGTCACACGACTCACAAATAATAATACTCGTACAAACAGGGACAAATTTGGTTACCTACTGATTTTCATGTGGCTCACCACTCATGCGCAGACCCTTACGACTTAGTTACGTATTAAACTAGGGTATTATGTAAAATGCAAAGGCAATTAAATTAAGGATATGGACTGCAAGTGATCGGTATGACGCTAGCCACACGAAAAGAAGAATTTGTCCTTGGCTGTACATGTAGACAAATCCGTAACGTAAATTCAACAAGCCAGAATTTTTAAAATATTAAAGGAGATCAGTCAAATTGGACCAAAAACTAAAAGTGTCGCGGCCAACGAAAATAAATTGCACATTATTATTGTAAACAGTTACGATCATTTTTTCTTATGACGTCAAATAGTGTATCTACGATTAGTGGCCAAGCAATTATTCAAGTTTAAAAATGTAATTTTTTCTTCATTTTCAAACTTGAATAAAGCATAATAAGTTATGCAATTTATTTTCGTTGGCCGCACTTTGGCCAAGTTTAATTCAAGTTTGAAAATGAAGAAAAAATTACATATCCAAACTTGTATAAGGGCATTTCTACGGAGACGACCGATTGACCTACTGGAGCGAAAAAAGTACCTTTAAAATTGAATTAGGTACTTGAAAAAAATCACACATATTTATAGGACTCTTGGCCTGATGGAGAGCATATCTAGAAGACCGCCAGGTTTTACATATCGCCTAAAAAAAATCGGAAAGTTCAAAACGGGCAGAAATTGGCTTGAAATGGAGTGTCCGGTTTCCAGAATTTACTCGTTATTGTTTCATAACTTTTAAAATAATAACTTGCTCGTTATAATTCTCACATTCACAGAACAAGGGATAGACAATAAAGCCATATACGTTATTATATTTAATGTACATCATTGGGTTTTAATACAGTAACACATTTAAATTTTGTCCGAGGCGTGTGCCTCAATGAGTCACACCAACGATTTTTGTTATCAGCATATCTAAAAAATATGTAACTCGAGAAAAAAGAATCTGTTTTTATTTTTTTCCTATCTTCAAAAATGACTGACATATTAAACTTTAAAGTACGGCCTCCGTGTAAAATTCGGGTGAACCAATGGCATTAACGTGTGTGTGTGTGACGTCACGTCGCAATTCCGACCTACATAGAATCCTTCCCTCCGGCCGTTTTCGCAGCTGCGGTTCGCAACTAGTTGCGAATTAAGAGACTTTATTCTTTGTTCGCAATCAGTTGCGAATCAAGAGAACTTTTTCCTTAACCGCAACTAGCGCAACTAGGTATCATGATTCACAACCAGTTGTGACCAAAGATTTTTTTCCGTATTCGCAAACTTCGTCCTTTGTTTCTTGGCACTCTTTTTACTACTACACACAAAATACTAGGTGCCACCAAGGTACGTTGTACGCAAGGTGTGTTGGACTTGCTCGGTTGCCTAAAAATTTTATTACTGCTGGATATAAATACGTAATGGTCAAAAATCCAGGTGATGAAGAAATAAGAAAATTTAATAATTATTTCAATAAGCAATGGGTTAAAAAGGACGAAATACTGAATTATTGTTGTGAAAATGAGAAAATATAATAAGGACCAACACTAGGCTGGCACTAGAAAATAAATAAATACATAGGTCGCAAAAATCCAAATCTAGCTCTCTTACTTGATGTTTTTTTAGCACAGAGTCTACGTGCTTTGATTTAAGAAAAGTAAGCAACAAAAAGAAAAAGGAATACATAGAATTAGACGACGAAATCAATTCTGCAATAAACAAATTGAAATCCGGGAAAATAAGTGTGGGGCACTGTATAGAATTTGCCCATGTGCAATCTGAATAGAAGAATCTTCAGTTATTTTTTTATTTTGTAGGTAAGAGAGAAGAATGCTCTGGTTTATTTGTTTATTTTTTTGTAAATTAAAAATCGTAGATTGTCATTGCGTATTTTGGTTTTAACTTTTGGTTACTGGTTGAGAATGAAGAAATGCTTTCCTTCCATCGCAACTGTGTATGTTTGGGAAGTTCTTATTCTTTGTTCGCAACTAAGTTGTGGTTAAGGAAAAAGCTCTCTTGATTCGCAACTGATTGCGAACAAAGAATAAAGACTCTTAATTCGCAACTAGTTGCGAATCGCAGTTGCGAAAATGGCCGGAGGGGAATCCTTTGGCTATATGTTGTGCTCTCACGGTTTCGTAATAAAATTTATTTTTCTTATAGTCGATCAATGAAATGGTTAAGAAATTTTGTATTCAGCTGAGCCCATGTGAAAAACACTTTCAAATAATGTTTTATTTTCGTGAATAATAAATTAAATCAACTTTCGTAATGGCGGGCGGTATTCTGTCAATACATATAGCAACCGCCAAAACAAAATGTACTTACAACTTTATCTGACTTGGTGGTTAAATATGCACCCTAAAAACTGACAGCCATTTCGATAATTTTGTACTGCTAGTGGCGCCTCCACCACTGGGTCAGATAAGTTTGTGGGATAAATGTCTTTCGGTATCGACAGTAGGTGACAGTTTTAGAGAGCGCCTGCGCGCGGTCGAAATCGAATACTAATCATTTACCATAACCTTAGAACGAAGAAAATGTACTGTAACTAGCGTCAAAAACGTACGAGTTGCGCGCAGATTGCGCACAGACGGACTCTATGCAGTACAGTTAAACGGAAATCATCCGCAACAGCCGCAGTCGGAGATGTCAGTGCGACATGACGTCATCGCAATAGCGCGCAAGGAAAGCAAATTTACAAAAGCTGGTGAAACTTTACAACGCTGTAACTTTGGAAATCCTGGCCAGATTTCGATGAAACAAAAACTATTAGTACTTGCAAGAGTACGCGCATTAAATGCAGTAATTTTTATAGTCATATTTTGATGTGTTGGTGTGACTCATTCGGTGAAATTTACTTTTGCTTACCTATATCTAACTACGCGCAGTACGAATGCACACTACCGATTCTTGACACCCGGGGGTTGCGCCCGAGCGGCCGAGCATTGTGGGCGGGCGGGGGACCTGTCATATTGAGGAGCATTTTTCGAAGGTTCGAAATCATTCGGTGTTTTTGGGGTCGGGTCATTTCTCAAATCGGTGTGCGACATTAATTTTGTTTATGAAATATTTAATAAGATTTGTGGTAAATTAATTGAGTGTTTAGCTGATATCTGCCAGTATGTTTTATAGAAATTGTTGTAATTTATAATATTTTCGAGTAATTTGATAAATGAGTCACACCAACACATCAAAATATGACTATAAAAATTACTGCATTTAACGCGCGTACTCGTGCAAATAATAACAGTTTTTGTTTCATCGAAATCTGTCCAGTATTTCCAAAGTTACAGCGTTGTAAAGTTTCACCAGCTTTTGTAAATTTGCTTTCCTTGCACGCTATTGCGATGACGTCATGTCGCAATGACATCTCCGATTGCGGCTGCTGCGGGTGATTTCCGTCCAACTGTACCTACAAAGAGTCCATCCGTGCGCAATCTTCGCGCAACCTGGTGCGTTTTTGGCGCTAGTTACAGTACATTTTCTTCGTTCTAAGGTTATGGTAAATGATTAGTATTCGATTTCGACTGCGCGCAGCCGCACTCTAAAACTGTCACCAACTGTCCATTTGACGGCTTCGTGTTATTGTTGATCGAAGTTTGACGGTTGCTATTTATATTGACAGAATACCGCCCGCCATTACGAAAGTTGATTTAATTTATTAATCACGAAAATACAACTTATGTATTTGAAGGTGTTTTTTCACATGGGCTCAATACAAAATTGATCATTGATCGACTATAAGAATAATAAATAAATTTATTGCGAAACCGTGAGAGCGCAACTCTATAGCCAAAGGAGAAATACGGAAGCGCCAACTCTCAATCGCGACGTGACGTCACACATTAATTCCATTGGCTCACCCGAATTTTTCACGGAGGCCGTACTTTAACGTTCAATCATCATCATCATCATCATGTCAGCCGAACGACGCCCACTGCTGGGCATAGGCCTCCCCCAAGGATCTCCACAACGATCGGTCCTGCGCTGCCCGCATCCAGCGGCTTCCCGCGATCTTGACCAGATCGTCGGTCCACCTTGTAGGGGGCCTGCCCACGGAACGTCGTCCGGTACGCGGTCGCCATTCGAGAACCTTTCCGCCCCAACGGCCATCGGTTCTCCGCGCTATGTGTCCCGCCCACTGCCACTTCAATGATGCAATCCTTCGAGCTATGTCGGTTGTTTTAGTTCTCCTGCGGATCTCATCATTTCTGATTCGATCGAGCAGGGAAATACCAAGCATCGCTCTCTCCATTGCTCGCTGGGTGACTTTGAGCCTTCTTATGAGACCCATAGTAAAAGACCACGTCTCACTTCCATAGGTCATTACTGGCAACACACACTGGTCAAAGACTTTCGTCTTGAGACATTGAGGTATTTCGGACGCGAATATATGTCGGAGCTTCCCAAACGCTGCCCATCCGAGCTGGATTCGACGAGAGATCTCTTTCTCAAAGTTGGACTTACCTAACTGGACCGTCTGTCCTAGATAAACATAGTGGTCAACAACTTCGAGTGTAATGTTCCCAACATTAACTGGAGCGGGTGCAACATGGGCATTGAACATGATTTTCGTCTTGTCCATGTTCATCTTAAGACCCACTCTTTGCGAAGCATTACCGAGATCTTCGAGCATTGTGTTCAGGTCTTCCAAGGTCTCAGCCATAAGAACTACATCATCGGCAAACCGTAGGTGTGTTAGGTACTCGCCATTGATGTTGATGCCGTATCCTTTCCAGTCCAGCAGCTTAAAAATATCCTCCAACGCAGCTGTGAACAGTTTGGGAGAGATGACATCTCCCTGTCTCACACCTCGCTGTAGTTGGATAGGATTAGAGCTCTGGTTCTGTAATCGGACCGACATGGTGGCGTTTTGGTATAAGTACCTCAGCACCTCGATGTACCTGTAGTCTATTTGGCACCTCTGGAGAGACTGCAGCACCGCCCAAGACTCAATCGAATCAAAGGCTTTCTCATAGTCCACGAACGCCAAGCAAAGTGGCAAGTTATACTCTTCGGTCTTCTGTATAACTTGCCGCAGCGTATGAATGTGGTCTATGGTACTGTAGCCTTTCCGGAACCCGGCTTGTTCGGGAGGCTGGAAGTCGTCGAACCTGCGAACGAGACGATTCGTAATGACTCTCGAAAACAACTTATAGATATGGCTCAGAAGCGAGATGGGTCTATAGTTCTTCAAGAGAGTTTTATCACCCTTCTTGAAAAACAGCATCACATCGCTTCTGCCCCATGCCTTTGGCGTTTTGCCCTCAAGGATGACTGAATTGAAAAGCTTCTGGAGGACTTTAAGTATCGGCTTACCGCCCGCTCTCAGAAGTTCTGTTGTGATTCCGTCATCGCCCGCCGCCTTGTTGTTTTTAAGCTGCTTGAGAGCCATTCTAATCTCGTACAGGCTGACGTCCGGGATATCTTCGGTATGGTGTCGGGTAAGCTTGGCTCTAGGGTCTGTAGCCTTGCTTTCAACAGGTGTTTGTGTGGAATATAGCTGTCCATAGAAACTCTCAATCTCCCTCAGGATTTCAGGTGTTGACGAAATGATGCTACCTTCCTCAGTTTTCAGCCTCGTCAATTGACTTTGCCCGATAGACAGATCTCTCGCGAACACTTTGGAGCCTTTGTTCCGCTCAATGGCTTCTTTAATACGCTCGGTATTAAATTGGCGAAGGTCGCGCGTCAAAGACTTAGATATCTGTCTATTAAGCTGTCGATAACGATGGGCATCCGCTGAGTTCTGCAGCTTCATTTCGTGTCTCTGATCCATGAGTAGGAGAGTCTGACTGGAGAGTTTCTTCAATTTGGGACGGCGGGTTTTATAGTACTTAGACCCTACCGTGCAGACAGTATCCACCACCATGTTGTATAGATCGTCCACGTCTATGCTGTTCTCAAGGGCTTCGAAGCGGTTTTGAAGCTCGAGCCGTTTCTCAATTCCGTGGATCTCAATTCCATGGAAAATGGGGCATCGAATTGAGAAAACTTACACCGAATTGAGATTTCACATATTATGAATTCAGCTGCGTACAGCTGAATTCATAATATGTGAAATCTCCCGGCCATGGCCCGTAGGCCATTCATAAATGATAATGGCAATCAATAGAGCATATCATAGTCGATTACCTCCCTGGTTACGACTGCTTGAGCTGCCAGTAATATGCCAATACACTCAGCTTGAAAGACAGTGTTGTATGAACTTAGTGGCAGCGCAATTTGTATGTTTAAGTCTTCTGGGAACACTGGAACCTGTCCCTGCTGCATTAGAGGTGGGTCCCTGTCCCTTCGGGACATCGGTGTATATCAGAAGCGCTCTGTGTTGTGCCTGAGAGTTTTCTAAGTCATCCAGTTGTATTTTGTATTTCTTATCAAAGATGAAGGATTGTTTGACCTTATCACACACCGCCTCCACAAGGAGTGTTGTTTTGAAACGCTTCCTCTATCTTACCGACTAGTTGATTGAGTGCCGATTCTGTGGATTTGCCAGCACTGTAGGCGTGCTAGTGCTTATGTATATATATATATATATATATAGGATTGTATTGTATCTCGTAAAAACCATTCACATACCCTTCCCACGGTATTCAGCAGGAAGGAGGAAAGGCTAATAGATCGGAAAGCTTTCGGATTGGTGTAGTCGGACTTACCAGGTTTAGAATGAACACTACTCTGAATTCCCTCCAGGGGTGTGGGATGTAGCCATGCCCCAGGCAGGCTCGAAAAAGATGCGTAATGACCGCAACGAGTTGCTGATCCCCCCACTGCAGAAGGGCAGAAAAGATGTTGTCCATCCCTGTCGACTTAAAAGGCGAGAAACTGTTTATTGCGCATCTTACATTTTCTTGTGTTATAACCCTTTTAGCCAAAGACCAGCGGTCATCTGTTGAATGACTTGTTACGTCCTGCCACTCGATATGCTGTAGAGGATTTTAGTTTGGGTAATGGGTTTGTGGGAGAACGGCATTCATCTCATCCTGATTCAAAGTTATGGAGCCATCAGGTTTACGCAGGTTGCCCAGTAGGCCAGGACCCTGATTCGATATTACTTTCCTTACCCGGTTTGCTTGTTTTGTATAGTTTATCTGGCTGGTGCCTTGCCATTAGAACATAGATCCTTTTACTATTTGGTTATGTATCAATAGGGTAGAACAATGCATAAGCAATAGGGTATTTTACTGTTGTTGAAATGTAGATATTTAATGATGACGTTAAAAAATATTGCAATTAAGAATACCAAATGTGAAAAAAAAAATTGAATCTGTTTTATAATAAAAGATTTATAGTCTGTTTGATTTTGACTATAGCTGTCTCTTTCTAAAACGAAATCTTCTATGGCGTGACTATGACGCTACTAACCCACTGACGTCATTAAGATAGCGTCCTGTCCTTGTCTAATTATAAAGTTTGAAGTCCTATATCTTTGAAAATATTCAAGATAATTCAAAATGAAAACTTGTTTTGTGTAGCTAATATTTCGAAAAACATTTTAAAGAAATAAAAAAAAACAGTAAAATACCGTATTATGGATAGAGACTACAAGTGAACGGTGAGAGGCCAGCCACACGAAAAGAATTAAGAGGTGGTTCACCGAATTTATTCTCATGCTACATGACAAGCCATGGAACGTTCTGACAGATATTTTTGTTAGGAAATAAATTAAATAATTTGGTATTGGAGTGGATAGGATTGCGATTCAGATTCTTCATAACTTATTAAAACTCTTCTTTAATAAAAATTAAGACTAATTCTTAGTTCTCTATTGAAAAATTAAACATTTTGATTTGAAATTTTGTTTTTATTATTTATATTTCAATTAAAGATAGAAACAATAAAGATAGGCGCACTTTATCCTAAAAGTAACCATCTAATAAACTAATAGAGCAGCAGTCAGTTAACAAAACGTTTATGGTATTTATTATTTTGATCATTTAAATACATTGTTTTTATATTAGGTACATCAATTCTAAATTCGATGGGCGATTTTGAAATTCGGTGATTCATTTTCTTAATTCGGTGCGTTCTCAATTAGGTGCTTAACTTTTCTCATAAACCACTCCACAATATTTAGTCCCATTGCTTTTTTAAGATTCAGGATGAAGTAAACTTAAATTTTTATTATTTAAACTACTTAAAAACCCAAATATTAAATCAACCACCGAATTGAGAAAAAAAGTTCCCTTTTGTAGAAATGCTCATAACTGCTTGGCCACTAATCGTACACTGTTGAAGTCGTAATAAAAAATGATCGTATGCAATTTATTTTCGTTGGCCGACACTTTTACTTTATTGGTCCAAACATAATATGAAGCGTAACTGATCTACTTTTAATATCTGTCCAACGGTGTTTCCAACGGTTTGGTCACGATGCAATTGGTTCGACTGTACATAGTCTAAGGGATGGGAACAATCTAAATAAGTGTATAGTAAAAATTTTATTTTCATGACAAGCTTTTTTGCTAACTGTACTTAAATATTGTATTGTCATCTAAACCAAACCTGTATTATAAAATTTCAGCTCCATCGGACACTGGGAAGTGGGTCAAATTAAGCTTGCAAGATTTGTCCCCCACTAATAAGTTAATAAAAAGCTTGTAAAGTGGTAACGAGGATGAGACATAACATGGCCCTTGCAGGGTCATGTTTGTGTCTATATGTATTGTAACATCTTTATAACAACATGATGCAATAAAGAACTTTGAACTTTGAACTTTGAAATAAATTAACACAAATCAGGATACCAAAGTGTTTTATTCATTCATTTTTAACAATTTATAAATCCTACATTACTTACTTACATTTCTAGTACTTTAGTATTAAACTTGGTTTAAGATGATACGCCTATTTCCAGCCTAAATAGACGTAAATATATTTTATTTATTTTTATACAGTCTACGTTTTTTTAGGTAATGTTATATGCGATTTTTTTACAATAATTTATTCGTTTCTGCTACATATTCAGTTTGTTGATTGTTATATTATAATAATTTTATTAAAAAAGCCTTTATTTGCTGACCGTTAGTTATAAAATTAAATACTACTTTAATAGCAATGATAGGTAGGTAAGTCTATTTATACTTGTACGTTGTTTATTAAGTAAAATTAAATTATGAGTAAAACCTGAAATTAATTTCAGTATTTCACTAAATAAATGCATTTAGGCAGTAAACAGGATTGCTTTTCAATATCAAATTGACAGTTTTAAAATCCATTTTTTTTTGCAATTCACCTTTTTAAGATTCTTCACAAACTTTTTACAAATCTCCATGCCGTTTATCATTTAAAAAAACATTTAATGTCACTTTTGACAGTAGAGTGTGTGTCAGATAACTCTGCACGTGCCTGGCGCGTTTTTGGCGCTAGTTACAGTGCATTTTTTTGTTCTAATGTTATAGAAAAGATTAGTATTCGATTTTTACCGCGCGCAGACTTATCTGACGAGCACTTGCAGCCTTGTAGAATTAAAAAAGAGTTTCTTAGACATCGTAGACTACTTGCACATGGTTTTCAGGCGTATCTTCATAGGGGTAAGGTTTGTAATTGTTTGACACGAGATTCGAGTACCATGGCTCAGGAATGGTCTTGATAGGGAATAGCGGCAGGTGGTCCTGTTGATCTCTGGCGTCTTGAAGGCTTTGTGACCAGAGCTGTGGAAGAAGAAAAAAATGTATAAGCAAAAATCGGCCAAGTGCGAGTCGGACTCGCACACGAAGAGTTTCGTACCATTGTCTATAGGTACTACACTAGGTACTATTTAATCTGTGAACATTTGAAGCGTCTAGTACCGTTATATTGAGTTACATATACCGTTATATTATTATTGAGCAAAAAACGGCAAAAAAAATCTCGTTTGTTGTATGGGAGCCCCCCTTAAATATTTATTTTATTCTGTTTTTAGTATTTGTTGTTTTAGCGGCAAAAGAAATACATCATCTGTGACAACTCTCTAGCTATCACGGTTCATGAGATACAGCCTGGTGACCACAGACATAGATCTAAATCTATGTCTGTGCTGGTGACAGACAGACAGACAGCGAAGTCTCAGTAATAGGGTCCCGTTTACCCTTTGGGTACGGAACCCTAGAAAACAAATAACTTTTTGATTACTTTGGTTGCAACACAGAAACTGACCTTGCATTTTCACGAATCACACACGAATCAGGATTTTTTTTTATTTTTAATGAATTAAATTTTATTATAATTTATTTTGGCACTTGCCTTTTGATTCGAAAAATTATTAATAAAAACATTCATACCAACATAACTTTCACCAAAAAATCTCAAATCAGCAAACGCAGTCTTCGTCGGCCAAGCTTACTTGTCTTGCCGTGGGCACGTACAAATTATGCTAAAAAAAGTTTTACCTTTGAGGGAGCAAAACTGTACAATAGCTTACCTTCTTACATAAAAGATATAAAATTATATAACAGCTTTAAGTCCAAACTGTCTTCATATATAATTGAAAATTTCGAACTTTATACCTAAGTTTTCTTTTTGTAGTTAAGTACCTATAGGTACCACTAGTATTTAAGGCTTGGTGGTGATGTATAAGAAAAATAACTTTTGTATCCTTTTTATTTTCATGTAAGTGACTTATGTAAGTCTTTGTTGAAAATAAAGTCTTTAAACCTAAACCTAAACCTATTTTATAAAATTTTATATAATAGATTATTATTTATTATATTTTTCAATAATTGTTGCTTTTTTAGTTAAAATACCCACTGCAAGGAGCCTCCTCAAGAATACGGTATTTTACTGATTTTTTTTTATTTCTTTAAAATGTTTTTCGAAATATTAGCTACACAAAACAAGTTTTCATTTTGAATTATCTTGAATATTTTCAAAGATATAGGACTTCAAACTTTATAATTAGACAAGGACAGGACGCTATCTTAGTGACGTCAGTGGGTTAGTAGCGTCATAGTCACGCCATAGAAGATTTCGTTTTAGAAAGGCAGCTATAGTCAAAATCAAACAGACTATAATTCTTTTATTATAAAACAGATTCAAATTATTTTCTCACATTTGGTATTCTTAATTGCAATATTTTTTAACGTCATCATTAAATATCTACATTTCAACAACAGTAAAATACCCTATTATGAGAACGCTCACTACAGTGCCACAAACTTATCTGTTCCGGTGGCCAAAATGTGAAACTAGCGTGTTTTTTTATTGTCATTTTGCTTTCAAGTTGATGTCCAACCCAAGGAATTTATTGGTCCAACCATAGCGCTGCTGGCGGCTGAAGGTCTTAGAAGTCAGGGCCGGTTAAATTGCTACAAAAAAAATATAACCGTTTATAGAAAAGACTAGCTGACCCGGCAAACGTTGTTTTGCCATATTAATTATAGTGGACCCGGTAAACTTCGTATCACCAACATCTATTATAGATAGAGAGATGAAAATAAATATACACTGTTTTTTATACAGTAGGTAATCCAAAGCAGCTTAAACGAAACGTCAGTGATTACAATACTCTTTGACATATCTCTTTGGAAGCGGCTATGGAAGAATGACAGTTTTGTATAGTACGACAGTTTATCGATTTTCTATACAAAATAATCATTTTTATTTTATAATTTTCCAGAATAAAAAGTAGCCTATGTTACTCTCCAGCTCCCAAACTATCCCCATACCAAAAATCGAGTTGATCCGTTGCTCCGTTTTGACGTGAAAGACGGACAAACAAACAAACAAACAAACAAACACACTTTCACATTTATAATATTAGTATGGAAGTATGGATTGTGCCACTGTACACTACTTACTAGATACGCACATCACACAAGTTCTTATGCGTAGCACACGAAAGTGAAAGTGTGTGACACTGCGTTATCGGTGAAAGTGCAAGGCGTGGAAGAAAATAGAAGGAAGTTCCAACCTCTGTGGTGTAGTGGCTCACACCATCGGTTACAGACATCCAGAGGTCCCGGGTTCGGTATTCGGTTTGGTTGGTGGTAGGACTTGTTCTTAGTCCACCGGCTAGCGGCCACCATCTTATCTAAGTCTGACGCCATAACAATGATGTTTTCAGCATTATTGTGTTCCGGCAGTTACAGATAATAATATGATAGCCCGTTCCTTAGTACAAGGACGTACCCAGGGGGGGATCTGGACCCCCCCGAAAGTGTCCATTAAGGCGGGCATTCCCCAAAATAGGGTATTTTAAATTTTATTTTAAGTTTTAACAAAAACAACAAGACATTGTACATGTTTCACGCCCGACTTCAAAGTACTTACGTTATTTATTTGGTGAGGAATTATTTCTTACTTTTTTAATGTGGTTTTTTTGAAGGCGGTTTTATTTTTTTTACAGTTATTTATCTAGTGGTTCCGGCCGTTTTTTTTCGATTGGTGATATTTTACTACTAGTTTTCCGCCCGCGGCTTCGCCCGCGTGGACTACACGACGTTATCCCGCAGGAATGTGACATTTTTCCGGGATAAAAAGTAGCCTATGTTCCTCTCCAGGCTACAAAGTATCTGTGTTCCAAATTTCAGCCAAATCCGTTCAGCCGTTTTGGCGTGATTGAGTAACAAACATCCAAACATCCAAACATCCTTCACATTTATAATATTAGTAGGATGTCAAATAAAATCCCAAACATCCGTCTAATCGTAATCCAAATATCGTATTACTTGCAGTATACTTGGTTTTAGTTAATGAAAAATATATGCAAATAATTGTCTTTGATTAGCCGAGGGATTCCGGCCGTCATAAGTGTAAATTTTTTATTATTTATTTTTTAATTGAATTTTACAGTTCACAGTTCACTGCCGGCTGCCGCTGCGTCCGCGTGAAGTGTATCGCGTGCGGCCGAGCTAGCGTTAGCGTGCCTATTTCGGTCGGGATTCATCGCCTTAATCCGCGAGATGGGCGGGTGGCGGGGCCTCCTCAATAGTTGAAGATTCTGGGAGTAGTACGCTTCCACCTTCAGCCTTTTATTCACTTAACACCGTGAGATGAAGGCTAAGTGCTAAGTACTCCATTGTGTATAAAAATCATCGGGTTGCACTCCGGGAGTGCCGGCAGAAGTGAAAAGGGCTCCTAGTCTTTTAAAAAAAAAAAGGAATTCGACAAAAAAAAAGAAAACAATACCTACTGACTAGATTGGAACGGAGGTCTTCTGGTTTCAATGCGGCCCGTTTTCTAATCTGAGCTACCGCACTTTGTTGACCACTATGTCTACCTAGGACAGACAATCCAATTAGGTAAGTCCAACTTCGAGAAAGAGATCTCTCGTCGAATCCAGCTCGGATGGGCAGCGTTTGGGAAGCTCCGGCATATATTTGCGTCCAAAATTCCTCAATGTCTCAAGACTAAGGTCTTTGACCAGTGTGTGTTGCCAGTTATGACTTATGGAAGCGAGACGTGGTCTTTTACTATGGGTCTCATAAGAAGGCTCAAGGTTACCCAGAGAGCAATGGAGAGAGCGATGCTTGGTGTTTCCCTGCTCGATCGAATCAGAAATGATGAGATCCGCAGGAGAACTAAAACGACCGACATCGCTCGAAGGATTGCTCAGTTGAAGTGGCAGTGGGCGGGACACATAGCGCGGAGAACCGATGGCCGTTGGGGCGGAAAGGTTCTCGAATGGCGACCGCGAACCGGACGACGTTCCGTGGGCAGGCCCCCTACAAGGTGGACCGACGATCTGGTCAAGATCGCGGGAAGCCGCTGGATGCGGGCAGCGCAGGACCGATCGTTGTGGAGATCCTTGGGGGAGGCCTATGCCCAGCAGTGGGCGTCGTACGGCTGAAATGATGATGATGATGATGATGACAATTTGGAAACGGTGGAGTTGCTTTCGTATTCTAATGACATTGTAACAGTTTTTTGTTCAGGGTGCCTACCATCAACTCTTATTGCGGTTTTGTTTAGGAACCTAAACTGATCTGCTTCGCTTATTCGTACCACGACAGATTAATATCAATGACAGCGATTCAGTGATCATTCAATGACATTTCACAGCCGCTGAGCTGTCATCAACTCTTATTTGACTTATAACTCGGCATAGTTAACATGACACCTGCAGGTTATACCCGTTCCTTTCACTCTCCGGGCATGACAGAATCGAGTGAAAGAGACGGATAGAAGAAATAAGGACACAAATCGTTCGGTCATTCACATTTAGCAATTCATTTGCGATCCAGTTTTTAGAAGGTCAGAGTACGAAAGAAAGCAATTCATTTTAGGAACCTATTCTGCATCGCGCTATTTTTGAATCGCTCTCTTAAAGTTGATGGTAGGCACCCTGGTCACGTGTCCGCCTTACGAATTTTCGATCTGACGGTCACGTGATCCTGATGAGAGTTTTACATTTTTATACCCATCACAAAAAGTGCTAAACGGCTCTAAAGAAGTTTTCACTTCAAAAACACACTCACCTTGACCGCATCAGGCCCCCTTTTCTTCCTCAGATAGTTGAAGCAACAGGAGCGGAAGTTCCGCGTTCCACAAGCAGACGCGCACTCACTGCCGCACGAGTCGCATGACAGGCCCGCCGCCCATAGCGTGCTGCCTGCAGACAAGTAACAAATAATAATAAAAGATACTTTATTGCACACAAACAGAAGCATACGTAAAGAAAAAAACTAATTTAAAAAACTAAAAAAACCCGTCTGCGGTGCAAAAAACTAAAAAGAAAAAAACAAGCAAATTTTAAGTAAGAGAATTCTCGGAAGCAGGCGGGACCCATTTACGTATAAAATCTATAAAAATATCATGGATCCCGCCTGCTTCCGAGAATTCTCTTACTTAAAATTTGCTTGTTTTTTTCTTTTTAGTTTTTTGCACCGCAGACGGGTTTTTTTAGTTTTTTAAATTAGTTTTTTTTTTTATTTTAAGCTTTTTAGTTAAATGTTCTATGTACATGAGCATGACCTCGCAGACGTGTCAATTCTTGTAGGGACTTTTGGTCGTTAACTTCACGAAAAACCAAAATTCTAAACAACTCCTATTATTATCGCCTCCTAATAAATAAACCAAAGAAAATAAAACTTCTAAATCAAAATTCTAAACAACTCCTATCCTATTATCTATACAAATAAATAAAATTTGAGTGTCTGTTTGTAATATTAAAATAATCGCTTTTTACTACATGCATATGATTATATATATGGTACATATACCAAAATTTTTTTTTTTCAATTTTTGTCTGTCTGTCTGTCTGTTTGTCTGTCTGTTTGTTCCGGCTAATCTCTAAAACGGCTGGACCGATTTTGACGGGACTTTCACTGGCACGTAGCTGATGTAATAAGGAGTAACTTAGGCTACTTTTTATCCCGATATTCCCACGGGAACGAGAACCACGCGGGTGAGACCGCGGGCGGCCGCTAGTATTATAATAAACCAAAGGAAATAAAACTTCTTGATTAACTTAACTATCAATGAAAACGATTTCGTTAAAAATCGACGAACAATTTTTTTTTAATTAAAATTAATTAATTATTACGTCATATCATATACCTAAAACAGGTACTCTATTTTAGCATCGCAATTCGTATATTTAAATAACAATTCAAGTTATTTCAATTTATTTAAAATTTTTAAATTTTTAAATACACTCACTTAACAGTACTTTATGTTTGCCAAACGTTAGCGCGTTCTAATCGACTATCAGCGCCATCTAGCTGTGACCAAAGAAAACAATATCTATATAAAATTCAAAAATGAATGTTGATAAGCAGAAAACTCGAGAACGGTTCGGCCAATTCGGCAATTTTTTTTTTCATATGTTCTATAACGCACGCGGGAAGGTTTTTATGAAGAAACTGCGTGGAAAATAGTAAAACAACACTTTTTATTTTTCCTATACAAACAATTAGCACTTATTAGTCGAAATTAGTTCAAAACATATCACTTATTTATATTTTCGTCATCGTCTTTGTAACCTCCTCATTTTGATACCCCACTCGATGGGATTAAAAAATATATTTTTTTACAATGCACAGAATATATCGCTTAAAAGCCGCCATTTTGTTTTTTTGATAATTTTGATGTCCCATTGTCACTCGGCCCGTTAAGACGAATCTGACGACGTATCATTTATTAAAATCGGTTCATCCGTTTAGAAGTTACGAGGGAACATAGAAACGGACACACATACATACAGGTCAAATACATAACCCTTTTTTGGCTTCGCCGCAGACGGGTAAAAACAGTAACAACACAGAAAGGTACCAAAAAGGCGGCCTTATCCGGGCAACCTTGGGTGAAAGAATAAATAAAGATAAGGGAGAGAAGGGGAGTGGGTGCGCTTTTAAAATATATATATATAGTATATGTATAAAATAAATGTATAATATTAACAATAAGGGACTGGTAGATAAAAAGTTTCGTGGACTGAATTTCGAGCTAATGTCTACCATACCAGTACCCCTAGTGTAAGTTTCGCGTATTAACCGTGGACCCACCATTTAGCCCCACTGGTGGGTCTACGGTATATTTTTTTTCCCCGTAGACCCACTGCAATAGAGTTTTATATTATGCATTTCAATGTGTCAGTTTCCGTGGGTACACGGGTAATTGCCTCAGGTAATTTCTTTCCCCGTACACCCACTGCACTAGGCATATGCCAAATATGCATTTTTTATGCTTTTATGACTGTAGTTCCACCGTAGTGTAGGGGCATTATGGTCCCACTTAACATAAAATGAAATAAAAACAAAAATATAAAAACTTATTATATTAAACAAAATATAGGTTCTCCTTTATAGCCCTAAGAAAAGAAAAATCAAATTAATTAATTAGTGTAAGTTCGTAAGTAAAATATTATATACTTAAATACAAATTTAAATATACCTACTTATATAAAAATTATAATTATTATTCATACAATTCCAAACATGAAACATGACAACAGTGGGACCACGGTTAAAGTCAGTCTTTTTTCAATTCCCCGTAGACCCACTGTGAAACGGTGGGTCTACGGGGAATAAAAATTACCTATGGACCCACCAGTGGGTCATAGTGGTGGGGCCACGGGTAAAACCCGGTAAGTTTTTATGTCAAGCAAACGCAAACTATTTCGATTCCGTATTTATGTCAATTTGTATGAAAACTATATAAGCGCGCTACTCGCCGCTAGAGGCGCTACTACAGTTTTCATACAAATTGACATAAATACGGAATCGAAATAGTTTGCGTTTTTTGACGTAAAAACTTACACTACGGGCACAGGAGGGTGTCACTCCGCAGTTTAGGTTGGTTTAGGTACGTTCGGACGGCGCGCCTGCCGGGCAGGCGTATGGCATAGAAATTAGGTCCGCAAAAGAGCTAGAATATATGCGATAGAAAGAGATGCAACGACAACGAGTGGCCGTTCGTAATTTGCTGCACCGTACAAGCTGAATTCTACTTTATTTCGTTATAATTAGAGTTGCTATTTATTTAAATGACTTAGCGGAGTGAACTATCTGTTACATAGTAACTATTTAGTAATCTGTGACCATACTCCAAGAACTCGGTATCAAGCAGCGTCTCAGCTCTACAAGCTCGCATCCATAGCCGTAAACAGGCTACCTCTGACTAACCCTTAGGGGATGATAGTCGAGATTATATTATGTGTGTATGTATGTAGTTCAATACGGATGTGAGGTTTAGACATTGACTCTAAAAGAAGAACTTAAAGTAATGGTGACAGAAAGAAAAGTTGTGATGGTGAGAGAGATTTTCTTGGCCCAACGCGACTTCGGTGCTGCTCGATCACGCTACCGCGTGTCTAGATCTACTTACCTACCTACATACAAACAAACAGTTAAGGCGATACTCGAAAAAATTATGTTGAAGCGAAATAGCAATGAGAAAACGACGCGCGCGGGAGCGAGACCGATTTTGCAGATTAGGCAAAAAAAACACAAAATCACTTCGTATTAAAAACTACTTATAGCTATTTTTAAAAAATGCTTATATACGATCCTAAATATTATTAGTGTCCACTAATTAAACCAATTTTCAATAGTAATGTATCCCCATTTAAGAATAATCTTGATATTTCTTATTTTTTAGAGGTATTTTCGAAAATAAAAAGTGTCGAGCCAAAATCATAAAATCGTGTTTCTGAAACTATACGATTCTAGATAAAAGTATGAAGAAATATATATCTTATTACCAGATTTGTAACAACTCTAACCGTCCTATAGTTTTATATCAAAGAGTCCATACTTTTTCCGAGTAGCGCCTTAAGGCGATACTCGAAAAAATTATGCTGAAGCGAGATAGCAATGAGAAAACGACGCGCGCGGGAGCGAGACCGATTTTGCAGATTAGGCAAAAAAAACACAAAATCACTTCGTATTAAAAAACTACAGCGATTTAAAAAACATGCTTTTATACGATTTTAAATATAATTGAACCAATTTCCAATAGTAACCTTGAATTTTCGTATTTTTAGAGGTCTTTTCTTAAAGAAAAAGTGTCGAGGCAAAATCATAAATTCGTGTTTTTGAAACTATATGAATCTAGATAAAGGTATGAAGTAATATATACCTTATTACCAGATTTGTAACAACTGTAACCGTCCTATAGTTTTAAATTAAAAAGTTCATACTTTTTCCGAGTAGCGCCCTAATTTAATCAATCACACTACTACTTACTATTTATAATCCACATACAACGAAAGACCACTACTACTGAACGTCGAAATATGAATGTAAAAGTTTAATAAGTAAGTAAATCTACAGTAGAAAAAATACTTAGTAAGTAGGTAACTAAAATCTAAAATAACGACAATCTGAAATTCTATTACTAGTACTACTCTGTTCGAAGGGAAATATTTCTAAGTTACTAAGAAATAAAATTCTAATTTATTAAAAATGAAACTAACTACCTACTACTTACTAACTAACCATAATGTCCGTCGAATACATAAAAAGTCATCATCATCATCAGCCATTTAATGTCCCCACTGCTGGGGCACTGGCCTTCCTTATGGATGAATAAGGAGAATGAGCCATGACCCACCACGCGGGCTCAGTGCGGATTGGTGGGTATTAACGACTGCAAGTGCAGCCGGGACCAACGGCTTAACGTGCCTTCCGAAGCACGGAGGAGCTCGAGATGAAAAGTTTTTGGTCACCCATCCCGTGACCGACCATTGCGAACGTTGCTTAACCTCAACGATCGCAGGCCGAGCGCGCTATCCACTGCGCCACGGGCTCCTCAAAAAAAAGTAAATAAGTCTTATCTATCTTTGTACTACAGGAAAAAATGTAATAGAAAAAACTACTACCACAGTATATTTCCATGAGTAGAATAATCCCTCAAAAAATTACGGTGTATAGGGTGGCATGACGGCAAAATGCCAAGGGCCGAGTCCAGCAAACGAATTAAGATAAATGATGATGATGATGATGAAGAAAAGAAAACAAGACATAATCGATCAGTTTTTGAAGTGAAAACTCATACATACTAAAATGCTTAGTGAATGCATTGCCTAAAATAGTTAAAATCTAAAAACTAGTTATCTTGGTATTCTCTATAAAACAAAAATAGTTCTACAATCATGCTTCTTTAGAAATTTACCTGGATCAAAATCTTCAGAAGGGCGCGAATCCTTCTTATGCCTTCTAGAATCAGCCTGCGACCATGTCGCTACCACGAAAGTGATAAAAAAGATACTAAATAGATACTCTTTTATGTGAATTTTCATTTATGTACTTACTTAATATCTATCAAATATAAAACACATGCTAAAATGAAGAATTAATTAAAACGTTATTCACAAAGTAAAAATTATAAAATGTTTTTGTTTATTGTAGTAAGAAAAATAAAAATGTACCTACTACAAATTACCTACTTACTCTTGGAGAAATTTTTGATTCAAATGGACTTTGTAGATCAGGGGAACTTTAAGTCAATTTTATGAAGAAAATAGCCACTACCAGTTCCCTGTTTAGTGACATCGGGTTTATCGATAGCTAGCTAGCATGGAGATAGACTTAATACTGGAGAGTGCAGTACTAACACTTTTTTGTGACCACAAATTACACAGTGGCTGTCTTCCGTCTCACCTACACTTTAAAAAAATACGTATGGTCATATGCCCCTTTTTAATATACTTTATCTATGGTCATATGAGACAACTGACAGCCACTACATACTAAATGTCAAATTTGCTGGTTACACTTTTTTATTCAGGGTGAGAACTCCAGTTACCTCAGTATTAAGTCGAGCTCCATGCTAGCTAGAAACGTTTAACAGAACAAAGTAGCAAAAATCCATCAAAATAATAAATTCAAATGACAGTTGAAACCCATGTCCATATCCATATTTTTTAGCCGGTAGCCCCCCTGATCAGATTAAAATATCTAAAATCTTACTAAACTTTTAATGTTAATAAATCTAATAAAATTAATAGGAAGATAAACCTTACCAATAAGCATGAGTGACACAATCGCCGTGATTTTGAACATTTTTGTGAGAATTAAAAAACAAAACGTCAATTTTTCCCGCTCTAAGAAGGCGCCTTGGGAACAGCTGATCACGGAATGGCGGGTCCCTGTTGCAACCCCTTTTTATACGAGGCCAAAGTTTGCTTACTTATTATGCGTGGGTGAACGGAAGACGTGCATTTAATGTACAATGTTATCCTTTTGAAGATGGGACTACCAAACCGCCTCTGTGATATAGTGGTACACACCACCGGCATCAGACCCAAAGGTCCCGGGTTCGATTCCCAGTGGGGGTTAGTGATGTACGCCTGGGAATATTGCCACTGCCGGCAATTTTCCACTCCCAATGTGCCCGGGAAATTTCCGGGCACATCGGGAATATTGCCCAAAATTCCCAGTAGACTTTTTGTCGTTTTGTTAAATTATATAAATAAATAATGTATTTTCCTTCTGTGTCTTACAAATTTATAATTTGTTGATAATTATGGCAAGATTATTTTGTTTTGTTTTCTTAGTTTGTTGAATAAAAAAAAAACCATTTTTCATTTCATATGTGCTTACCTCTGATGTTGGTGGCTATTTATTACGTAATTCAATATAATCAAACAGTTTTTAAGTCTTATTTTAAATTGTCTTGCATGGTAAAATATTCATCTACAAAATGCTGCTTGGGAATATTGCTGGGAACTTTGGGACACTGCCGGCAACGCTGCCGGCAAAATTTCCAGTCCATGGGAACGTGCCCGGGCACGGTACATCACTAGTGGGGGTACGTATTGTATTCGGTTTGGTTGGTGGTAGGTAGGACTTGTTCTTAGTTCGTCTGGCTAGCTACCACTAACTGATCTAAGTGTGACGCCATAACAATGATGTTTTCAGCATTATTGTGTTCCGGCAGTTAGAGATAAGATAGCCAGTTCCTCAGTGATTGAGGATTCTGGGAGTAGTGCGCTTCCATCTTCAGCCTTATCACCACTTATCATCAGTCAGGTGTGATGAAGGTTAAGTGCTACCCCGTTGTGGATAAAAACAAAAAAAAAACCTTTAGGCTATTTCGGGTCATGGTCTGTCTTTGCAAAATTTCACCCAAATCCGTTCAGCGGCTAACGCGTGAGAATAACAAACAAACTTTCGGATTCATAATAGGTACCTACTTATTAACTAAAGTCTTCTCGTGTTTTTACCAGCGAAGTTCCCATTCCCGTAGAAATATCGGGATAAACAAACCGGTCTCACAACTAGCTCCTAAGGGACTCGAACCCACGACCTTTCACTGTCCGGGCGAATGCTTTAACCACTGAGCTATGGAGTCGCTGACTAACAGCGCGTTAGAAATATTGGATAAATTCGTCGCTTCTCCCAGCGACTCCATAGCTCAGTGGTTAGAGCACTTGCCCGGAAAGTGAAAGGTCGTGGGATCGAGTCCCTTCGGAGCTAGTTGTGAGACGAGTCGACTTTTTCTAATCACTACTTACTTCATTTTCAAGTTTTCTACAACAAAATTATCAAAACCCCTTTTCAATGATGTGGAAAATCAAAGTTGCCATTAATAACTTTATTTTAATATAATAACTTGTGCCGCAAAATGATTACAAGTTTTCCGATAAAAATGTAAAACCGTGGTAACTTTTTAACGTGCTCAGATTATTTATCCGATTTAGATCGCCTACAGGTAATATTTGCGAAATAAAATTAGTATTTTGGGCATATTTTTATTAAAAACTAGCTTTCCGCCCGCGGCTTCGCCCGCGTGAAGTACACGACGTTATCCCGCGGGAATGTGATATTTTTCAGGGATAAAAAGTAGCCTATGTTCCTCTCCAGGCTTCAAAGTATCTGTGTCCCGAATTTCAGCCAAATCCGTCCAGCCGTTTTGGCGTGATTGAGTAACAAACATACAAACATCCAAACATCTAAACTTTCACATTAATAATATTAGTAGGACAATAACGAAAGATGAGTATCTAAGTTTTGTAAAGGAGAGGTTTTGGATGGGTGGGTCGTTTTAGTGCTTTATATGTGGACTGGGTCTTGGTAGGTAGGTGGACGCTTTTTTGGCTTTTCCAAGAATGCTAAAGACGACAATATAAAAATGCTAAGTGCAAACCAAATACCTACTTAGTTGATTTGTGTGTATTTTAATGCGGCAGTGGTATATTGTAGAATTGGTAAGTTTAAAATTACAAAATTAAACCGCCTTCAAAACAAAACTGCAAACAAAAACTCATTTCCCAAAAACACGTAAAAGTGAAAAATAAATTGAATCATTCAATTCAAAGTACGAAAGTGCGGGACTTTTTCTAATTAATCTTGAACTTACTGATCTGATTGAAGTCGGTGTCAAGCCAAATAGATATTAATATTAATATGTATTTGATAGGTTACAATTTACACCACTCTGCGCATGAGATATTGTTTATTATTGTTTCACTATTTTGAAATGAAATGAAATTGAATTTTAAGTATTCGTTCTTGTTACTTTCGGCTTGACACCGACTTCAATCAGATCAGTAAGTTCAAGATTAATTAGAAAAAGTCCCGCACTTTCGTACTTTGAATTGAATGATTCAATTTATTTTTCACTTTTACGTGTTTTTGGGAAATGAGTTTTTGTTTGCAGTTTTGTTTTGAAGGCGGTTTAATTTTTTTTGAAAAATTTTGTTTATTTTGCCTTTTTTAGTGTAAGAAATCTACTATAAGAAACCGCATAATGAGCAAGGGTAGCTCAATGTGCAACGACTATAGCCCATATCTGAATTAGAACTCAGACAAGCACCACCCTCCAACTCTTAACTGTTATGCAGTTTCCTTCCAACATCAGCTAACCTAAATTACTTGAAAGAATACAACCTAAAGTTCTATTGGCGCTTGTAGTACTTAAAAACATACTTTAACTCCTAAGCGTTAAAGAGTTTTACCTTCCATCATCAGCTTAACTAAATAACCTGAAAGGTAACAACTACAAATATTTACGTATCAACGATATTTAAAGAATTATCCTCCAACTCCTAACTATTGAGGAGTTGTACCTTCCATCACCAGCTCATCATCGTGAGATGATGACTACCAGTCGCAAATACTTGAAAATTACTTATGAACCTTAAAGGAATCGTATTGCGCCCGTAACATATTTAGTATTTAATTAATGTTTTCGATGGCCATATGTGGTCTTCATCATCAGTTACTCTTCACCAAATGGTGCTTACCGAAAGCAAATGCACGAGTTACTTAAGAAAATACCAAAATCGCTATAGGTGTGCCTATAATATTTGAAGAGTTCCCTTGATTTCTCCAGGATGCCATCATCAGATCCTGACCGTATAACAATGGGACCAATTTGTAACTATATGCTATTTGCAGTTAAATAAATATTGAGCAGTAATATGACTGAATGGGCAGTTATTATTGGTCAGTTAACAAATCGGAATTAGTCAATAAGAAATCTCATTCTAAGCAGTTCTTAAAAAATAAAGCGGTAAAATGTACAGTACACCTGTTAATTTGTATGTCCGTCCGTCCATCCGTATGTCACAGCCACTTCATTCCGATTTTTTTAAGACTACACTGTTGAAACCTGGTAGGTAAATGGATTCTGTAAATTGCATTACGATTTTTATACCAATTATAAAAAAATTAATGGGGGATCCCCATACATGGAACTGAAACTAAAAAAAATATTCGTTAAACGTATACGAGTGTGGTGTTTATAGATATGACTATAAAAATTGCAATAAGGTCTCTCAAACAATTTTTTCTCAAAATAATTCTTTAAAAAAAAAAAAAAAAAAAAGATTTTCCTTCCGTTCCGTTCAGTGGTAAAATGTGAGTCCACTTTTAAAATAAAAAAGTTAAAAATGTAGAAATAAGTAATATTAAGATGCTTACCTTGAACTGCCGAACTATGTATCTAAATGCCCATTCCATCATTTTACTGGCCATTCATTTATTACACTGCTTGAATAATTTTTTAGCCTTCATTGTAGGATGAATTAACCGCTAAATTTTCTTTTTATTACTATTCATGTTTAACTGCTGTAGTAAATTTACAACCACCGGAAAATTAAATAACTGCTCAAATAATTTTTCAACTGATCATAATAACATACCAAAAGTTTAAATAACAGTTGGAAATGTTATTTCCCGTTTAATATTCTAACATTATGGCCATCAGTCAGCGCGACAAGTGGTGCAGTGGTTAGCGCGCTCGGCCTTCGGTCGTTGAGGTTAAGCAATTGGTAACAGGATAAGTTATTTAAATAACGTTATAAGCCGTTTGTCCCGGCTGCTTTTGCAATCGTTAATAGCCATTGATTAGCATTGGGCCAGGGTGGTGGGTGACTGATGACCACAGACATAGAATTTACTAGGTATAACGCAAATGCATTGTACTTCGCGGGTCCGAACCCCGACCAACCGTCAATGTTGGTCGCCGCTAACTTACAGTCCGCGCACGTCTGTTGTTGCAGCCGGACGTCTGCAAAAACTTATAACAAGCCTCGTTGTTGGATAATTAACTGCAATAGCCCGAATTTCCCGTCATTAACTTTCGGCTGTGACGTCACAGTAGGTGTTAAAAAGTCGGCACGCTTGGTATCAATACAAATCGTGATACTTGCGATATCTATGTACGGTCGCCAGCACGTCGGGTTACTACAAAATGTCAAAATTTATTAATTGAAACTGAACTCTATCTGTTGGACATAAGGTTGAATTTTATTTAAAGAAATTTGACAGTTTGTAGTAACCTGACGTGCTGGCGACTGTACTATACAACGTGTTAATGCAATAACCGAAAAACCCATACACCTCAACAAATTTATGTTATATATTAATTTAATTCAATTAAAAAAAGTTTTTTTAAATCAAACTACCAAGATATTCGTGCTCATAGGTCTCCGTGACTTACTGACAGATTTTAAGCTCTACTTATGACGTAAGAGAGCACGTGACGGGTCGCGCGCGTATTGAATGAGTAGACAATAGACACAAACATTTTTAGAAGCGGCAAAAAATGAAAAATATTTTTTGAAAAATTTAACCCCCATTAAAAATGTGTGGAATCGATTCTACTCTCAATTCTGAACAAACTATTTTCTCTGTTTCGGTTTAAGTATTAACCATGGTATTAACACGTTGTAGGGCAGAGGTACCCTTTGTGGCCACTTTAAGGATTTTTTGACTTTTAAGCACTAAGTACTAAATGGTCTTAGGTATTTAAGACACAAATTATATCTAAAATTTTAGATAATTTATCTACCTTTAAAGGTACATTATTCAGATTTATAAAAGTAAAATAGATTTTTTTATATTACACAGAATGTGTGAGAGGTGCCAAATGTACCGGTTTTGGCCACTTACTGATAGTTAAACTTTTGTAAGTATTGCGAAAAATCAAAACCAAACCCAGGTAAAATCAATATATTCTAATGTGCTAGAAACCTTTATTGAAAACTTTTATTGAAAAGAAAACTTATGACATAAGGAATTCTAACGGTTGTTATTATTACCTTAAAATACCTTATTTTAATTGCCTTTATCAAAAATGGCTAAAAGTTGTTTAGAAAACTTTTAGAGCAAAAAGTGGCCAAAACCGGTACAGTGGCCAAAACCGGTACGCCTGCCCTACCTATATTTTGTGATCATGACCCATTCTCCTTATCCATCTATAAGGAAGGCCTGTGTCTCATTGGTGAGAACTAAAATGGCTGATGATGATGATGCTGTTGTAAATCTCATGAATATTTTAACCGGTGGGATTCAAACCCACGACTCCTGCCTCAGCAAGCAAGATCAGCCCTTGATTCACGAACCGTCGGAAACGGAATCGGATCCAAATTCTGTCCTTTGTCTTTGTCTATTCTATGAGTACGTCATGCTCTCTGTAAAAATGCGGTGGTGGTGTCGTGTGAGGCGGGTCGTTACGTTCCCTAAAATATGGTTGAGCGAAGCGATGGCTGGTTCAGGCGTCATGCTCGTGAACGGGTGCTGCCAGTGGGATGGGTCTGCTCCTGGCTTCTTGTTTCAAAATATGCAGATTTTTTATGTTTTATTGTTATTAGTTTTATTTTATCGTGGCTCTTATGTTCTTAAACTATTCAAAGTTTTATTACCCTTGTTTGGCATTTATATTTATTATTTTAATTGCTACGTTTTTGGTTGGTGTGTATTTTAAGGAAACTACCTTTTGGATGTCTATTTCTTAGTTATTGAAAATTATTTACTGCTATGATTACCGGGTTTTTTATTTTGTTTTTAAATTTAAGGTTAATTTGTGATGAAAAGTGACTTTACATATTATATTATATTAAAGTCACAATGAAATATGACAGGGAGAAAAAAATTGCCCTTGGCGAGTTTCCCGCCCGTTCTTCTCGTTACAAGGCCTCCCGCCGTAGGATTTGCGAACCGGTAGAGGAGCTTCATTGACGTTCACAAGTGCTGTATCAGCCTAAAATGAATAAATGATTTTAAATTTTGAATTTTGAATAGCGAGTGACAGAGACAGTGCTTATAGTGCGACAAGCTTTTCTGTTCCGGTGATTATCTTTGGAACTAAAACAGTTTTCATTCGACAGTCCATTTTGACAACTAATTTCGTATTGCAAGTGGCTCCTCTGTCACGGCTGTCACCGGAACAGAAAAGCTTGTGGCACTGTACATTCCGCTGTGTACAGCTTTGACGGGGCTGTTCTGCGCTTTCGGGCTGATTAAAATACGTCATCCGTTCTAGAAATAGCAATGCATCGTGTTACAAATACTTCAACAGTATTTGTACGAATGTAACACAATACGTTAACGTGAATAAGTAAGATATTGTGTCTAAGTACTTGACTAGTTTGCGTTAGAGAGTGAAGGGGGATATGTAAGTACAACAGTTATTTTACGCCACAACGAACCACAGATATAATTCTATTCTATACCTATAAATAGAACCAATATGGATACCACCAACAAAACTAAATATAATGCGATTATTATTATAAGAATAGGACTGTCAAACGGCATTTTTGATCTTTGTTCCTTTTCTTGCACATCCTACACCCTGAAGTGGAAGCGAAACGCAAACAAATGTGGCCGTTTTGACAGTCCTATTCTTATAATAATCGCATAGTACAATTTTATATTATTTTTATGCATTCACAATGCAATTTTGTAAGTACCTATAGGAAAAATGTGATAGTAAAAAACCACGAGCCCTATAAGTAGCTTTCAGGCGGGATTCGAACCCGCGCCTCCGGGAATCCGGCCCGATGCTCTGACCAACTAAGCTACCGAAAGGCTTACACGACTCGTCGAATTTTGCTATCACTTGTTACGCTGTAGGCCAGCGTTGCTTCATCAATGTGAGGAAACCCTCGCATCCGAAAGAAACATTATTACAAATGCTTAACAATCGATTAAGATGAAACAGCCATATTGAGATTTTATATTAAAATTATGAAATATTATATTATATTTATATTATATTATTTTATGAAAGCTACTTATAGGGCTCCTGGTTATTTACTATCACATTTTTCCTATAAATACAATTTAATAATACAGAAATCGAACCCAGGACCTCCGGGTCTGATACGGTGATGTGCACCACTACACCACAGAGGCGGTTTATTTTCGGTTGGAATAAAGATTCCTGACAAACAGACTGCAAAGAATACTATAATATTTGCCCTTAGTGGGTTTGTGTGTTTGTCCATCTTTCAGGTCAAAAGAGAGCAACGCATAGACGTGATTATTGGTATGGGGATAATTTGGAAGCTGGAAAATGACATAGACTACTTTTTATCCCGGAAAAATATCACATTCAAAATTCAAAAATTCAAAATTCAATATCGTTTATTTAATTTAGGTTTGTTTAACAACACTTATGAACGTCAATGAAGCTACGCCATCGGTTCGCAAATCCTACGGCAGGAGACCTTGTAGCGTACCATTCCCGCGGGACATCGTGTAGTCCACGCAGGCGAAGCCGCGGGCGGAAGGCAAGTTAAAAGTACTTTTCTCATTTTAAGACAAGAGCAATTAGCTAATAACCGATAGCACAGAATAAGTACTACTAGTAGGTATTTCAGCAGCTGAAATATTGGTACAGTGCCACAAGCTTTTCTGTTCCGGTGACAGCCGTGACAGAAGAGCCACTTGCAATACGAAATTAGCTGTCAAAATGGACTGTCGTATGAAAACTGTTTTAGTTCCAAAGATAATCACCGGAACAGAAAAGCTTGGCGCACTATACGCAGTGTGAGGCAAACTTCTTGAACTATCGTGGGGCGGCGACCAATCACAACTCGCTAAAACCCGTTTTAAGAGTTGTATGATGGTTCCCCGTCAGACTCGTGGTTACCCTGTTTTGCCACCCCAGGGTGACCACGAGTTATTTCACTTACTCGTAGTTGCGATGAAGAAAAAATAATATATTTTACGATATTTATAAAATGTGAGTAGGTACACACAGCAACTACAGGGTGTTAGGGGCACCGTTGCAAAAACTTTAACCATGGCTTCAGACCATATTTTTTTTCGGAAATGAAAAAAAAAATTGAGTGTTCATACAAATTTAGCAACTAATCGGGACATTTTGTACGGAGAGTCGAAATATTTTTTTTTTCATTTCCGACAAAAAATCTTGCTGTGCGTTGTTCAGCATGATGGCCTGAAGCCATGGTTAAAGTTTTTGCAACGGTGCCCCCAACACCCTCTATTTGCTGTGTGTACTCACCTTTTATAAATATCCTAAAATAAATTATTCTTTCTTCATCGCAACTACCTTACTACTTCATTTTAACCGCCTCTGTGGTCTAGTGGTTCACACCACCGATTTCAGACCAAGAGGTCCCGGGTTCGATTCCCAGTGGGGGTACAAATTGTATTCGGTTTGGTTGGTGGTAGGACTTGTTCTTAGTCCGCCTGGCTAGCTACCACCATCTTATCTAAGTCTGACGCCATAACAATGATGTTTCCAGCATTATTGTGTTCCGGCAGTGAGAGATAAGATAGCCAGTTCCTCAGTGATTGGGGATTCCGTGAGTAGTGCGCTTCCATCTTCAGCCTTATCACCACTCAACATCAGGTGTGATGAAGGCTAAGTGCTGCCCCGTTGTGGATAAAAAAAATATTACATAATAATAAAATTAATGAATCGCAGGGTGACTACGAGTAAGTGAAATTACTCGTGGTCACCCTGGGGTGGCAAAACGGGGTAACCACGAGTCTGACGGGCTCAGTCACAGCTGTCTCTATCGTCTTCTACAAGCCATGCTATGATACGGAACGGCAACATTGCTGTGAACCGGTTTACTTCTCTGAGTACTAAATCCTATGGAGGTGGCATACCTACGAAAAAGTGAGGTGTAACTAAGTCACAATGTAAGAAAATCTTGGAATTCAATTTTAAACTTCTTCTAAATTGTCGTATTAATCGGTCCAGCCGTTTCAGAGATTAGCCGGAATAGACAGACAGACAAAAATTGTAAAACATGTCATTTTGGTATATGTACCGTATATTCAATCATATGCACGTAGTAAAAAGCGGTTATTTAATGTTACAAACAGACACTCCAATTTTACTTATTTGTATAGATGTATAGAAGATATGCCATCTCCATAGGATTCAGGGGTGCGATTCTCTAACGAAATTTCACCGTCACATCGTCGTTCACTTCGATTCTTTATGTCAAAATTCATAATAAACAAGTGAAAGTCAAGCGAAAAAGAACATCGAGTTTGTTGATTGAATCCAAGGAATTTATAAGTACTACGTACAACAGGAAGGTGCACTCCGTATTTCTGTGTATTTAAAAATACACTTTAACTTTAAGAGATAAGGTTTATATTTCAATACAAAACGTCAACGGTCCAGCTGAGACCGCAAGAACGAGGTGAGGGTGTCCCTTTCTCTAAAATTGCCAGCACTATTAAATAACAGGTTTAGTAGATTTATGGTTCACCAACTTTCGTTATAAAAATTAAATTTCGTAAAATTTCCGCTTCGTATTACTTTTAGTCAATAGAAAACATCGCATATTAATTTAGGTATTACCGTATTAAGCATAAAAATGTATCAGGTCGTTTATGTTTTTTATAGCTTATCCTAGAAAAGAATTTGAATGATAGATTTCAGAATGTTAAAGTAGCAACATTACAAGCCGAATGACGTTCTGACGTTTTCCGTCTTCGTTGTGTCAAGTTCGCAATTCGCTCGTCGCCGCCCGCCGCCCGTCGCGCATGTTCGTGGCCGCCGTAATGGGATGGAGTGAGATAAACTGACCTCGTTCTTACTATCTCATTAGGACCGTTTTTTAGCAGCAGTGCACCTTCCTGTTGTATTATAAATTCCTTGATTGAATCTTAGAGAATCGCACAACAGTACTCGAGGTTTACTCGCTGTTTACCTGTCAAACGGTGCAAACGATGTCAAATCGGTTCACTTAAAACTACGTTGCCAACTTTATGCGCATGGCTTGTAGAAGACGATAGAGATGGCTGTGGCTCAGTTCGAGGATTTTGCCTCTAGTTATAGTAGGTACTTACTCTACGGCGACCTCCGTGGCCGAGTGGTGTAGGTACGCACCGGTTTTCAGGGTGCCGCTATCTCTTGAGGTCCCGGGTTCGACCCCCGGTCGGGTAAATATTGAAAACGAACTTTTCAATATTTTATCGGGTCTGAGTGTATGTGGTATTACCCGTCGTCGTTTCCAATTTCCAAGCGCTCAAGCTACCATAATTTGGTATTGGAACAATGTACACACAGCGGCACATCAGCAAAGAATATTATACACTTACGCGAAAAGAAACGACACTTAAGCATGTGTGCACGTAAAATCGCTTGCGGCTATGTGTGCGTGTTTGGATGTGAGCGGGGGCCGCGAGAGGCGCGCGGGGCGGGGAACGGGCAGTCGCCACAACGGTGACACTCCGTGTCCGTGAGAGTTCGAGCGCCGGTGACGTTTAGCCGACGCTAGGGTTGATACCGAAATGGAATATAGACTTATGCCAAAGAAGGTTACGTGTAGGATGTTATATAATTTGTGTAAGAATATTTAGGTAATGAAAGACACGTTAAATTTTCAATCAACTTTTATAGATATTTTTATTAAATATCTTTACAAATGGGAAATAATAAAATTTCCGACAAAATAAAATATGAACGACATTGAATAAAATACTCAAATAAGAAACCGAGCAGCATTATATTTTGTTTGCGAAAAATTAACTAAGCTAGCGACAATTTACGAATGACTAATTTCGAGTCGAAAATACTTTATTAGAATATGTTCAGGAATACGTAGGTATATCTCGGTAAACAAGTATCATTTTGGTGAAACCGAAGGTTATGTCTGTGCAGTTATGGATAAGCTATGGAATTGTGTAAAGTCAATCGTACTCCTTTGACAGTTCATATTGTATCATAATAAATGTCATTCCATACAAATTGCAGCCGATTGAATACGATATGAACTGTCAAATTAATACGATTACCTTACGCAATTGCCCCCAAGGTTGTGATGACTAATAACTACCGAAAGTATATCCTAAGGAATGGCACAGTGAATATATTTTGCCTAGCGTGCCATCGTCCGGGTGATTCCCTTAGACATATAATCTCCGGTTGTTCTCATTTCGCAAACGGCGAGTATTTGCATAGACATAACCAACAACTTGCTCTGAAACATAATCTTGTGGCATCCGAGGTGCCGTACCGTACTACAAGTATGCACCAGAACAGGTTCTTGAAAATAGCCATGCCACATTGTATTGGGATCGATCTATCATTACAGACAGGCAGGACTATTTGTAGCATTAGCTACAACTACAATGCAACAATATCAGGCAGGCTTATTAAATCCTGATATTGTATTGATAGATCGACATGAACGCCACGCAATAATTGTTTATGTCGCTGTTCCCCTTGACATGACAAGATGAGGACAACCTTGGGAAAGCTGAAAAAGATAAAGAAAACAAATATCTTGATTTAGCTCACGAGATTGTTGACATGTGGGACATTGATTCAATAATTGTTGTTCCGATAGTCATATCTGCCCATGGTCTGATAGCCAAGAGCCTCGATAAACGGGGTGGGTGGATGGATCGGGAGTCAGATGCAGAAGGCAGTACCTACTTCTGTACACGGCCCGTGTAGCCGGGACCCTGATCTTGCTACCGTTGGGGAACTGCATTTTTGTATTTTCAAATGTTATATTTTTTAATGTTATATATTGTAAAAAAATTATGTTTAGAAATAAAATTTTGTAAGTATTTTAAATGTAATAAAGGGAATAATAATAATAATATATGTACGTAAAATAAGCTACTAACAGTGGGACACAGTTAATGTGTCCGAATAAAATACTAAATCGTCCAAAGAAAATACTAAGTTAGCGACAAAAATACTGAGTGAGTGAATCAATAATCGCCCAAATAAAAATTTATCCTCTCAATAATTATTTATTATCGACTGAATTTTAACAACTTTCGCATTTTTTGGCTTCCTAGTAGTTTCTATTTGAATGCATAAAGATTGCGCCAGCCCTCGGCCAAGGCATTCACCGACTGCCTGTTCCCCGCCCCGCGCGCCTCTCACGGCCCCCGCTCACATCCAGACACCCACACATAGCCGCAAGCGATTTTACGTGCACACATGCTTAAGTGTCGTTTCTTTTCGCGTAAGTGTATATATTCTTTGCAGTCGCTGAATGCCTTGGCCGAGGGCTGCCAAATGTACGATTACGATTATTTATAACATTGTACGATCACAAACCTTCAGAAAATTTCTGATTTTCTGAAAATGGGAATTTGAATGGTAGTACGATTATTTTACTTTGCCAAGTACGATGGTTTTTCCATGTACTTTCCGAGCTTGTATGGTTTTTGTACATGTGTGTGATTTTTTTTTAATTTAAAGTACAATTCTCGATGTTTTGCACTTAGCAGCCCTGGCCTTGGCCGAGGACTAGTAGCAGGGGGAGCAATCTTCTTACATTGAAATGGGAACTACTAGAAGAACCTACTAGGAACAACAAGAGAACCAACAAGAGAACCAACAAGAGAACCAACAAGAAAAGAACCTACTAGGAACAGCGACTGAATTTAACAACTTTCGCATTTTTGGCTTCCGCCAAAAATGCGAAAGTTGTTAAATTCAGTCGCTAGTATTACATATAAATAGTACACTAAAGTCAACGATAGCTCCTAGTTAATACAACCACAGTATAGAAAAGAAGAGAAAAATCCTTCTTTTGATCCGACTTCAAAAAAAGGAGGAGGTTCTCAAGTCGTCAGATTTTTTTATGGATGTTCCACAATAGCTCCGCCAATATTGTTAACCGATTTTAATTATTATTTTTTTATCTGATAGACCAAAGTTTCAATTTGGTCCCATGTAAAATTTTCAGTAGACAGTTAGGAAGTTATTTCTGAATCCCGAAAAAACATATTGTTGTCGACTAGTAGTTCCTACTTTACGGGTCAATATCTTCGCGAACCATAACCAATTTCCATGATTCTTCTTTTATTCGAAAGAGTATACTCAATGTCACCAACCATTCCATTCCACTTATAGACCTTTAGTTGTATTCTTTCAAGTAATTTAGGTTAGCTGGTGGTGAAACGTTAAACAGCATAATAGTTAAGAGTTCAAGGGTGGTGCTTGTATGAGTGTTCTAATTTAGATTATGGGCTACATATGGTTTTAGTCCTTGCACATTGCGCTACACTCACTCAAACTCAATTGATTTTGATGAAGGAATGATTCAATTTATTTTTCATTTGTACGTGTTATAGGGAAGTGAGTTTTAGTTTGCAGTTTTTTTAAGGCGTTTTTCTATACTATGTTTACACAACGGAAGTTGATTGAAGGTTGAAGATTATGAACTCTAGAGAGAGTAAAGTGTACTTGTGTTTGTTTAGTTAATTTTTCGCAAACAAAATATACCGCTGTTCAGTTTCTTATTTAAGTATCTGATCAACTGTCGTTCATATTTTATTTTGTCGGAAGTTTTATTATTCGCCATTTGTAAAGATATTTAATAAAAGTTGATTTAAAATTGAACTTGCCTTTCATTACCTAAATGTCCTTACACAAGTTTACATACATTATATAATATCCTATTTGTAATCTTCTTTGGCACAAGTCTATATTCCATTTCGGTATCAACCCTAGCGTTAGACGATCCGTCTCAAATGTCACCGGCGTTCGAACTCTCACGGACACGAAGTGTCACCGCTGTGACATCAGACTATACATGTTGACCTTGAGGCCGCCTTTATGCCTTACGTAATAGAAGCTGATGTGCTGTCGAGTGTACCTATGTGATGGTGTCTAGTATTTATTTATATTTATTATTATTATTTATTTGACGACCGATTTGGCGCAGGGGTCAACTACCTGCCTTCTGCGCCAGAGGACTTGGGTTCGATTCCCGAACAAGACAAATATTTGTGTGCATGAACATGTCTATTTGTCTTGGTCTGGGTGTTTTCTATGTATATTAAGTATGTATTTACAAACAAAAAGTATTTAAGTATATATTTATCCGTTATCAAGTTCACGTAGACATACAGTTTCCTAAGAAATTAACTACGGGCTTAGATAATTGGTGTGATTGTAAGAAAATATTTATTTATTTATTTACTTACACTGTTTGTATTATTCTGTTACTTTTCTTAGAAATAAAAGCTGAAATTCAGTTTCCTAGAAAAGTAATGACAATAGTAGATTGTACAACAAGTGCATAAAAGGTACCATTTTACCCGAGACGTATATATCCATCCGAGCCGAAGGCGAGGGTGGATAGTCAATTCGAGGGTAAAATGGGTTTTATGTACGAGTTATACACTCTGCTTTTCACTTCGAGTGTGAGGAAAATAAATAACAATATTGCAAAAAAGAAAAAATAAAGACTTCGCCATATTGGCGGGAAGACTTTTTTTCTTTTTTTTATACGGGCATTGGCAGCACCAAGACAGCACAGTGACTTTAGCATAGATCGTAGTCCATAATACTCTTGAAATATTTATTCCTTAGAAAACTCATTAATTTTGCATAGTTTTATTAATTTAATAATTTAACATGGATTATGTACAAAATTTAAGAAAACAGAATGAAATACGTTAGGTATTAATAAAGTTTATTTAACGAAGTTTAATTGCGTGTGTGACTGTTTACCTGACGACCTTTGTCTTAAAGTCTGAGACTTAGAAGAAGATTTTACTTTATGCACTAGAGCATAAAAAGCGATTTTATGCCGCCTATACCCAACATAAACACGAACTTTACGAGCATGAGAAGTGAAAAAATATTTTTACATATGTATCATTACATTATCCATTTTTTAAGAAAACATGGAGTTACTTTCAATAAATGTTTCATATTTTATTGCAATTTTAAAAGACACGTCAAGATTGTTAGGGCATCTTTTGCCCCACTGAATAGACTGTGCTACCGTAGTCAGCTACGCCGTAGCATGTGTAGCAGACTTGCTACGGCTGCGGCGGGCGAAGCTTTTGGCACAGAATCAGTATCTGTATTCTATCTTTATATTAATTTTGCCCCACTGAATAGACTGTGCTACCGTAGTCAGCTACGCCGTAGCATGTGTAGCAGACTTGCTACGGGGCGGGCGGGCGTGCTTTTGGCACAGAATCAGTATCTGTATTCTATCTTTAGGTATATTTATTTTGCCCTGAATAGACTGATAGCTACCGTAGTCAGCTACGCCGTAGCCTGTGTAGCAGCCTTACTACGAGGCGGGCGGGCGTAGCTTTTGGCACAGAATCAGTACATGTATTCTATCTTTATATTAATTTTGCCCCACTGAATAGACTGTGCTACCGTAGTCAGCTACGCCGTAGCCTGTGTAGCAGCCTTACTACGAGGCGGGCGGGCGTAACTTTTGGCACAGAATCAGTATCTGTATTCTATCCTTATATTTATTTTGCCCCACTGAATAGACTGTGCTACCGTAGTCAGCTACGCCGTAGCATGTTTAGCAGATTTGCTACGGGGCGGCAGCGGCGGGCCTAACTTTTGGCACAGAATCAGCATCTGTATTCTATCTTTATATTAATTTTGCCCCATTGAATAGACTGATAGCTACCGTAGTCAGCTACGCCGTAGCATGTGTAGCAGACTTGCTACGGCGGTATGGTTCGTGTTAAGATACACACCTCAAGATTCAAGATTCAAGATTCTAATTGGTTTATTCAATTTAGATTGTTATTTACAATACTTGTGAACGTCATAGAAGCTACGCCATCGGTTCGCAAACCCTACAGCGGGAGACCTTGGAGATACCAGATCCTCATACCATTGACCTCAGATCATATAATTGCTGTTGTTCGAATACAAAACAACGACAAGAAAGACGTATGTGCCGGTCGCAATAAGGTCCCTTTTGATTTGGACGACCACCTACTCTGTTCAACATGAGCTGTTCATAACTTCAGGGTTTCATAACTCATTCATTACTGATTTCGCCCGGTTAGTAAAATTATATTTAAGTACTATAATTAATGAACGAGTTATAAAACCCTGAAATTATCAACTCACGTTGAACAGAGTAGGGCAGAGGTACCCTTTGTGGCCACTTTAAGGATTTTTTGACTTTTAAGCACTAAGTACTAAATGGTCTTAGGTATTTAAGACACAAATTATATCTTAAATTATAGATAATTTATCTACCTTTAAAGGTACATTTTTCAAATTTATGAAAGTAGATTAGTTTTTTTTATATTACACAATGTGTGAGAGGTGCCAAATGTACCGGTTTTGGTCACTTACTGATAGTTAAACTTTTGTAAGTACCTATTGCGAAAAATCAAAACCAAACCCAGGTAAGTAAAATCAAAATATTCTAATGCGCTAGAAACAAGTCAATTGCAAAACAAAAATTTAATTGTAAAAAACAAATGTTTATAAAGTATTTCATCCAAAACAAATTTCTTAAAATTTTCATAGGTACAAATCTTTTTTTCAAACAGAAAATGGAATTTATTGAAGAAAAATCTTATGATTATGACATAAGGAATTCTAACGATTGTTATTATTACCTTAAAATACCTTATTTTATACCGGTACAGTGGCCAAAACCGGTACGCCTGCCCTACTTATACACCTTTAAATTTTAATTAGTAGGTACCTACTTACAAAGATTTAAGGGTATATGTCAATCAATACGAACAATTTTTACTATCGAGCCATCCACGGAATCGCGAAATACAATCATATGGTACCCCTAGTGTAAGTTTTTATGTCAAAAAACGCAAACTATCGTGCAAGGAATTTATAAGTACTACGTACAACAGGAAGGTGCACTGCTGCTAAAAAACGGTCCTAATGAGATAGTCAGAACGAGGTCAGTTTATCTCACTCTATTCCATTACGACCTGGCCACGAACATGCGCGACGGGCGGCGGGCGGCGACGAGTGAATTGCGGAATCATTGCGCGCTCGCGACAGACGTCTAATCAAATAAGTCAATGAGACGCACCAACTGATGCGCAATTCGCTCGTCGCCACCGCCGTCGCGCATGTTCGTGTCTAGGCCGTTAGGGTGACCATAAGTTTTAAAAGAAAGGACTTGTTTTTTTACAATCCTTACTTATATTATAAATGCGAAAATGCGAATCTGTCTGTCTGTGTGTTACACAATCACGCCTAAACTACGGAACCGATTTGAATAAAAATTGGTACAGAGATAGTCTAGAGCCTGAGAAAGGACATAGGCTACTTTTTTATGTGAACAAAGGGCTGTAAGGGGTTGAAATAGGGGATGAAAGTTTGAATGGAAATTACGTTATTTTTAAAGCTAGAAGCTTCAAAATTATTTTATAGGCTTTTGATTAGATAAATAAATACGACATTCAAAGTTTGTAAAAAAACTACCCTAAAGAGGGTGAAAACAGGGGATGAATTTTTTCGTGTGATGACGTCGGCAAAAAAGTTTACGGAACGGATTTTGATGAAAGTTTTTTTGTTATACAGCTATTGGTCCTTGCCAACATATAGCTACAATTTATTTTGAAGATCGCAATTTCTGATGTGGAACCATAGCAGTCCAGCCAAACTATGAGAGATATAAAAATATCGTTTTAAAGAAAAGTTGTTTAACGTCATGGACATTTTCTATTGACGGAAAAATATCGAAGGTCTGGTACTCCTGATTTGGAACCCTTGCAGCCCAGCTTAACTTTAGGAGATACAAATACAGCATCTTAAGAGAAGTTGTTCAGCGTGATAAGTATTTTCTTTTGACCTACAATATGTACTAATATTATAAATGTGAAAGTGTGTTTGTTTGTATGTCCGTCTTTCACGTCAAAACGGAGCAACGGATCGACCTGTTTTTTTTAGTATGTGGATAGTTTAGGAGCTAGAGAGTCCCATTGGCTAATTTTATCCCGGAAAAATATCACATTCCCTCGGAAAAACGTCGTGTAGTACACGCGGCAAAACCGCGGGCGGAAGGCTATGTGATATCAATTTTAAATGTGTTAATACGTAGGTACTGTTTATGTAATATACACGGAATTTTTTTATCACCCCGGATATTTTAGGGATTATTTTACTCATGAAAACAAACAACTTTTATTATAGGACCAACACTGAAATCGCGAAAAAATATCGGCTGTTCCATACATTTTAATTAAATATTTTTGCACTTTTGTATGGAATAGCTGTTTTTTGCGATTTTAGTGTTGGTCCCATAATAAAAATTTATTGTTTTCATGAGCAGAATAATCCTTTTAATTTTATCCGGGGTGATAAAAAAATTACCGTGTATATTAAGTAAATAAATAAAATAATTCATACTTATTATAAAACTGTATGCGATTCTATTCAGGGGGCTACCGGCTAAAAATTATGGGTATGGACATGGGCTTCATTTAACAATAATCCTTTTAATTTTATCCGGGGTGATAAAAAAATTACCGTGTATATTAGGTAAATAAATAAAATAATTCATACTTATTATAAAACTGTATGTGATTCTATTCAGGGGGCTACCGGCTAAAAATTATGGGTATGGACATGGGCTTCATTTAACAATTGAAGCCAAGCACAAAATATGGGCATCAAATGTCAAATGAAGCCCATGTCCATATCCATATTTTTTTGCCGGTACAGGGGCTGTATACATTGAAAAGAAATAGAAAAAAATACCACCTTCTTAAACGGAACAGATACCAAAAATATAGTTTTTGAATTTTTTGTCGGTCTGTTTGTTGTCCACGTTTCTGGCAAAAACTACTGAACGGATTTTAATGAAACTTTTTTTGTTATATAGCTATTAGTTGTCGCCAACTTATTGGTAGGCTATAATTTATTTAGAAGATCGAAATGGCCGATGTGGAACCATAGCAGTCCAGCCAAACTATGAGAGATATAAAAATACCGTCTTGTGAAAAATTGTTAAATGTGATGAGCATTTTCTATTGACGTACAAAGTTTGAAGGTCTTGGTACACCTGCCTGGCTAGCATTACCATCATTATATCACGCGATATGATATAGCACGTCTTGCTGTCTTGCTTCCACCTTAGTGGGGTAGGTAAGCAAGACAGCATGACGTGCTATATCATATCGCATGATAAAAGCCGTTCATGCTAGGCCAGCTGATGTGGAACCCTAGCAGCCAGGTTAAACTATATGAGATAGCATCTTAAGAGAAGTTGTTCAGCGTGATAAGTTCTTTCTTTTGACATACTGTTTGTATTGTTTGTATATCCGTCTTTTACGTCAAAACTGAGTAGTACAGGCGGGCGAAACCGCGGGCGGAAGGCTATGTGAAATAATTTTTTTATGTGTTAATATGTATCATAGCGCTAAACTAATATACTTATATAAAATAAATACACAAAAAACGAAAAACCTTATTAGCTAAAAAAATGAAAAATGCTGCCGAAAGTCACTATTCCACGCGAACGAAGTCGCGGGCACAGCTAGTTTGTTATAATTGGTTAAAATTATAAATGCGAAAGTGGTTTTCGGTTGTGCTTTCACGCTTCGTGTAGTGAACCGATTTTGATTAAATTTGATCCATGAATACATTGTCAGAATATTGAATATAGGATATTTTATTTTAAAAATACGATAGCATTCGAAAATTTACGTAATACGGATGTATTAAACAACACACTAGATTAACAATACTAACAACTTGGATGTTCGTGGCATCACGTAAGGGCCCATGCAGCGTATACGGTCGCACCGACTCGCAGCGACATCCGGCGTGCCTGCGACTGGTGACCTCTGATAAACAGTCAGTGCCACCGACGCCGACGTCGGTAATAATTATTCTCTACTTATATACCTAATTCTCCGGCCCCATTTGGCCATTCCCACTGGCAGCACTCATTCACGAGCATGACGAATGAGCCAGCCATCGCTTCTCTTAACCATATTTTAGGGAACGTAACGACCCGCCTCACACGGTCACACGCCACCACCGCATTAGAAATAAAAACAAAAAAAAACACATTTAAGGCAAGCAGAGAAGAGCAGACCCATTTCCACTGGCAGCACTCGTTCACGAGCATGACGCATAAGCCAGCCATCGCTTCGCCACTTTTTGGGCTGAATTAAATTTAAAATTTAAAAGGAAAATTGCCCTACTGCGCTCTTTTGTTGATTTTTTAAAAAACTGCTAGGTACCTAACCTAATAATTTTTGTACCCTTTTGGAAAGCTTATGAAACTAGTTAGACATTTTACACTTCCATACAGTTTTTTTCCAATAATTAAGGGCAAAGTTGGAGAAAAATGCAAAAAAAAAAATTATTGTTACTAAAAATCTTTTATTTCTGAGATTATGTAAGTTTTTTTTTAAATGATCACTAATTATTCAGCTTTCAGAAAAGTATTGATTCATGTTAAGAGTAGAGTAGTTTATTCACAATCAATGATTTTTGGTAACAATTCAGAAAAAAAGAAATCGAAGAACCGTCACAGCTCGGTAACCATCTAGTTTTGACCCCTGGTTCACTGGACTTAATTTGTTGCTAATGACCTCTAGTATAACCCCTTTCAAGAAATAGGTCGAGTTTCCCCGTCAGCCTGTATAATAGTACCAAGGTATATGGTTAGAAACACACTTATGCAGTGTGGCGCGACTCTTTCTGTCTCTGTCGTGTCCATACTAAGTGCATGAAACAGACATTCTGGCGTCGCACCACACCACAGAAGTGTGTTTCCGACTTTAAACTAGTAGGGATGCCAGGAAATAGGTGCCAGTAAATAAAAGAAATAAATCATAATAATAGTTTATTGTTACACAGATGTTTAACAAAACATGATTACCTATACATTACTGAATAAAATTGTAAGATACGAATCAGACAATAATTTTAGGTATAAACATTGTTGTCACCCTAATTGTTCCATAGTAAGAACTCGTGTCATTTTCAATAAATTCTATCTCACCTGTGAAAAGAAATATTGCAACCAGCAAATGTTTCATTTCCACAGCCCATAATTATTAACGCAACACCTTTTCACGATATTGCAAAAAACACCACCACAAGGCAAAATATTTACGCATAACCAACTTGGCACAACGAAGACGGAAGATGTCATTCAGCTTGCCATGTTGCCACTTTAAAATTCTGAAAGAAATCTATCATTCAATTTTTTTTCTAGGATAAGCCGGAAAAAACATGAACGACCTGATACATTTTTATGCATAATACGCTAATACCTAAATTAATATACGATGTTTTCTATTGACTAAAAATAATACGAAGCGAAAATTTTACGAAATTTTATTTTCATAACGAAAGTTGTGTACCATAAATCTACTAAACCTGTTATTTAAGAGTGCTGGCAATTTGAAAGAAAGGGATACCCTCACCTCGTTCTTGCGGTCTCAGGTGGACCGTTGACATTTTGTATTGAAATATAAACCTTATCTTTCAAAGTTAAAGTGTATTTTTAAATACACAGAAATACGGAGTGCACCTTCCTGTTGTAATATAAATTCCTTGCTATCGTGACTCCGTATTTATGTCAATTTGTATGAAAACTGTATCAGCGCCTCTAGCGGCGAGTAGCGCGCTTATGCAGTTTTCATACAAATTGACATTAATACGCATTCGAAATAGTTTGCGTTTGCTTGACATAAAAACTTACACTACGGGCACTGTTCCAACATTTCAGTCGAGTCGACGTTGTACTTTTGTATGGAACAGTGCCCGTAATGTAAGTTTTTATGTCAAAAAACGCAAACTATTTCGTTTCCGTATTTATGTCAATTTGTATGAAAACTGTCTTAGCGCCTCTAGCGGCGAGTAGCGCGCTTATATAGTTTTCATACAAATTGACATGAATAGGTACGCAATCGAAATAGTTTGCGTTTGCTTGACATAAAAACTTACACTAAAGTCGGATTTTTAATTAGACGAAGTAATCTGACAGTTGCTAATGTCACTTAGTGAAACAATGCTGCCATGTTAAATGTAATAGTGATGTGTTCTATTCGTTCATTCACAGGAATGAATGATGATGAATGAATACTTTAATATAATTTGCCGATATCTTCTGTGTTATATATTTATAATCATATTTTATTTAAAAAAAACACCGGTACCGCCCGCGGCTTCGACCGCGTGGACTGCCATGCACGTACGTTATCCCGCGGGAATATGATGGTGTCCAACTTTTTTGTTTGTGGGTCGATTTTGATGAAACTTGGATTTTGACACTACTTCGACTCGAAAACTGCAACGCAATGTTAAGAATATTAAAAAATCCAAGATGGCGGCCAACTTTTTTGTTTGTGAGCCGATTTTGATGAAACTCTGTTTTTATACTATTTTGACAAGAAAACAGCAACGCAATGTTAAAAATATTAACAAATCCAAGATGGCGGCTTACTTTTTTGTTTATGGGTCGATTTTGATGAAACTATTTTGGCAAGAAAATAGTAACGCAATGTTAATAAAAATGAGATATGGTCAAGATGGTTGCCAACTTTATATTTTTAGGGTTTCGTACCCAAAGGGTTAAAACGGGACCCCATTACTAAGACTCCGCTGTACGTCTGTCTGTCCGTTTGTCTGTCTGTCACCAGGCTGTATCTCATGAACCGTGATAGATACAGTTGTAATTTTCACAGATGATGTATTTCTGTTGCCGCTATAACAGCAAATATTATAAACAGAATAAAATAAATATTTAAGGGGGGCTCTCATACAACAAACGTGATTTTTTTGCCGTTTTGCCAAGTTTAGCGACGTAAGTACGGAAATATTGTCACAAATTTAAAATGTGAATGTGGATCTCTTACGACCCTGAAGGTATTGTGAAATTAAATAAAATAATTATTTAGGGGTAAGAAGTATCAAAATATAATATTTTACAAGATTTTATTTATTTTCACCTGTCCCTGTGTTTGTCTGTCTCTCATGAAATCTTGCAAGGTTAATTTGACCTTCTTCCTGACGTTTGAATGGGCTGAAATTTTGCATGTTGGATTGGTTCCGGTGACAATGAATTTTTATGATAAGCAAGACCTGATTGTCATTGTCAAGTACACCCAGGGTTGGCTCCAGACGAGATAACTGCTCAACGGTCAAAAGTACACCCACAAAATTTTGTATGTGCATTCAATGACAAAAGCCAATCCCAAATTACACCACGTCCTGGCTGCTGCACCCAGGGTTGGCTCCAGGCGAGAAAATTCCTTAACGCTAAACAGCGCTGTCACGAAATTATATATTAGCATTCAATTATGGTGACCTGGCTCCTGCATCCAAGTTTGGCTCAAGACGAGAGAACTCGTCAACGGTTAATAGCAATGCATCAAAATTTCATAAAAGCAATCCTTCATGAGAGCTCGTTCTGAGTTCCTGATGGACTTGATTTAATTCATCAGGTAAAGTTAAATTAATATAACAACAAAAAGAAGTATAGGTAAAAGCTTTTATTAGTTGATAATAAAAAAACTAAAAAGTTTAAATAATTTTAGCCGTCGAAGCTTCTTCGTCTACTTATATATTTTTAAAACCTAAAACATCATAAATCATTTATTATAAAATTTTTGTGTACTTGTCACTGTCTTAAGCTTCCAAATAAAAGCGTGTAATATTTTAATAACTGCAAAAGAGAGAAAAAAAAATTACATTGCGTTGCTTTTTTCTTTCCAAAATAGTACCAAAAACCGACTTTCATCAAAATCGGCCCACTAACAAAAAAGTTGGCCACCATCTTGGATTTTTTAATATTTTTAACATTGCGTTGCCGTTTTCTTTCCAAAATAGTACCGAAACCCGAGTTTCATCAAAATCGACCCACAAAATAAAAAGTGCCTACATGGCACAACTAGGATTCGAACCCGGGACACGATATCGGTAGCCCGGTGTTCTAACCACACCTTAAGCTACCGAAAGAACTATACGTGTTATTTATATAAATAATTATAATATTTTTGTTTCATTCATTCACTTTGCCGCGTCACTATTTATGTTTTGTCAAAACCTGGCAACCCAGTAAACGTCAGATTACTTCGTCTAATTAAAAATCCGACTATAGGGGTACAGCTGA